>JAHWFO010032172.1:214250-327475 GCA_023313115.1 Rhysida immarginata
AAATATTCCAAGAAAGAGCAAGAGAAATTTTTTGTTCTTTTATCTTTTTGGCGCAAGTTGAGGCCATTGCATGTATAAAGGCGTAATGATGAGAAGCGACAGTGTACAGAATTTTTAAAATTTCGAAAAAAAGCGTTCGAGAAAAAGTACAATGTAGGGTAATTTAAAATTATGCCCCAAAATGTTCAAAAAGTTATTTAACAAATTTAAAATTACTACTGCGTCACCTTCTTGGAATGTTTACAAGATTTTATTCTCTCACAATTTTTTCATAGCCGTTTTCGAGAATATGAGGTTAGAAACATGACAAGAGCCCATGTTATTTTTTTGAGATATGTTTTATACAATTCTCACTAGTTCCAGTAAAAATTGTTTATATTTTAGCAAGACCTTATCAAACGGATGAAATACTGTCAAAATTAACATAGAGAAAGTTCTCAAAATGTTAACGACGTGTAACGAAGATTACTATACCGTGAAAAATGAGCTTAGTTTTGCAAACTTTTGGACTCGCATCTTATGAAAAAAAATTCTTTTTCTGGCTACCCAATTGGAACTAGTGGCACTCTCAAAGTAGAGGGAAAAAGAATCAACGGGAGAATTACTTGGCTTCAAACTTTTCTTATTAGTTAACTACAATCTTTCTTCTTCTTGGACGCAGAAAAATTACAAATAGAACCATTAAAAAAAGTTTTTATTTTTACTTATTTAGCTTAAACTGTTTAACTTCTTATGACAATTTTAAAACACACGAGTATAATTTCGATATTATCACTTGCGATAAGCATTCATTTTAAATGATCAAACAAAAACTCCATCTTGTACAATGAGCAACAAGGCAAGGGTATATAATCTTTACGGTTTCATCTGCTTCGATGACGTCAATCGTTTTCCTGTTGATTTCTGTGATTGGATGTCCGGCCAACTGTATGGCGTCTGTCGTTGGATAAGCATTCTACCCTCCGGTCGAAGGGTAACATCGACCAACCTTTCCGCTCCCGTGCTTTCAATAGCGAAACGCTATAATCAAATTACGGTGCCGTGTCGAGTCGAATCAACTTCCGATTTATCCTATAAAAGGTCGAACTCAACCACCAACCTGAAAAAGACGTCATCTTCTCTTTCTCGACCGTCTGCCTACAGAAAATTACAGTCTTTCGTCGGTGTCATTGCCCCGAACGAAACGCTCAAAAGGTGCACGCGCATGTGAAGGAGACTTAAGAGAAGTCCCCATATTTAAAGCAGATGCTTAGAAATTACTCTTACATTCACAATAACTACAATAAAATAAAACTACTGCTGTTAAGCTCTTTGTAACGAAAATGTGAAGTCAAAGTGTGAATGTTGTAAATAATTTTTTTGAGATTTGCCGTTTTAAAAAAACATTTTTCGCAACTCAAGTTACATGATGAACGAAAGAGATTGCGCTTGATTTTAAGAAATATGCGCCAATGTTACTAAGCACTCAAGGAATAAACGTATAATGTCAGTATGTTCCCTTTCGATTATGTAGTTAGAATTTGGAGCTTGATCGTGTTTGAAACTGAAAACCCAGCAGAAATTATCGTTCCTTCGAAACATCGCATTAAATTAACGATTTTTACCGATCAAGAAATAGAAGCTGACGTTACTATTTTCGCTAATTAGTAACAGAAAATAGAATTTAAATAATATTCAAAATCGATAAATCTAAGAAATTTATCGAAATACTTTGTTAGAATCTAAATAAAGAATACCTGTTGATTTTCTTAAAATTGAACATAAATCACTTTTTATAAGCATCATGAAAATTATTTTGACACCTCTACAAAATAAAATCAAAAATTAAATATAAGAAACCGCTTTCTTTCAAATCAAACTTCTTTAACCCATATTTTTCTCGCTCAATATTTTAGAAAGAAAATTAATCGCAAAGGCACACGCACACTCGCACACTCAGTGCGTGTGTTGGTCTTCGATAAAGAGAGACCAAGTGTCACCAACATTGGTATGTCAGCCACAGGCAATGACGCGAAGGATCAAAATGACTTCGGCTCTTTCTTCGTTCCGTCTCTGCATTTTAATTCTCGGGTCTCCTCTCCTTCAGCCGACAACGTCGACAAGCCGCTGATGACTTCATTTAATTTGCGCGTTTACGTTGGCTTTCCCCTTTTCGGCGGCTCCAGCCGTAAGTACGGAAAGAAAGGACGGCTAGGGACGTGTCGCTACCGAGATCAAAAAGATTGCGCTGGAAAAAAATAGAAATTTCGAAGGAAAGAAAAAGCTTCAACGCCGACCAAGTGCTTGTTGATGGCGGGACTTTTCGTCGAGGGAAAACTGCAGCATTTGAAAAATGGCTCCCTTTAGAAAACGCAGATGGCAGAAGAGTCGTCGGGCGATGGTGAAGAATAAAGATGAAATAACAGACAATGGTTAAACCAAAGAAAATTCCGTTGTAAAAAAAACCTGAGCCTATAGTTTGAAAATTTTGAGACCACAATAAATAGCGGGAAACGATAAGGGAGAGGAAAAATGATACTAATAACCCATCTACATTTTTATTTTAGAACAAGGTAAGAAACCAGACAGATAAGAAAATATAAAAGTTCTCTCTATCTTCCGGAAAAACTTTTATCTTTACGTCACTTTTAAGGAAAGTTTTTTAGATAGGAGTATATAATTTTACGCAGAAAGTGCCTTAAACAATTCTATGAATAAACTGGAAGTAGTCATGGCAATTTTCCGCATGGCAACTAACGCGTTAGTCTATAAAAAATATCCGTATGTTCCTCCGTCAATTTTTTATAAATTCCTTAGGATTTTGTTAAACAACAAAAATGTAATTCAGAAATATTCCTTTTTACCTTCTCATAAAATGATTTAAAATGTATGGTCTGCGTCTATGGACCAGGGTTATATATTTTCATGATCCTCAGAGAATGGTTTATTGATTGATCCAATTTAAATTCCTAGTAACGCAGGAATAGGGAATTTCCCAAGAGCAGAGAATATTTTTATGGATGAAAACTCGTTCCTAGTGCACCTACCCAATAAATCTCTATTTGAATCAATGTCACCACCAAATAAAGGTTTTCCATCAAAGGAGCTCCTATTGGTTTCATTGTTCTTGAGAAGTATGAAGAGAAGCATAGTAATGTAATAAATAAAGTAAAATATACTTTGTTTTAATTTATTAATAATGCTATTAGAGATATCCTAAAAAAACTGACCTAGCCTTTACTGATAATCTTCCCTTTTTTAACTTCAAAATTTCAGTTCAAGTAATTGTGATTATTAAATTCAATAAATATATTTGGACAAATATATTTCACTCTTACACCTTTGCTTGAAAACCTAGTTAGTTGAAGTCGGGTGACTTCTAAAGCCTATTCTAAGATCCTATCTTGCCTATCCATTTGGCTCTATGCTTTACGCACACTTGCAGATACTATTATAAAAACACCGAAAGGGATTTGGCACCATCAACTATTAGAATACACGATTAAGCGTCGGGGAGATGTTCAATGCAAATTTATAATCAGCAATACATTCGGTTTCAAAAGTTTTCCCCAAACAAGTCATAAAACTATGTAAAGTCAAAGGAACACTTATTTTGGGTTTTTATGCTTGAATCTGGAATTGCATTTAAATAATGTATATTTTATTCCGATGGACGTATACCGTTCATAAAATTTATCGTGCTCTAGCTATTAATAACATGGCACGTCGGATAAAAATATGCAAGAAGGAAGGATTTCCGTTAAATATAAATTAAAAAAACTTGTGAACAAACCAACGCACGTGTATTCATCAAACACGTTTCGTGTTCTCTAGCATTTCAAAGGCGACTACCGGTAGAAACGAACTACTCTGAGCTTTAAATTAAAAATAATTAGCTTAATCAAGAAGGCGGCTGAGCATCGATCGTATATCTAAAGTGAAGAGCAACATTGGGAAACATGTTGGAAAAAAAACATGCGCGATTAGAATTAAAAAAAAAATAATAATAAGGAAAGGAAGGGAAGGAAGACAGGGGCACGGGCTCAATTTCCTCTCGGTCAGAGGTTCTTTATTTAAGGCACTGCGAATCAGAGCGTTCGGAGAGAGGCGCGACCATATTTCAATCGAAACGCCATCACAGCCAAGATTTACGAAGGAAAACACGAAGTAAAAGAAAGTTACTCCTAGCTTCGTTATGGTTTCTTAAGGAATTTTTTTTCAAAGTTTCTTTTCATTTTCTTAAATTCCACTTTTCCCACTTCGTCTTAATTCACGCGCGAGTGCCCGAAAGCTAAAATCTATAAGAGTCTCATTTCTTCTTTGCATTCGCTTTTTTTTTTTTTACGTAAGTAAATTTCCAACAAATCTAATATTAAACCAGTAGTTCTCAAAATAGAGGCTTCATTCCAAGAATTTTTTGCGTAAGAGCCTTTTTTTTAAAAAGAAAAAATTTGATTTCAAAAAAACGAAAAAATAAAAAAGCAAAAGTTCATTGATGTATTTAGTTCATTTCTTGGCCTCAAAATGTTACAAAATTCCATGTGCACTGAAAAAATACCATTAGTAGTAAGAAAGGCATACAAGCTCATGAGTTATATTTTACAATGAAAAGTTTAAAAAAAAAGTATATATGCAAATAATTTGTCAAACTATGTATCAGGTCGTTGCATATCAAATGTCGGATTTCGAGATGGGTTCGGCGCTTCAGCACGGTTTCCACGTTTGGTAGCAAGTACCCATAACAAAGTGGTACATTCCCAGAGATAAACCTATCAGCGACCAGCTGCCTGAAATTTGCATGTCTGCGATGATATTTAATAGCGTTTGAACCCAAGCTTCATGGCTTCATACGAATTACGTGTGATAATGCATTACGAGTTCAGGTTGAATCACAATGCATCCAACGCCTCTCGAAACATCAAATAGGTATACGGTGTAGGCACCATAAACGAACGTACTGTCCAACGTTGGTTCCGAAAATTCCGGGCGGAAGTGACGGACCTGGCAAATGCGCCACGCGTCAGACCGCCCAACGTGTTGAATGACTGATCTGAAGCGATCTGTGGAAGAGGGCCCGTCAAAAACTGTTCGGGACCTTGCAGGGGATCATGCTGTATCAGCGTCGACTGTCAGTAGACACCTTAGGACCATCAGCAAGGTGAAAAAGCAGGACAAATGGAGAACTTGAACTTGCGGAGAACTTACGGAAAACCAAAAAGAGCGTCGGTTGGAGGTGTGTACGGAATTGCTTTTTCGCCATGAAGAAGCGGGGATTCTCGATCGCATTGTCACCTACGACGAGAAGTGGCTCCTGTACGACAATAGGAAACGGTCAGCACAGTGGCTGGATGCTGATGAACCCCCGCGACAGTTCCCTAAACCCCCGTTGCACCCCATGAAGCTCATGGTTACAGTTTGGTGGAACATCCGTGGTGTAGTGCATTACAGCTTCCTGCAGCGGAGGGAGACGATCACCGCTGCGACCTATTGTCGTGAACTGCATCGTATGCACACAAAACTGTGTCAGCAACAACCTGTACTTGTGCATCGCAAAGGCGTCCTTCTGCTGCATGACAACGCGAACCCGCACGTTGCACGAATGACCGTGCAGGCGCTACAGGCTCTGGGCTACGAGGTGCTTCCACACCACCCGTACTCTCCGGATCTCTCCCTTACCGACTACCATCTTTTCCAGAGCCTGGACAATTTTCTCCGGAGGAAAACATTCTTAACCCAAGCAGCCGTCGAAAACGCATTCCGGGAGTTTATTGTGTTCCGTGACCACGGATTCTATCGGAGAGGGCTCGAGAAGCTGCCAAATCGTTGGCAACAATGTTTGGATTGCAATGGGTGTTATTTCGAATAGCACGTGTGAAGGTGTCCTTTCTAGAGGGCCATTAAAGATGACCTCTGCAATCCGACATTTGATATGCAACGGCCTGATACAAGTTCATAAAAATTCAATACTGTATTTAGCAGTGTTAAAAAATCGAGGTCGTCATTTTCAACTCAGCAGTTCCAAAATTAACTATAACAATAATTTTATATTTAAAAAAAATTATTCCAAATTTTCTATTTCTTTTATATTTGCTTGGCATTGCCCATATTTTGCGGCGGGTATTCTTTATAATGATGCTAACTTTCTTATTAACAGAAAACCTAGAGCGCCTAGCCATACAAAACAGAAAATGACTTCCAGGAATATGAGAAATAGCACACTCAAAAGAATCAAACGTATCACTATCTTCTAAACAAATATGAAGAAGCGTCAAAATACGAGCATGAAAAATAAGAATATAGTAGAGAAATGTTGCCTCATGTACTGTGTCAGGAAAAAGAAATTTGGAATTTTTATTGTACCTAAGTAATACGTATAGACGGAAATTTTTTCGCAAAATTTCAACACATTTTCACGTATCAAGTTTCACGAGAAAACTAATCGATTTCAGAGAAAAAAAATTGAGTTTGGGTGAAACAAAATATAGTTAGTTTGTGGTCGAGCAAATGCTGAAAGTGGTCATCCAGAAACATTCAGAAAAGAAATAATACATAGTTTATCTTAAAAGCTCACAGTAAACGATCACAATAATAAAAATAATGTTTTATTGATATTTTTCTCTTTTAGAGTCTCTTCGAGCTTTTCGAAGGCATAAAATGTTTTGAAATTTCGCACATATGCCATGTCAAGAAGCCAAGCACTTATTAAATATAAATAACATTCATTAAAAAAAAAAATGTTTTGAGAAAATAAAAAATGTGAAGAGCTTTCTTCCACAATCAATCAGGAGGAAACAAAAAAAACACGATATAATAAAAGAAAATGGACAATAAAGGTTCCGCTTACATAGCACACTCCTTCAACTTCGTGAAAGTCAATGGAAATGGCAAAGTCAGTTGAGAAATTGAAGTCTCCTTGAAAAGCACTTCTGACATGGGAGTTTTCTACCCCCCCAATCCGCCCTTCTCTTATAACTCCCGTCTACTCAGTCTTTTTTTCTCTTTGGATCGGAAATAATAAAGAAGGGAAGAAAAAAATTAACCAATAAAAACGCCATCAAAGTGTTTTATTCATGAGGCGAATGCAGACAGCTCATGCGCCAATAGGCCAGAGATAAAAGATTGTAGAGGCGTTCTTATCCTTCGATACGCCCATGAAAAATAATAGAAAATATAAAAATAAATATTATTCTAAAGTGGCGCCTTTCAAGGAAATAATTAATTTTAATGAAGTCTCTAAAAATGGAAGCTAATTATTTTTTTTTTATAAATTCATACTTGGTAATGAATGAGTATCGGAAATGCAATTTTCAGTTTTTCTCTATAGGATTTATCAAAACTATTAAAAGATAGAAATACACCAATTTCTGCTCTATAGATAATATATTTTCTACTGTAAAAATTAAAATAAAAGGGTGGAATTTGTTTTATTTTTGTTTTTTTAAAAACCTCTCATCCTATCTCCAGATAATCTCTTTCTACTCCAAAGGTGTCAAACTCATGGCCCGAAGCAGATTGAAAATGTGTGTTGCATCTAGTATTCAGAGTAATGTATTTTTAATCTGCGGCTATGCCTACGAGTCTTTTAGCCAATGCTGCGGCCCTCGCTCCTACTTGAATTTGACGCCAAAATTGCATTTCCCGCTATATAGTGAAGTAATCTTATTTATGCCAACAGCAGAAGTTGGTAGTCGTATCCCATCTGCATAACCAACGACACTCTTTCAATTTTAAATGAAACTTCCTTAGGGCAAAGTCAGAACTGTATGGAAAGCGACTGCCTATCCCAATACTGTTTATTTTAACTTCATGATTTTTTGAGCAAAACGTCCGTCGGCAAAAAGTCCAAGATCTCTGCTATCCAATCAGTGACGGGTGATAGAAAAAACAAAAAAGAACATTGTCTTGGTCCGTAATATGCAAGGCAGTGGATATATTTCTAATCACACAACAAAATAGGCCCCAGCAAATTTTTGTCTCGGGCCCGTTCGAAGGTTAATCCGTCGCTGTAAATAGCTAAAATTTTAATTACATCTATGTATGAATATTTCCTAAACTATCTTCACTGTCTCAATCATATTTAAAATATGTTGTGACCAAAATAAAAAGTGTCACACAACTCGCAAATCAACATCATCGTTCTGTCAAGTTTTTATTTATACTGTTCCTCTGTCTCTTCCTAGAAAGTGCCATTTTTGGATTACAGCTTGTTGGTTTCACAAACTCGGAAGAGATTAACTATAATTGTGCCAATGAAATGTGGGGAGTAGGAGGCCCCCAAGAAAAAAAATCGGATGTCTTACTTCATTACCTACGATGGTGTCAACTACTTCAATTTTAAATTCCGCCAGATGTTCTTCTATGAAAGGGTCTGAAATTTGCAAAAAATCCTAATTTATATGTTTTTACCTCAAGTATATTTTTTCGAGAGCTGATTTTCGCTTCTAGACCATTTATGCTAATTTCATTGTTAACGATAATAATGAGCTTCAAAATGCCTTCTTGTGTACATATATTTAATTAATTCATTTAAACTTTAAAACTGCAACCTATATATTTTTATATGCACTCTAAATTTATAAAAACTATATACTGTCGCTGTTTTGAACTTTATTGGCAAATGAACCCGTTTCATTCCAGAATTTGGTAGGAATCCAAATGAAGATCTACATAAGAAAAATTTCAGAGGGAAAGTTGTTTTATCAAATTCAGAAAAACTTTTTTCTTCAAATGGCCATGAACGTTCGATATCATCAAAATAACAATTGTTAAAAAGTTTTTCAAAAATTGAATTCAAATTCGTAGTATGACCATTACATACTAAAGATAAGATCAGTCTATAAAATGCAGATCAAAACAAATAAACCATTAAGGAATGACATAACCCAGTACCAAAATGCTAAATAAACCATTCGCTGAACCATATTTTTCAAATGCCCTATGATAACATTGAAAGTTTCTAATGGTCCATAATGATATCATTAAACCACGTACCTTTGAATCAATTTGGATCATCATTAATTTTACGTTGTATTCATTCATTCCAAGTTGTTGATATATTAAATGCCATATTTTTAGCAATGAAAATTTCCAGTTGTACAATAATGGTATCATTAGAACACGTACCACAGAATCAAATACAACCATCTTCAAACTTTGTAATTACTCTTATATATTCGTTCATGACAAGTCGTTACGAGTCGTTTGACATATTACACACTATATCTTAGCTGCGAAAATTTTAGAGGGTATCATAAGGGGTGGCCAGCACGATCTACGAATATGAACACAATTTAGCATGGAGAGGAGAAAACGTGCATAATAACTTTTTATTCGCTCTTCTTTTATCATTTCGAGTGGTTTGATATACTACTTACTATATCTTATTATTGAAAATTTTTGAGGGTGTTTTGGGTACCATTAGAGCACGTGCCATTGTATGGATTATGACCATTTTCAAAATGGTTCATTTGCGGAACCACATTTATCAATTGGTGAAAACAGTAATTAATAACCGCTTATATTTCGTCGTTATGATTTGTTTGATGTATTACTTAATATCTCTTACCATTGAAAATTGCTAGGTGGAGTCATGAAGATACCATTTGTGCACGTGCATTGATTTAGATAATATTTGTGACTGGTTATTGCCACGAACCATATTCAATAACTGACAAAAACAGATTTTAAAAATCTTTCATAGCCTTGGAGGTAGAGTGACAGACAGACACGTTTCCCCAGATTGATAGCATAAAGCACCTTTCGGTATTTAATAACGTAACTCAATTAAATTTTTCCTAAATCGCAGAGGCACAAATAAACTGAAAGCTCTAAAAACGACGAGATTCAATATTAATTCATTGATTGTCTTGCAGAGAATGACCTGTATTTTACAAGTGATAGACATACATGTTGTCCAAAAATAGCATAGTAGGCTTGTCAATAGATTATTTTCCAGACTATATAGAAAATAATTTTCTTTCTACTATAACGAAATCATGCAAGCTAACGTCATAGGAAATTATTCATTACAAGCATCGATCAATAAGCCCTTAAGTTCACCATTGTTAATTTGATGCCCTTGTTCGATTCTGGAACTTATATCCATATGGAAATAAATTCTGAATTAAAAAAATTCGAGCCTAAAAATTACTATTATTAATGAAAAAATTTTTAAGAATTATTCTTAATATTAAACAGACTAATAGTAATGAATCAATGTAGGTCTTGTTTCGCGTGAGTCTTTTTAAATCTCTAGAAGGCAATCTGAAAAAAGTCGGACGTCAGAGGGAATAAAACTAATAGGGTCATATTAGTGGGAGGGAAAAACGGAAAAAAATAAAAAGAGAATAACGCAATCAGCGGGATCTCCAACGTTAACAAGGATGGAATCCCAATGACGGGTAAGCACGCTAACAAGCGAAGCAAGGTTTCTGCTCAATTTTTATAAACACCACATTCCTTCTCAATGAATTTAGCTATATAGCTGATAAAAATTTAGCAAGTTGATGTAAACCATATAGCAAATTCTCTTTTAAAAAAAGTTTATTAAAAATGAATGCGTTTTTTTATTTAAACAACATTAAAGATTAGAATATGGTTAATGAAATTATCTTCGGTGAGGGGCATCATTTCCATTGAATTATTTGGGGGCATTACTTCTTATTTATTTATTTTTTTTACACTCAAAAGTGTATCCCATATTGTTGAATGAATAGACTATCACAAATAAGCTTTCCTTCATTTTACTGAGCTTTAGGGCCAGTTCTACCAACCTCGGATAAATCCTCAGATAGAATAAGTACTGGAATAAAGCTCAGATAAGTCAAAACGGTGTTCTACCATCCTCAGATAAACACCAGAATAAACCAAAGATATCCTGATAAAGTTATACGGTCCTCTAGAGGTCGGATAGTCACTTTATTCTTCCATAACTACTATATAAAGGAGGTCATGATTCTTCGGATAGTGAATCGTTTCGCTCAAATTTACGAGCGTTAATGGCGGTACTTCCGGTCGCTTCGATTTGAAAATGCCTTCATAAACCATAGTATTTCGTGTTATATAATTACCATTTTAAACTACGACAGTAGGAATAAGTTTTAGCGTGCAAGTGATCAGCAGATTAGATCTAGATTACATAGCCTCCATAAGGAGAAATGAAACGGAAGTTTTGCGTCTCTGATGTCTGAGTTCTCCAGCTGAATTTTGTTTTTCGCGTTTGTTTTTTCTGCCATGCCGCATTTTAACATCAACACTGACTGGAAAACTTTTGTTTTTTTTCACGATAGAGGGCTTTCTCTTATCATTGTAGGAGTAGATCGCTTATGTGGCCGCCATCTTCGGGGCAATTTGAAGGCGGCGAAAAGTGGAACTAATCTCTATTGTTAGTGTAGGCGCCATTACTGTGGTTGGCAGAACAACATCGCCAGCCAAAGCGCCATTACTATATATCCGCTTCGTCGCCAGCTGAGAAAGCACCCCCTCCCCACCAACATCGTGCTTGTAGTCTGAAATTTTTTAAGCGACCTCTCCCAAATGTAGATGCTTTTTAATAAATGCGGTATGTAATATCATAAATACCTCTAAACAATCATTCTGGTATCACTGAAACGACGGTAACATGGTTGAATATCGACATCTTTTATGTATCAACAACCACGATATAAAAGATGACCAGGATTTTTGCATGAGAAAAACATTCTAAGACGCAGAAAGATAAAAACACACCTGTGAAAGGTCAGTGGTGAACCTTTAATATATCTATTACTACAATTTAAAGCTGGACAAGAAATAGGCATTGAGTTTTACTGTGTTTATCTACGCAAACTTCAAACGTAAACATACGCTGAAGGCCATTTTTTGCCAACCAAAGCAATGGCCGACAGGCTTTCAAATGGGAACGCGTTGGTGGTGGTGAAATCAGCTCATGAGCGATCTACTCATTTCATATCGTTGATTGTAGGCTATGCACTGACTGGAATGAATACTTTTGTTTTTTCACGATAGATGGAAGCACTAAATATCAAACTGACCAATTACAGTGCGCCTTACATTGCTTGTGCTCTATACTTCAGATAAAGTTATCCGAGGGATAAAAAATGTTGGTAGAACGCAACTTAAGCGGTATACCGGGTTTAAACCTTAAGCTATCTGAGGATTTATCCAAGGTTGGTAGAACCGGCCTTTAATGCCTACTTTAAATTATCACGACTTTATTAAATTATAATGTTTTTAAGTTAATATTTTTCATTGAACCTGAAAATTAATTTGCTTAGAAATTTACATTTATTGAACAAGCAAATGCTCTTTGAAAATGAGGGGCCTATCAAAATAAACGTATGATGATTCCATTTATGACTTCCTTCCATATTGAATCGAAAGAAGTTTTATGAGGAGAGAAATGTGCCTATTAATTCCTCTAATTAAAATATAATTTTCTTTATAACAACGTTTTCAATTTTACTTTATAGGCTCTTGGCTCAATTTAATGACTACTGTTCGTCATTTCAGCTTTCACATTTATTTGCATGAGTAATTAAATGACAAACAATTGCTGCCCATGAATTGGTGGATTAATTCCGTAAATTTTTCCGATGAATCAATCAAAATAATGTTCATTAGTGGAAAATGAATAAAATAAGTGCAGACACGAGAAAAGAAAAATGAAAGTTTACAGGAATGTTATGATTTCGTTATCCGCACATAAAATAAAACTTTTATTGTGACTTCCAGGTAGCCAGAAGTTTTATTTATTAAAAAACTATGCAATGTAGTTTTATTTATTAAAAAGACTATACAGTGTAGTCTCAGTATCATCATAATACGATTCTTACCTGGTGGGCTGAAACCTCAAGAGGGCGAAACACAAAAGACTACACAGGAAAGAAAGAACTTAAAATAGCTCCTCGTCCAAATAAAACTTCTTAAAGTGGTCATGTAACGAAAACGTGCAGTTTCAACTCTAAGAGGAAAAGAATTTCGTGGATTTGTAGCTATTACGTTTGCGACAAAAACAGAAAATGAACGTTTTATTTCTGATCGAGGTGAAGCACCCAAAGTGAGAACAGAAGAGAATTTAAGGAGCACTTTAAAAAATATTACAAAAATCACAGCTGAAATATTTACCATTCCTCATACCGGCAGTCGACTGGTAATGAATGGTTTATGCAAAATTTATTTCATGCACCTAAATACTATGGATGTGATAATAAAAATAAAATTCGCTCTAATATTACCATTATATAGCACTTTTTTCTTTTTCCATATTTTTGCTTTAATGTGCAACTCAATTTAATGGAAAATCTCAAATTCATCGTTTTTAAAATAATCAAAGTAATTAAAGTAATCAAAGTAATTAAATTCATTGTAATAAACTGAAAAGAGAAATAATAATGTCATTAAAATTGCTGTAAAAATCACAATGTGTAATTACTCATCGATCAGACGTCGCGGAATGATAAAGATTCGCTTCAAACGCATTAAATGTCACATAAGATGGACGTTTCTTTTGCTAAGCAATCAGCACAAGGAACCACCGAGAGCTTCTGAGAGGATGATCACAATAGAAATAATCACAGAAGATAATATAAATTGTAATATTATTAGAATCAAAGAATAACTGATGACAAAAGTTCCTATAGGGCGTGCAAGTGTGACGTCAGTCCTTGGAATTCTTCAGTCACGTGACTCTATTTGGTTCCAAACAAGTCTTCTCGCTTCGGGATTTAACATGGTTCCAACGTAGGGATGGAATAAAATCGCTTTGTATAAGCCCAGTGTTTATAACACATTTAAGATGTGAAATTGTTTAGTTCCTCACTGCTCAAGAAGGAGCCAAAACAGCGATTTAGACATCTATCGTTTTCCCAAAGAAAGAAAGATCCGCGAACGATGGCATTCTTTTGAAATGAAGTGATTAAAAAGCGTTCTAATATGAATGTATAAATGTATTATATAATGGGATTAAATGTCTTAATAATAGTATCAATTACACAAATTAACATAATAATATAAGAGATGTCATTTTTACTGGCCGCCCGTTTCAACGTTACTAGTACATATATTGCGTGGTTCCAATGTTTGGAACCAGCGTTCCCATTTCCTAGGCTCTCGGCCCGTTCATCGCGCAAATGACGTCAGCTGTGACGTCGTCACTTGCACTCCTTATAAAAAAAATTCAGGGAAAAAAAAGAATTCACCGTGATCAAAATAGTTTACTTCAGGGCACGACCCAGAAACAATTGCATCAAACATATGTGAAGTTCGTCAATATGAATATGAATGTGGTAAACAGTATACACATCGCATGAAGCACAGTTCCTCAAAAATGCTATTGTAATCAGTGCTATTTGTATGAAAACAGTAATGAATTGGAGTTTGGCCTTGTTCTGAGTCCACAAACAAATTACGTGTTTTGTAAATACGTCCTGCATGAACGTTATAACATGTTATTGGATTTTTTTTTTTATCTTCTATAGGATCTTGGTGTTGCGTTGATTCCACCTAAGATTATATGGTTCACAATTTGGAATTATTGGAGTCGGAGTTTTTGACCATTGATATCGATATTAAGAGACAAGATCCAACAAACAGAATTATCGAAATCTGGCCTGAATGGAATTCTAAAGGTAGGAAACATCGAAATCTCTGTTCAAACATTTTATTAAAGTCTTGGGAACCAAATTATTTAGAGGAAGGAAAACTCAATAACTTTATTTCTTGACTTTGAAGTTCGCTTTATAATCACGTAAAACAAATGCCGACGACACAGCAGCGTGTACATACAAGCAAAAACAAAGCGCAAAGAAATTACCAGCGTGTGTATGGAGGATATGCACCTTATGGAAAAGAATTAAAGTTGGGCTCGAGAAGATATTGCTAAGAAAAACCGAAAGAAATTCGAGCGGAGTTTCAGAGTTTCAGAAGAAATCAGTAGAACAAGCACCAGGACAATTCATCTTGCGGTCAGTAATAGTGACTAGAAACTGCTTCAAAGGCTTCGTTTGTATTTTCAGAAAATGCAAATTGTTCAAAAATTTTGTTTTATACGACCAATGTGTAGTGAGCGACAAGTCAGCTTCAAAGTCATAAAATAAATAAAATTCTTTCAGTTTTTCTTTACTCTAGTTTTAATTAAATCCATAATTTATCTCCAGTTGTTTGCCATGATTAAGTAAAATGTGGGAAGTTCCAGCGGAACACTATATATATATTAATGAAACCAATGCTCTTTTTTTAAACTAACTGCAAAGAACATTTAACTCAAGATAGAAAATAATCCGAAAATTAAAAAAAACAGTTTATTTGTACGAGCTCCAACTTTAATTTCACATACTCAAAAAAAACTTCTTAAGACTCAAAAATTAGCAAGAATAGCATCGAATAACTTACACGAATAGCAAAACAGGAACATTTCTTTCTTTTTATTCTGAAATTACTGGAGTGCTTTGCTTAGAGGCAAAGGGGAGGATACAGTAATCAATATTTAAGAAAAAAAGAAGAAGATAAAGTGAGACTAATGAAATCATTCGAAGCTGATTGCGATGAGGAAAACAAGAAGGCAGGGAATAGAATAAAATAAAAAAAACGATCGAGACGCAGGGAAGTCAGTTCTTCTTTTGTCGTCCATCGGATATATTATTTAAGAAGATGAGATTCCGTTTCGGGCGAAAAGGCTTGAAGAGCGGGAGAAAAAATTTTGGCCCCGACGCAAAGGGAAGAGAAGAAGAATGGCTTCAACTCATAAAAGAATTCCAATTACGCGAGATTAACAGAGCTCGAACGAGACGATGAATGAGGATGAGGTTGTCTTAACTCCGGGTGAGGTTGACAAAAACAGGCTGACTCGTCCAAAAATAGGGAAAAGAGTTAAAAAAGAAGAGAAGAACGAGAAAAGAGAAATTTAATTCAGCATCATCACAATAAGCAATGAACAATGTATGGAGAAGAGCTATTTGTGAGTGTACATGGAAATAGCAAGCTGTTGAAAATTTATATTTAAAAGTTACCTTAGCGTCCGATTTAAATGAAAACTGCTTTCTTTGATGTCTTGTTTCGATTAATTTCGTAATTTGATTCAGTTTCATTGTTTGAAAAAACTCGGTAAATATGGAAACAATTTCAAAATGGCAATTGTTAATCGCATTTTCCAGTTTCGCTCATCATCTCTGTTGCAAGGATCCAAAGTTTTTTAGTATTTTATTTTTAAGATAGAAAAGCAGCCAGATTTACACGGATTTATTTAGAAACCGCATTTTACAAGAAATAAATGAAAATGTTTTTTTAAATGTCACAGATAACAGAGTTGACAGCTCTTAATATAGAAATTTCACCCCTAAATCCTGTATGTGGAAATATTTAAAACATTCGTCAATTAATTCCTATGGTTATGAAAGTCATAAACGCAATATAATCATTAAGTTCCTTAATATACAAGAGAAACTCAATTTAATATGACATTTAGATGGAACCACGCATCCTTCAATTAGTCTCTTAAAGTATCTTCCGGAATAAGATATTTAACAGTCCTAAGTGAAATTTGTCATTCTCCCTCATCAAAACAATCTACTGGCCTAATTATAACGACCTCATACCAAAATCGTTGCCGCAATTTAAGTTAGACAAAACCACAAGGATCTATTCATTGACCGCCACACCCACGTAAACACTTAATCATCTGATTGGACCAACGAGAATCGTGAATCACGATGAAGATTTTCGTTTACAGTACACAGTCACGCTTCACGCTCTCTTCGCTGTGGGAGGCAGACCCTTCGAAATTTGTTGACTGACACGGCTAAATGATTTGATGAGTCTTGGTGAACGACTAAAGGAAACGCATACTGTGCCAATTACGATGCCAGTGATAGCGTAATCGACTCAGTAAATACCGAGACCAGATTGTTGGCTCGTGCCGCTTTCTTTTGTCATTCCGTTGTCACTTGCTTAGTTAAATCCACAGAGCACCGTGAACTCGGAACCTTCAAAAGGAATGAAGATCTTGAAATCCAAACTGATAATGCATTGTCACTATACAAATATTATAATAAAACGCAAAATAACGTCAAATTATCTATCGAAATTTGGTTATACAGTCTTTTATTCGATAGCACTAGGAAGAGATACTTTTAAAGGGAATGACTAAGTATAAAGGAAATGTGAATATTCGTCCTTTTGAAAGGGAACAAACGCACACAGTGCCCTACCATTAATACTTGTATATATGTATCTAGATAAAAAATCAGAGAGGCCATAAGTCTGAAATGGTCCCTGGAGCAGCAGGTTTTTTCCGTGAACGATTACACGCATCTACTCTGCCCTGAATGTGTCCAGGTATGCCCCTAATCAAATATGCCTAGGATATGGTCGGAAGGGGACAAGTTTATTACCCAAAAAACAATTCATCCAAAGTATAATTGGTCTAAACAGAATAAACAAAGATGACCCTTTTGAAAACCGACAAATCGTACTATCTGATGAAATCTTTTAATAAGGAAAATATTACAATGTCTTATAATAATTATGTTCTTGTAATTTGAAGATAATTGAAGCAGCACATATTCAATTTTTTTTTTCGTATTCAGCTAACTGTTTCCAACGGGGCGCTGCGGTCAGTTCACCATGCTGCAATGTGCATGACTAAAGGCGAGTTAACCTACTAATTCGAATATTTTAACTTCCCACTCAAACATTCTAATTTCAAAATAGCATCAACATCAATTGGGTATGCTGTGCAGTAGTTGGGTGCCTCAATAACTGGAGAAAGCTAAAGAGATGGAAAGAGACAGAAACTCACAGCATCCATACTGATTTTTGCTCCTACTGTTTTTCCATCACGAAATAGTCTTCTATTGGTTATCATGGGCCATACTCTTACTGCATCTCTCCATAGATTATCTTCTTCGTCCTTAGCTTTTTCCCTTTATTTGCATTGGGTCGCTGATGTTATTAGATTTGGCAAATGCTTTTATGGCCGGATGCCCTTCCTGACGTCAACCTCTCGAGAGAGAAGTGTTAGAGAAGGGGACAAACACAAACATCCATGCCCTCGATGGGATACGAACCCGCGACTCGCTCGATCGACAAGACTTGCGCTTTAACGCTCTCGGCCACCAAGCCGACGACATTCAAAATTTATTAAAAAAATAAAAACTTTAAATATAGAAATAGTATTGCATTACAAGTGTTAATCCACACAATTAAAAAGTGTGCTTTTATGATCCTTATTATTAAAAAATACATTTATGTGAATGAGAACGTAAATATGCTTCAGGTAATAAATTAGTGGAAAAAAAGATACCAATTTGCTCTTATTTCGTATTAACCAACGTATGTTAAAGTTTGCTTAGTCATATTTCCTGTTTTCATCTTCAGAAACGTGAGAAAACTGAAGCTATGCACAAAGAGAGCGATGTTTTGATTGTAGTGTACACACTGCAGCAATGGCGAATGGGCGGGGTTCGCCAATATGGTATCTCCATCAGTACCTCGTGAAAAACGTGAATACTGTAAAGAATCACAACATCGACAACGATTTCGAAATGACTCATCGGAGAATTTGTGCAAGACGTTCTAGTAAATATGATGCAGGAAATGAACAATTTAGTGGCAAGAATTTTGAGACGTTCGTTGGATAACAAGTGGCACATGAAGTATCGTAACCCGAAGCACATTCTGGATGTGAACTTTAAAGACATCACTGTTTCCTTCCCAGATTACAGAAGGTTTCCTTCGCAGTAAAATGTAGTATTTTTTTTTTCTTGTTATTATTCTCTTTTGCTTTGTCAACGTGTGGACTCTATATATCCGGACTGACAGTCGCCTATCTTATTTTCTTTTTCCCTGATTTGAATGACCGCTTGAGTCCATCAGGCACTTCCCTCTGGAATCTACCGAGGAAGGATTAGGTTAGATTAGGTTAGGAATCCACTGTTTCCATCCGCCCTAAAAATGTACTCTCCACTTTTCGATTTCTGAGTGTCTGTTTAGCTTGGCAGGACATTTCCCAAGCGGTAATGGCAAAGAGAAACGGTCGTCGTCGCTTGTATCAGACTGTTTTCTAAAGCCCGTGCAAAACTCTGCAAATCAATTTACTTATCTCTAGGATATAAATTTCGTTTAAATAGCCCTGTCTTTCTTGGTATTGTAACCTTCACAATCAACCGTGTATAAAAGGAAGTAGGAATGAATAATGCTTCTGAAGTAAATTATGAACAAGAGTATTAATCAAAGTAATCTCAGTGCATCTAGAGTAATCATTTAAATATTCAAAAGTAACATTTCAAGTGAAGACAAACAATCCAAATGCATTAGAACCATTATGTTCTTGAGTTACTGGAATAGCGAAATATAGATTGGAAGTCAAAATTTACTTCCGCACATCTTTTCATAATACACTACAGATGGTTTTCTTTTTTCCAATAAGCTATATTTTCAAAGTCAAAATGAAAAGAAGAAACCACACGCGAACGGCGATCATAAATGATTAAATAGTAATTAACATAGAAATATTTAGAATAGAGATTTAATCGTAAAAATCGTTTATATTTCAACAATGAAAACTGGTAAATGTTTGGTATAAATGTTGATTGTTATAATAGAAATATTAAACAGTTTATAAGATGGGTTTTCAATACACTGGGTGTCCACAAAATATGACCTTATTTTGGTCTGCGACATTTCTTTATAAAACGAAAACGTAAACATTTTTAATCATTACAATTTCAACTGCTGCTGTGATTCGAGCTTTTAACTCATCCAATTTTTCTGATAAATGTGGCCAAAACACTGTACCTTTCGCATATCCCCGTAGGAAAGACTTGACGTCAATAGCATTATTTCTGCGCTCAAGGGAAAATAAATTAGATCTTCAAGAAGAATAGAGAGAGACAAGACTCTTGTGGCACAGGAAAACAGGCGAAAAAGGCGAGACTTCTCGTTTACTTCAGTGCATTTCCTTTGGCATATGCTTATGAAGGATGAGATTATGGAAGCTATTCTTCAGTTTCACTCGAATATCGATTAACTATACTATTCGATTGACGAATGACATTTACTCTTTGTGCCGCGTGAGTTTCGCTTTATCTATTCATTTTCAATGAAAAATTGCAACTAATCGTTTTTCAATACAAACTGTTTCATAACGGCATTGATATTCACAAGCTAAGGTGTCAGAATAGCTCAATAAAATATCAAGCGGCGATACTCAGGTAAGATTTCACTTTTTTAAGTAATAAATCACGCTATCATCAGATCTATAACTCTCCACAAAATTTTCTAAATCCTTTCCTAGTCGCATAAACATTATCTTTTTTAATTTTCCGATACGCAATCTTGTTATTTGGCCATTACCATAGAAGAAAATAACTAATGTTCAAACAGTCGAACAGAAGGAGAAGAAAAGTTTTAGAAGAAAAGACAACCAAAAATATTCGAAATCTTCCTCGAGGCCAAAAGGCGGACATCGTTTTCTAATTAGAAACATTCCTGAACGAAACAGTAAGAATTCAAAGACGAAATAACCTTGCAAAATTATCCTGGCATTTCTTCACTCGTTTTTAAAATTTACTTACGATGGAAACAAATCCCCTTCGGGTCCCCCATTTTCCCTTACATCTGCAGGAATAGAGTTACATAAGTAAAAAAAAATGTTATTCGGAGACGGCGCAGTTGACGAGAATTCGCTAATGAATTTAGTGCCACAGCATCAGCATGGAGCAGCAGACTTGGCATCGGATTAAAGTTTGGAGGTTGTGGGGTCGCGCCCTCTCCTTTTTATACTTTTCAACGTTCGTTCATGCCCATCTTCTTCTAATTTTTCTTTTGCTGTAGATGAACTCAGTAGTAGTTCCAGCTTGAAAGCCGTTGACACAGAACATTTTCACAATTTACGTGTCAAAGGCATATAACAACAGATAAAGTGTCCCCCACGACAGCACAGAGTTTTTCATTCGAAAATGGTTAAAGGTAAAAGGCCATAATTTTCGAATAGTTCACCCGAGTTTAATGGCTAAATATGCAGAAATGCTAAATGTCTACCCTCTTGACGCGTTTTACCTCTATATTTAAAGTTAAAGTTAGACGAAAATCAAGTTTTTGGTAGCTTTTGATCAAAAAAATGAGTTTTCATCAAACGAGTGAAGTCAGACGGAAATTATTTTTAAAAATCCTCTACTTTTGGTCATTGTTGGAGGCTCTCTGTTGAGATTTATAATGCTTCATAGACGTTGAATGTGTAATAAGTTTTCTGTGTCAGGTTTTCGGCCATATCACGACTAATTCCTCAAATGCATCTTTCCTAAGTAATAATTAAGTGATATTGTTAAGATATCAAATGCATTTTTCTTTGTTTACAACAATATCAATCTATGTCTATATCCTAGTTCCGGTAAGAATAAACTAAAATCGAAATGTCCATGCATTAGTTTTACCATTTCACCGTGTCGTGTCGCTTTATTTCACCATAAGAAATAAAACGTAAATAAACCACTGACCCTATATAAATAACTGGATGGCGCATCCCTCATCAAGAGGCATTTTTTGTGGCTTTTTATTCGAGATTATTCCAATATAATTAATTTGATAAGAAAATTTAAATTAAAACTTTTTACTAATATAATTAAATATTATCTTCTTGGTTTAGCAGAGTATAAAGTAAATAATATTTACGAAACAGAAACTGCTTAATCATACCTTACACACATTAAAGATTTGATTTAAAGTATTTCAAAGCTTATTTTTAATTAATTAACATTTTACTTTGACCAGTTGTTAAGTTTACTATGTTTTTACCTTTACAATGCTCTGTTTCTGGCATTAAAAATCAGAATTGATCCAACAATCAAACAAACTTTGCATACACGATGAGATTTCTTGCCATCCGCCATCATAGTAAAGGCAACTTCCGGTGGCGTCAAGTTTTTCTCCGGAGGCGCCATCCAGTTATTTATATAGGTCAGTGAAATAAACCCTTGCTCTTCGAATATTTGTTTTGTAAAAAATCATGAAATTACTATTCAAAGGTAACTTGTTATATTTGAAACATATTCTGATACATTTTGAAAATACAATTCGTTGATACTGTTATTTCGATTATTTCGCAACTGAATTCTAAATTGTAGAGGTTACTAATTCGATGACAGCGCCATGTCTTAACAAGCTATATAATTTATAATAAACAATATGTTATAAATGTATAACATATAAAATAAAATAAATTCAGCAGGTGGGTTTTTATTACTAAAAATTTTAGTGCAATTTTCCATTATTGGAAGCTTTCAAATACAAGCAACCAAGTAGAGGCCTTAGAATAGTTTCAGTTTCTTTTTCAACACGGATTGAGCACACGCGCTTCGATTTTAGTTCATAGATAGCGAGACCGGACTATAATGTCTAAGCAAAGAACGTATAAGGATGGTTCCTTAACGTTCTTTGGTCTAAGGATGGCTTAGCCATATCACGACTGATTTTCTCAAGTGAGTTTTTCCTTAAGCTGCGTCTAAAAAGTCCGACAGATGCTATATGCGGTTGCACAAATTACCTGATACGTTCTCGATTGCTCATGCTTAACACTGTTGATTATTTTTTAGAATTATTTAATTTTATTCCACAAACAATCTGCCTTAAAATTTCCGTCAATGCAAGTGTATATTTATGAACATAGCTCATGTTTAACAACTGTTAGACATCAGACGGCATATTTTCAAAGGTGGAACATTTCCAGAAATGAGAGGAAATTCTTTCTTACAGTATCATCAGCTATGTCTGACAAGTTGTTTTAGTTGCACAAACAAAGACGAAACGGGTATTAACAGAGCTGTATATACGAGAGGAGTTCAATAAGTAATGCAACACATTTTTTTCTGAAAAAGGGGATTGTTTAATCAGCATTCAAATACACCATGTTATTCCCCAATCTTTTAGCTACACAACACTATTTTTCAACGTAATCTCCATTCAATGCTACAGCTTTACGCCACCTTGAAGTGAGGGCCTGTATACCTGCACGGTACCATTCCACTGGTTGATGTCCGAGCTGACGTCGTGCTGCATCAATAACTACTTCATCATCCGCGTAGTGCGTCCCACGGATTGCGTTCTTCATTGGGCCAAACAGATGAAAATCCGTCGATCTGCTCGAATGAGTGTGTTCGCATGTTCCGACATTGCAGGAGTCCGAGCTGTGCACGGCCGGCCAGCTCGCGGAAGATCAGACAGTTTTGCTTGACCTTGCGGCGATAATGACACACGCTTTGCCCAACGACTCACCGTGCTTTTGTCCACTGCCAGATCACCGTAGACATTCTGCAAGCGCCTATGAATATCTGAAATGCCCTGGTTTTCCGCCAAAAGAAACTCAATCACTGCCCGTTGTTTGGAACGCACCACCATTGTAGACGCCACTTTAACAGCTCACTATAGCGCTGTCACATATCGGACGTCAATGAAACTTGACGAGACGAAGCGGAAATGTTTGAAAATGTTCCACAAGAAATGTCCAGTTTTTTCAACCAAAATTGGCCGAGAAAAAAAATGTGTTGCATTGCTTATTGAACTCCCCTCGTAGATAAAATGCAATATTCGTTGAATTCCAAAGAAAGTTTTCATTCTTTCTACTAGATTTTAGACTTCAGTGAATTTTAAATTAACTTGTTATCTTGATTTTTTGTGGGGTCATAGTATAATCCTTATATAATTAAACCACAAGCGAGGACAGGTAATGAAGTTCTTTAATTTGTTTTCTTTTTTCAGGCATGGTGGTGGTATTTGTAATTGGAATTAAAAAGGTAGCTAAACAGTCCATCGGGAATTCGAGGAGAATGAGAATGGAGATGAAGAACCAAAGAGAATGTACTAAAGATAGGAAGCAAGGGGGCTTTTCTCAACTAAACCAACCTTTTCGCTGAAACAGGGTAAGCAGTTAGCCTAGCAGAGAGAGGGAGAGAGAGAGAGAGAGAGGGGGGGGGAAGGAGGACGAAAGGTCTCGTCTTGGCCTCACCAGATAAGCCCCCCAATTGAGCCAGGCACTCGAACGCCCTCCAAATGTCGACTTGGCTGGAGCGAGCGACGCCGCACAAGGGCGACCGACTCTTTACGAGCGACGCGCAGCCCATCTGCAACAACGCCACGAAACGACCCCGAGATACGGCCACCGAATAATGGACGCTGCGAGTCGTATCTCAGGCGCTACCGTCGACTTCGCTCGGCAACAAATATCATAATAGCGGGGCGAAAACGCACACATTGCACATCGCTGCACACCCATCCACTCACCCATCCATCCATCCACCCTCCCAACCACCCACACATACTCACACTCAAGGGAACGGAGGCACGCACACACGCAATGGGTGTATCGTGCAAACGTCTCGTCTATTTTCCCCGTCAAACACAAAAGACGAAGTTCGCTACATATTCGGACGTGATGTAAACAAGCCTGTCCAACATCATATCTTTCCAACGTATCTGAAAATTTAAATAAAAATAGAAATTTCAATTTTATGATGGAATATTATTGCAATCGACTTCCAATGTCTTCTCGAATATTCATCGATTTTGGTATTACAACAGTCTTGCACGGTGACGCACATTACGAGGAGGTAATTTGCCCTATGCGTACAAATAAAAACTGCTAAAAGAACAAGAGGAGAAGAAAAACTTTAAGCTTCATAAAGTCTGACAATAAATAGCGTGAACGGACGAACAATAACAGTTTCTCCGTCGAACGTGGCCAAGTAAACCGCAAACATTCCATCGGCAACAGAAGCGAATAACACGTAACAGAATTTATCTAACGAATGGGAACATTTTCTGAATTGGCCATAGAATCAAAAACTTTTAATTAAACCCCACAAGAGTTGCTTAAATCCGCTAAACAAACAACTCCATAATTAAATATAACAATTTGGAATTTTGATCAATACCCTAGCATTAATTTTCTTTACTCTTTCTCTTTGTATTCATAAAGATAATGAGAATTGTATCTAATTGGCACTTTTGACAGTAACTGACGAAAGATAAAAACAAAAAGCTTTATAGGATGCCCCAGAACTTCATGCCCAAACTTCTAAGGGAAGTAAGTAGAGAGGATGCAAATGAACAAATGAATACTTTTCGTCAATCAACCTATACCATTTGGGGAAAATGACTCTGCCCTCAGCTAGATTGTAAGGGTAAACTGACTGAGAAGCTTCAATTTTGAAAGAAATTATGGAATGAACCATTTGTTTCACAATGTAAAGACATTTGTAGAACGTATGACACTTAAAGCAGTCTAAAGACGGCAGTCAATGCCTAACCATAGAAAAGTCCAAGCAGAACTACTATAAAGAAGAATTGGACGACATTGGAGCTGGTGATGGGAATGGGCGAACTGCAGCTAGATAGATACCCCAACAGTTGTGCGCCACACAATCGAACAATTCCAAATATACATCGGCGACTTCCTGAAACGGTCACTTTTTCTGTGAGCATGTGTGACAAATTGTTGTGCGCTTGCCGGCTGTAGAAGACGAGGTTTCAGACAATCCAACAACAAACATACGAGGTTTCTCACACTTTCTTGGTGTGCACCGCAATCACTTTCGGAGAGTTTTTTTGAGTATAAAAATTTTTATCTAGATGGGAGATTTCCAAATAAATGGATCAGGTCCCATTATCTGGCCACCGAGGTCACCCACCAGGTCCCATTATCTGACCTCACATTCAAACTGTTTGTCGGGCGCATGGTAGCTGCTGCAGCGGAAGCTCGACAGATGTCCCGAATGTTTGAAGTTTAGGCGACGTGAAGCCTGTATTGAGTGTTAGCCTCTGATTTGGACATGTTCCCTTATAAGATTCATGTCTTGCAAAAGCTTTCTGACGCAGGGCGTGTAAAGCGTCACGACTTTGCTCAAACATTCGGAAGACATCTGAAAAAGAATCCTCGAGTCCTGGATGCATTTTGGGTGACGGATGAGGCGTACTTCCACCTCACAAGAGACGTTAACAGGCACAAAGTCCGGTTTTGGGGAACCTAACACCCACATGAAATGCACGAGTCATCCCTCCATTCCGTAAAACTGTTGGTGTGGTGTGCGTTATCAAAACAAGGACTCATTTGTCCAATTTTCTTTGACCATTATGTCAGTGCCGAAAATTACGCCGAAATGATCCAGAGAAGTTTCATCCCAGAGCTGCGGAGGCGACGTGTACCTCTACGTTGGTAATTGTTCCAACAGGATGGTGCCCGGCCTCACACAACTCCCGAAGTCTTGGACTTCCTGCACGGCATCTTCGGAAATCGTGTAATCTCGAACCGTTTCCCGGAAAGGTTCGGAAACTGGGTTTTCATGGCCCCCAACCAGTCCGGATCTAAATCCCTGCGATTTTTTCTTGTAGGGGTTTCTTAAGGACTTGGTTTTTAACACGGCTCCTCGATCTCCTGCAGAACTGCGACAGAACATCAATTGTTGCGGCAACATTGACCGCGAAATGCTGCGCGAGTTTTTGGAAATTTCACATTGAGCATGTAATTAAAAGCATTCCTCGTGAATAAAACTACTGTTACTGTGCATTGAGTTGCTCCTTTTAGTTTTATTACAACTTTCATATTTCAAAACTTGTTAGGCTTTGAAAAGGGACAAATTGACTGAAACACCCTGTATGTATCGTCCTACATCCCGTCGTGCTCATGCCACTGTGTCTCACAAAAATTGGCGGCTTTTAACCACATGGTACATAGGACCATCTCTATACCTAATGATGGAAAACTCAGAATTGAAGAAATATAGCTTATCAAAACCGCTGCTCGGAATTATGGTTTTCCTGAAAAACAATCGACAGGATTAAAGAAAAACTGCTGTGGAAAAGCCGTTTAGACGAAGCCACCATCCTACATCGTTTGTCTTCCATACAATGTTTAGTAAGAGGATTAGAGAAAATCCTCAAAAACTTCGAACCCCCAAATTTCCTATAGAAGCGAGCATACCATCAGGCAAATATTAGGAGGAACTAAGGACAGGATACCCAAACAAAACAACTCTGTCGTCTACGAGATACAATGCGATAAATGTCCAATGAAGTATTTAGGTCAAAGCCGGACTGATACCAGGATTAAGGAACACTTTAGCCATATAAAGAACTACAATCCTGGAAAATTCGCAAAGCATATAATTTCAACTGCCCGCTCTTCAAAGACTGACAGCTATAGAATCTTATATGTGTATTGTGACCCCAGAAAATTAAACTTCCTTGAGACACTTGAAACCCTGAAACACCCACCGGAGGCTTTACTCAATCAAGATAGAGGCCCAATAGAGTTAACTGAATGGAAAAATTGCCTAAATTTCCTAAACCAATATTTTCTCGCCTACCCTGGTACCTGCCACATGGAGTTTTATCCTCCTTGCTGATTAGCCTTTCTGTAGATTCAGTCATACATCTCTGTTACCAATCACAATAATTGTGCTCATTGATGGTTGGCCCCTATTTATTTCTTCCCCATTTCTTGCTATCAATCACAAGAAAGTAACCTTCCTTGATGATTGTCCCCCTTCTTGTATATATACTTAGTGTTCTGCTCTTTTTCTTTGTCTCATGCTGAACGATGATTGCATAGCTATCGAAATGTACATGTATGATTAAATAAATTACGTTGTGGAAAAATGGAAGGACCGCTCTTTCTTCTTGACTGTATATATCCGCAGTTTTATTACTACATATATTTATGACACTGTATGTATGCTGTAAGGAGGTAAAATGAGATAAAAAAAATGTTCATAGTCTAGTTGTGAAAAAAGGTGGAAGGAGGACATTTTGTTCATCTTCTATGAACTCATCTTCTGAGCATAATACAGGACAATACACATCATTCAGAATTATTAAAAAACTTTCAGTAAAGGGACTTTGTGATCACCCTGTATATAGCTTACTTAACCAAATATTAACTAGTGGTTGGCCTCGCTTCGCTCGGGTGTGCTATGCTTGCCGTGTGTTTGTCTTATTTAATCAAATCAGAAAAAATTAAAATAAAAAAATCAATTTATTGTAGACAACATACTTTATTACAAAACATCACAATGAATCATATTTTTAGTGAAATTCCTATCACTATTTCTGATCAATTTCCCTTGTTCTTGAGGAATATCGTGGATACAAATTTTTATATTGCTTTTAAATTCTGAACGTGATAAAGTGACATAAAGTAGACCATGAGAAAACACAGGTTCATTTAAAATTAAACCTACATGAGAATACGATTGACTTTCCCTTTTATCTATAGTCATAGCTAAAGAAGGAATAATTGGAAATTGAACGTCTTTTAAGTACGAAAGGTAAATTGAAATCACTTGAATTCAAATCGATTCTTGAAATTATAACAATTTAATTTCTATTTGCCTCATTTACAATTTTTGCTTGAATTAAATGTCTATGACATGATGTGACTATTAAGCGAGTTCCACATTGCAAAATCCTTTTTTTTTGGATTCAAATTTCTTATTTGCATGGCAATCATTCCTATTTTTAATGTGAAGGATATGTGATCGAATTCCTGATGGAGTCAATGAATTCAGCATTTCTATCGTAACTTGATTAGATATTTGATCATTTTAGATCTGCTACCACTGAATCGTTACTTTTGAATATAAATTTTCTTCTTTCCATTTGATCTATAATTTTGTTGTTCATTGTGAGAGCAGCAATATTTGTTAAGCATAAGATTACTCGATTTGATAAATCATCAAATGAGAATGATTGTACACCATCTCCAAAAATTGTAGAAATTATATCAGTCTCCGGTGAGACAATAATTTCATTTGGAATTTCAATTAAATCACGATCAAAATTTTCAATTCTTGAAAAATTTCCAGAACCAATTTTAAGAAGCTACTGATTGAAATCGTCTTGATCTCCTTAGGAAGGTTTTGTAAAATGTTGCCATAAATTTGATGATTTGATGAATGCTTCAATAACTTCTTTGCTGTTCCTTTTGGAATTACCGGTAAGCATTGTCGAAAATCTCCTCCAGTGACTATCAACTTATTTCCAAATGGCTTATATCGTTCAGCCGGATCGTTTTGAACTCCATCTCTCAAGAAATTATCGATGCATCTCACTCTGTTTTGTTAACATTGTTACTTCATCAACGATTATAAGCTTTGAATCTAAAACATCTGATTGATACCATTTATACCTCGATGAATACAGCTATTAGAAGCTACATTTCACACTTTATTTTGTCCAGATATCTTAAAAAAAACCTCCTTTTAAATTGAAAAAATATGAAGAATTTGGCATAAAATCGATTATCTTGACCAAATCTGAAGTCTTTTTTTTTTTTTTTTTTTAACTTAAATGCATTTTTAATTGTCTATTATCGACCTATAGAGTATTTTTGAAATAACGTTTTTATTATGTTGGATTACTCCTTCGAGCAAGAAAATAGAAGGCAGGAGTTTACTTGTTGTGGAAAAGCGATTGGCTTCTTGTGTTTTGCTGATATCATATCCAAAGGTAAATTGGTTATTTTAATTTTTCATTTGGATCAGTTATGTTTACGAGACATACACTTAAACTTGATTTTTAAGCACTTGATTACATCCACGTATCTTATTTGCTCTTCTCTACTAAAGGTGGATTCCATTTGCAATATTTCTGTTTCGTGATTGACAAATGTAATAGAAATTGCAATAATTTCCTTCCTATCTTGATGAAATGAGTTTATTGAAAAGTGGGCTGAAGTTTAAAAGAAGAAATTCAGCAATGTACAAGAAAGAATCACGAACGCTTGTGAAGATTCTGGGGCATTATACTGCTTTTACTCCAAACTTATTTACAAGAAATCCATTATAGTAAAGGACAAGAAAATAAGTTTTGTCAGAAAATAAATTACTCCCGTGCTAAGCATTCATATTTTAGCAAAAAAACATCAGAAGACCCAATAAATAAGGCGGGATGAGAAAATTTATTCGACTTGTCTAGTCAACTGAAGAAAACCAAGATTAATAACCGAGAGAAAGAAAAGTTGTCGATCTATCTTAATAAGACTGATGGGACCATTTCTATATGAAGATAAAAACAGATAAAGGGAGAGAGAGAAATGTAAAACTTCATTTGAATAAAACATGAAGTTTGTGATTGGTAAACATAATATAAAACTTTTTCTTTCCCTGATGTCTTTTCTACATTTTTTCCCTTTTCTATCTCTCTCTCTCTCGTCTCTTTTTTTTGTATACCTCCCTATCCGGGTTGTTGGAGACAGACGTTGGCATAGCAATGAAGCATCAGCTCCATGCAAACGTCGTCGTTGTCGTGGTTTTTGTTTAGCTCTTCTTCCCTTCTCTACCTCGACCTCCGGGGCGCTCCTGCTTTACTTTGCGGGAGGAAAAAAAGAAATCGGGATTTCACTTTGAAGACAAACTCTCCGAGAAGAGTGTTTATCTTCATCTTGCAAACATTTATATTACAGTATATAAAAAGTAATAAGGCTATTTTTATTCGGAAGACGAAGCAAAGAAGAAAGTTACAGATGAGAATTTGTAGATACATAAAAGTAAACATGTTCGTGGTTATTTTGAAGACATAATTAATCGATATTTGTGCTTCATAAGTGAAAATATTTACGTGGAATGTAGACTATGTCTCATTTTTTTCGTCTAGTTAACAGAGAAAAGCAGGAAGTTTAAAATAAATAAATTAATATATTTCCGCTTTCATAAAAAAAAAAAATAAATTTCAAAATACTTCGGAGCCCTCTGAAAGCGCATATAACTTGAAGGTGGCTCAGGGCCAGAAAATGTTAGATGTTCCACGGTGTATTTTCCAATTTGTACAGTATCTATAATAAGATTATGTAGACAGCATCTGTATTCCGGTCTGAATTACCCGTATAATTCTCCATTTATGAATTTTCTGCAACTTGTTATTTTTTTCATAAAAGCAGACATGTCTTCTCCACTGATTTCATAATTTTCATCCTAAGGGTATTTAGCATGAAATTGGAGACGGAGTGGAATATCGTTTATGGCAGCCTTTTTCAACATATGAGTCGCGACTCTTTAGTGGATCGCAAAATAAATAAAAAGTGTCACGACAACCAGAATAAAAAGAGAAATATAATAAATTCACTACAAAGATTTTATTTTCTCGCATGTGTGCTGACAAGGGAACCCCACATAGCCTTTCTTTGCGCGCAAACACACCGTGGAAACGATAGTGTTGCGCGGTAGCGAAGCGCTCCGGAAATGCAGAGTTCAACAATCATGGCGGTAATAAGTAAGCAAAATCGTTAGTGGCGGTCGCCAAAGAATTGCAGTTAGAGCACTGTTATTAAGCATAAAACCTTAATTTTGCTGTACAATTTTTCGCCTCGAAATAATTTATAAGATGAGGTAAGCATCCATGAATACTATTTTTATTTAAAATTATTAAGCACCGCGATACATACCCCCTCACCCATGGTTTATTACTCCATGCCCTCACCAACGCAACGTATTACTCGATGTTGCACATGAAGCCAGCCCCGTGTTTGATTACCGAATTACTTAATAAAATGAAATAATAAAGTAAGGAAATGGTTACTAATTACTATAAACGTTTTTTATGGAAGATAATTAGCTAATTGTAAAATCTATTTTTAAAAACTAAGTTTGTTTAGAAACTTGAGAATCCATTCAATCGCCGTCTGCTGCTGTCTACTTCCATTGATTTCATGTGAAATGGATTCGTGATTAGTGCTGAGTAGTGGAAGAAAGAAGTTCCGTTAAGCGCAATAATACACACAGCCCGCTTTAACAATGGAATCTTTGTATGGCTATGTGTGCTCAAATTTTTTCGTTTTCGCGGTCTATTTTGAAAGAAACAAAATTTCGCACTTTCTTATTTTGCAAGCATCTATAGTAGCTTCAAATCAGTAACATATTTCAATTTGGTGGTAATCTGTGACATACATGTTCGAGAGAGTCCCTTGTGAGTTAAAAGTACCGATTTCTGCGGCGAGTTGCTGTCCAAAGTTTAAAAGCGCCAATTCAATCCAATAATCACCTTTCCGTTAGCTTATTGAGGGAGATTCTCCATTCGTTTTTAATGGCCTCAATGAAAAGGAATGAAAACTCGCCAGTTAGAAATTTTTTATTTATAAACGGGTTTATGTGATTATTACTTTAATCTAGTGAATATGTTCTTTCTCAAAGTACTCTTCCTCCAGTCCATTTGTGCAATGTGCCTTTCCCGATTTCGAAGACGTTGAGCAATCCATAACCCGAGATACGCTTTAAAAATCGCCCGAAATTTGAAATCAAATTCCCTTCAATTCGGAATTCCAAGGAGGAATAACGGCAAAAGACAAAAGACGCTAAATCAGAACTGTATGGTAGGTGAGGGAGAAGGTTTGATTATTACCCAAAGAGTTATCTATGGAGATGTGTGTGCAAAATGATGAATCACTACCAGTGAACAACTGTGAACTGAAGATAAATTGACATTTATGTAACAACTGTAACAGGGGCGCCTTCTTTAAATGTTTACTGTCTACCAACCGTAAACTCTTTCGGAACGAAAATGCAGTATCCGACATGGTTGCAGGTCTCTGATGCTGTTTTCATCATGAAAAACAGAATTTAGTGGCTACCTACTACTCGTCACGTATTACCTTCATCTTGTCATTTATATCATATCGCCATGTATATATAATCTAATGAGAAAAAAAACAATTTTTTTCTGATTTCCATGTCTGCATGTTTGTATCTTTAAAATCAGTCTCGGTCTTTATTTACAGCCTACTTAGTTTTAAATACATTTATTTATGACATGCATCATCATTTATAATTTTTGGCAGCTTCTATTCATAGATATTAATCGTATTATAGTAGCAATAAAAGTGCTTGAAATTAACTCAGATACTAAAAATGATTAAATAAAAATGATTATAAGATGTTTTCAACAATTCCTTTGTATCAGAATAAAAAATTAAGAGTTTCCAATATGAAATAAATTCAAATTTTATTCGCAAGACAATGTTAAACCAAGGAGAACCAAGGAGCTTTGGGATCGTTTGCCTTACGTTTGTAAATCGTCGAAATGAGATTTTAGCTCTTCTTATTTTTCTTTTTCTTTTAGCCTAACCGTAATGAGATTTCACAGACAAGATTGTAATCGTTTCTCATTAGCAGCGAAGGTAAAACCCAGATAGTCTTAGTTTAACCGAACTGATGAAACCATTATTCTTATAGAAAATTCCTGAACAGTTTTAACCTTTGACCTTCCATAAGGTTATCTTTTCAGATTCTGCATAATTTCGTAGCGACCGTCGTCCATCCGCTGCTGGCGACTCTCACCGCACTACACGCTCTGAATTCGTGATAAGATTTTGTCCACTTTAACACGGCAGCGTTTATAGCAGCAAGTGCGCACCAAAGGCAAAAGGGGAGCAGGCAAAAGAGGGTGGGGTTAGGGTGGAGAAGTTGACGAAGGGACACAAACGAACGAGATAGGGAAGAGTTCAGCGATTGGAGCGGAACCACGGGCTAGAATCACCGAACGAGAATGGCCACCGAAACGACTGAGTTATAAACCAGAGGCTCACACAATTCGACTCTTACACAGCTCGTTCCGGTGATCGCACGACTTGCTCTGATCCCCATTCCCTCCTCTTTGCTTCCTAGCCTATTTTTTGCCCTCTCTTTTCCTAAAACCACGGCCACATTTTCGTTTGCATGCTTCAAAGGACCGAAATTTAACAAATGGTTGCATTTGAGATTAACGAATTGTTTTGGGAAACGGGATCATCCGGCTTTTTCCTTTCTCATTTTCTTTGAGTTTCTTGGAACTGCACAAAATTGAAAGCAATAAAATGACTCAGCTCATTGGTAAAGACATGCTGTTTTGCCACTGGCAAATTATGTTAAGACCTAGACATAGATCCAGATCCTTGGAATAAACTTTAATTTTTTTAAAGTCTAAAACATAAATTTATAAATTTATGCGATCAAAATCAAGTTTTGCACAGGACTAGACCTACAGTTATACACGGTGATGCCTGTTAATTGAAAATTTAATTGGGCACGCTCAGTTTTTCTTTCTTTTGGACACAGTATAGGTATAGTAGAATGCCTAAATATTGAAACTAATTGCAAATGTAAACGAATTGAAATATATAATAGAGAACAGAAACCAGAAAATTTTATTAACGAAATGGTTCTGAATTCTAAGCGAGGACACAAAAACTTCTGATGAACATTGAAACATATTGCAGCAGTCTGAACTTGAAAGGCATTTTGAATTACATTTTTCTTAACACAAATAATTCACTTACTTTGGCACTTTGTCTTACACATGTACTTTACAAATCATTGTCCTGTTCACTGGATTGCTGAGTTGCAGTTGATAAGAGTGAGATTGGTTTATCCATCAAGAGGTTTTCTACTGCCAACAAGAAATTAATCTCCCCGAAGAGGGTATAGAAAAGTAACAGAAGCCCTGAGTTCATCTATTTTTTTACTCTTTTTATAAAAAAATTATTTTTCTCGGACATACTATTTAGAACATGTAAAAGAGCTCTATCTTCTTTCGTTTCTCGTCATTTGCGATTGAATGACATATTACATGCATTAGTTCTAAATATCACGTGACTGCAACTCCCACAAACTCCGACTCCACTGGGAAAATTTGGCCTAGTCTTCATATAAAACGCGTTTAGAGGAATCTGCATACCGAATTTCACTTTTTTACATACTCCAAAGCTGATATACCACGTTGATCAGTTGGTCCCTTCTAACTCCGACCTCAGTGGGCCAATCAAAACCAAGCAAAGTACTGAAGGAGGACACGTCCATAGTATACTGCATTCCGCATTTCAACCTCCTACGTCAAAATGTAGAGAGCACGAAGGGAACAGACGGAAGGACAGACAGATGGATATGGTAAACCCCTTCTTCCGCTACTTTCTTCTAGCGCAGAAAGATTTGCGATCTCGCAAAAAAGCTGTTTTGACAGCTCTTATGTCATGTCCAATCGATAGGAATGGAATTTCACGGCCCGTTATCTACGAGTACTTTCATTAATAATTTAAACGTCCGAGGTGTGACGTAGGATAAAATCCTCATCGACCATTCTTGAGTTATTCAGTATTTCTTATTGCTTGGAATATTGTTTATCTATATCCTGATCCAGATAATAGACCAATCCTGCGGAAGTAAATTATATGAGAAAAGTGGATACAGGAAAAAGAGTGGGTAGGGAAAACATGTGCAAATAATGACAAACGGGCAAGAGAGAAAATTGTAACGTCAAATAAGCAAAATGTAACAAAACAATAAATTAATTTTAAAAATTATTAACATTGTCTCCTTTGAAATACAACTCTATCTACGATGCACACTAGCATAGGCTTCTGTAGATATAACCAACTGCTAGAAAAAAACACCACTGCTCAAGCAGAAAACAATAACCCATTTCGACCAATCATTACACTATGAATGAGATCGTAATAAGCATGATAGAAAATATAAAACAAAGAAAATTGATTTTTATAGCTATTATAGAGAGAATACGAAGTTCAAAAGATTATTAGTTTCAATAAGGAGATGCCATTTCAACGGGGAATTTCTTTCTGTTTAACCGCTGATAAGTCCAATTTGTGTGGCGTTAAGATAAGACGTTTTTTTTTTTGTTTTTTTTTACGCTGCTCTCCAAATAGATTTAAAGTCACAAGAAGAGGAAAGGGAATGCATTCCTTTCACCAGATACTCGTAATGATGGCATAAAGATGACTATTTACATGTTAAATGGAAGTAAATGAGAGTTTTTGCTCCCCGCTGAACATCTGCTGAAGATTGCTCTACGTATTTTATCCGGCCTCTGTAATTAAAATTTGTCGCAGTTTCAGTTGAGCAATTGCGATTGCTTCATCGGCATTTGGCGGGGGCGTCAGCGACGACAGCGCTTCGCGAAGGGTGATGCCTAATAGAATATAAATCTTCTCATCGAGATGATAATCTCCCAAAGATTCCACTGCACTTAAAAATAACGCAAATAAACCCTATGGTTTATTTTTAAACTTTTCTTTGCGTTTTAAGATGACATAACAAAGAAGACGAATCTTTTATTCCTGAATGTATACATGACTGCATTCCTTTACACAAACAGATTGAAAGCAAAATTAAATATTTATAGCAAGGAGTAGAATCATATCCAGGAGTTTATATCTATTACTGATAGATAATTTTTAAGAGTAGCAGATTCTTCTTTTTTTTCTGTTGCAATGTTTTCGTTATGTATTTTCCTTTATTAGTAAATGTTTCCCTAATGTTTTAACATATTTAATTTTATCCAAGAGCGTGAAAGGTTAAACAGTCCATAAATATAAGTTTTCATTAACTATTGGGAGGGAGGTTTCATTAGCAGCATTTCTCGCGGGAAATGAGTTTCGCCTAGTTTAGAGAACAAAATTATTCTATATTAATTAAATAACATGAAATTTAAGTAAATAAAAACACAGCACGAAGTGAAATATGAATTTCATGAATATTTAAAAATATTTCTATCGTTAAGAGAACTGCTACTTTAATTCAGGCTATTTTCACTAACATCATGGCTCAGCATCTGTTTCTCAAGCATGATCTTTGACCTCTGATATTCGCTTATTTCTAAAGTTAAAATCAACTTTCCCAAGCAATCACTTCGAATGAGAAGATTTGATCGGCAGCAACTACGATGCCTGAAACTCTTTTCACGACTCGGCTCGGAGAACGCATTGGGTTGGGTAACGAGTGCAGGTGCCGCCGTTCATAAGAGAATTAAACACCTGCAGACATCAGTGATGAAAATTAAAAGCGAAGACTTTGTAAGTCTGCAAATCAAATTATTTACCCTCGATAACATCCCCAATCTAAAATAATAACTGTTATGTGTGAATTTTATGTTTCTATAAAGATTTCTCTGACGAAAACTTAGTATAACAAGGTTCTGAAGGCTGTAAGCCTGAAAACAGTACAGTGAAGTTATTTCTATCTTAATCCCAAATTCTGCAAGTTTTTATGGTATGTACGAGTATTACATTTCTTATGACAATTTATTTTTACATTTTGATATGGTATTCTCGTATAAAACCTCGTTATTCTATTTATTCGAGAAATGTGATAATTAGCTTTGTGTAATGATAGCTTTGAATGTAATGTAATACATTCGGCTGCTTAAAATAAAACAATTGAGTGAAGAGTTTAAAATGGGATTTTATTTTTACGCTTTATTAAGAACGAATGAAAAAGTGTTATTCCCAATTTATTTCCTTTAATTTCTTTCTTAAAAAATAATTTAGGAAAAAATTCACAATGAACCTTCTAGCAAAACTGTTTCTGGCATAAGCAGATGTCGATGTTTTCCCTTAATAATACTTTTTACTTAAAAGCACTCTACATCTCGGCAATTCTAAATTTATCATTCCCTTTTAAAATAAATTCTTTCTTCATGAAAGTATTTCTTTTCCTTCCTAATTACAGAGTTTGTTGTTTTTTGGAGGGTTTTTTTGCCCACACCTCATAGCGGCTTCTTTCCTTTCTTTTCACCGGTTTTTCTCATTTTCAACTGACAGCGAATTCAAACAACATAAAATTAATTTGTTTTTCACTGCCTCCCAAGTAGCATCTTTTTTTCTGTTTGTTTGTTCGCTTTTTTTTATTATTTTCTTCGCTTCTTTTCTTCTCCATGTTTCCTTCCGTTTTTCTTTTGTGCTATTCTTCGGTTCAAGAACGCGCACGACTCGTCTTCAAACAGGGATTTCAGACAGAAAACAATAATGATTTGGTTCTTCAGATTCCTCTAATTAAGTACTAGAAAAATAACAATTAAATTTCCGCTACTCAAATACGCATCTAAAAGCTTTATGCACTTGAAGATTTGGAAAACATCTAAATCTAAGTGTTTATGCGATCGTTCTAAATGAGCCACCGATTAAGACAGCTCTCGTTTCATGAAGATTCGAGAGAATTAGCTCATTCCTCGTCTGGAAAAAATAAAGTTGATCTGTGCGTTTATCCATTTATAGTAAAAATGTAATGAGTAGTTTGCAGTACTCAATGTAATAACGAGAAAAAAAAAGTGAACAGAAAAATCGTGATAAAAATGAGATTCCGGAAATTGAGAAATGCTATATTTCCCTCTCTTTGTTTCAAATATGTTTACGGAAACAAAACTCATCACTCATTCTGAGCGCAAACAACGAACACGCTTCTAAACATTAATATTTTTGTGTAACCCAATGGGATTGTATAAAAAGTGCGATCTTGATTACATTATTATTTGGGCGGAAATGAGAAATGAATGCCTGTTGAAGAACGAAGATCGATTGCTGATAGAAACAGTTTGTTTGTTGTTTTTTTTTAATAAAACACAAACTGTAATTATAATTTACCTCATTGGTGAGCGTTTTAATGCATTTTTAATGACTTATCTATTATTAGTCTACAGGGTAATTTCATTGAATTATGATCGAAAATTATAGCCTGTCCTCACAGCATATTGTAAGTTATATCTTGCACATTAAGTTTTTTCAAATAGTTGGAAATGTTTTAGAAGAATTTTACATCGGCTTATGTGTAATTTTCTATTAATTTGAGATTGCGATTTTAATAACAAATCATTATAAAATCGATTGCAAATGAATCATTTTGCTCCTGTTACAAATTATTTGACTTAAATTATTTAAATTATGTATAAGTAATAGTGCGTTCGCTAGTTGGAAACCATCAGTAAAGTTAAGCAACGCATGTCGCTGTCATCTACTGGACGAGTGACCGTTAGTAGCAGTACCATCTCGAACCCGCCGTGCTTCGGAGGACACGTAAAGCCGTTGGTCCTACAGCACTAGATAAAGAGGACACGTAAAGCCGTTGGTCTTTATCTAGTGCTCTAGTTGGTCCTGGCTGCTGTTGCCATCTTGCAGCAGTCGTTAAGTCACGTAACAAGCCGAATAGGAGTGTTGGATGGAAGGGGCGCAGATACCGCCATCCATAAAAAGGATCAAAGACGAAAAAATCTAGGATTCTACAATACGTGACTAGCCCCAACGGGAAGAAGATGATGATGATGATGATGAGTCGAATAGTACACGTTTTAAGAATTATAAAGTAAACAATAAATATTTCTGAATAAAAATTTTCTATTTTACTTCTCAATGTTATTTTTACATGTAATAAACCTGCACATTCAAGCCTTTATCGTAATGCATGACAACATTTTCAATGTTGAAATTATTGAAATCTACGAGTCTGCATGGGTGTAGCAAAGAATTTTTTTTGTTTTTAATGACTTCGGATTTTTAAAGATCATCAAAAAGTAGTTTAGGAATGTCTCTAAGATCGGCCCTCTATCTTTGTCTTCATCGATAAAATTGGGTTCAAAACTTTAAAAGTTCATGATCTTCAGGTTTTCAAGTCGATTTTCTCGATGAAAACAAAGAGATAGAGGCTTGGTCTTTGAGGTATTCCTATTCTACTTTTTGATGGTCTTTCAGAATCCATAATCAGAATTCCAAGAATCTAAAAATTTTTGGGTACACAAACGCACAGACAAATACAAATCCGTTTTAAAAACTTGGATGACGAAATTAGGCACGATCTTACAAACCTGTAGTCCACGCGTTTTTTGTGGACAAGTGGTTTCTTTCCTACGATCTTACAAAAACTAACTACTTGAGCGACTACTGGGTGCGTCGGCAGGTGGCAGATAGCCGAATATATCCTAAGCAGAAATATCCAGGACATACGTGAATAACCAATAACTCCCGAACACAAGATGTCGAGTAATCCGTGCTGAGGGGTGAATGGCACTTCAGGTTATTGTGTCTTAAAGAGCCTTCTGAATACATGACATGAAAACATGACATCTTGCATACATATCCATCGCCGATGGATAATGATATCTTTACTAAAAAAGTTGGCTCATGCGGGGCCGTACGCAGGGGGGAGAGGGCAGCTTCCCCCAAAATTGACCACTTTCCATACAATTCTGTTACATGCGGGACTCCCCTCCCACAAGAACAATGCCCAGCCTCCCTCCCCTCCCCCCCCCCCCCCGAAATAAAATCCTGGGTACGATAGTGGTAGACATTGACCTGACCGTGTGCAACAATGCAAACAACATCCCCTAAGTTGGTGGATGCTGAAATGCCTTCAGGCGAACCTGCAGCATAAACGACTGGGGGCCGCCAACCCCATAGAAAGTTCCTGACTCACATAGTCCTGATTCAAGAACCTTAGATTTTCCAGGGTACTATCAGAGATTTAGCTGAAAGTGGAGGTAAGCTAATCTTTCATTATTCTTGCTTATCTCCTCGAGCTTGTATATTAATTAATAAAACAGAAGTGTTTCTTACAGACCGGGAATTCTAGAGCTACGGCGGACATCTAAAACGAGAAGTATGTCTTCCGAAGAAATGGAAGTATAATTTCTTCCTGACAACTCCTATGCGGTGAAAACTGACCGAGAGGAGATTGAAACAAGAAAAAAACTTAATCCTCAAATGATACACAGTTGGCTCCAAGCAAACCTAACTACTGATGGCGATTTATTACCAGGTTGCATGTCAGCATTCGAAAGAAGTAGAAAATTAGTAGCTAGTTTGAAATTGTATTGGGAAGATGTTGTTTGCATAGACCTTTCCTGTCACTTACTTTCAAATTTAACTCGAAACGGTGAAAAAAGTATTTTAAATTATTAATCATGATTTTAAACACAGATTAATGCTTAGTATAAAATCATTATTAATGGAGATAATCAAGGGCAGCTTTCAAAAGGAATCTTTTTTTATTAATAATTTGTTATAATAAAACACTAAATTGAAACACAATTTCCAGAGACTTTTTAAATTCGTCGTTTCGATAATGCAAGCTTGCGCATTCTCAACTGGTTGATTTTTTCTCCACTTGTCGCTAGTTCATTCAGAAACATAGTGAATGTATCTTCAGCTCTTCCTTATCGCAAAGAGTTTTCCTTAGATTTAGTGCCTCATGACTTTTTTCCAGTAAATAGTTTTAAGTCCGAGCTGAGAGAATTAGTTTTCGAAGTTCAATAGATGTCTTGAAACTCTCAGAAGGCGTTTTGGTGCATCTCCGAAAATTACATTTCTTCAAACATGGGTAGACACGTTTTTTACAAAAGCATCCAACTGAAAATTAAAAATCAGCTAAATTAAAAATAATAAATGTGGACGGGGGGAAATGCTTATCTTCTTCCTTACATTTTTAGTGCTGAATTTTCGTTGAAACTTTCTTGAAGAAATAACATTTTGAAGTAATAAAATAAAGATTTAGTACAATTGCTAATCGGAATGTGAAGAAAAACTTTATACAAAGGAAAGATTAAAGTATAGGCTACATAAGGCTTAATGCAATAATAGCTTTGTTATTCATTGTTAATCAATACTGTTTTTATAAAACATTACTTGTAATAAAGCTACAGAGTTGGAAACAGTAGTTCTGTATTACGGAACAAACAGTAACATGGAAAAAATTAAATTTCTAATTTCTGTTCATCTTGCAAACCTTTTTTTAGCCAATGTTTCACTTCCTTGAAAAGGAAAGTTTTTAATTAGTCTAAGTTTTGCTCTCTTAAAAAGTTTTTACGTTAACTCACGCAGCTTTCTGATTGCATTAATTTGCTGATTCAATTCCTACAAGTTTCGAAATTAATGCATTAGTTAAGATTTGCAGTCTGGGCTGTGTTTCAATTGATATGTAAGTCAAGTGTCATTCTTTTAAGACAGCATACTCAGCAGTGGAGTCCCATAGATAAATCCGATATGTTTATAACTCCTCCAATATCCCGTAACTCTACAAGTTTTTCTCCCGTCCCTTCCCTGCAGGATCCCTTTTCGATTACAAGAAAAACCTTTTCGAGTGCATTACGCCGCTCTGAAGTTGGCTTCCATTTTTTTTAAGTAAAACCTGCACCCACAAACAAGTTTCTGCTTTTCTGGCAATAATTTCACTATGGCAGTAATTGACTATGTCGAGATTGTCCGATACACGCACTCATACTTCACTATACAAGGTGAATTTTAAGTACACCTCAAACTGCAGGGAATGGTTCCTGACTGGAAATGGAGTAAAAAAGGTCATAACATATGTCCAGAAATGCATTGTTGCCACGGTAGAAGGCACGATGGAGCGCCACCCTACCTCCGCATTATTGTTCAATAACACCTCAACAACATCTTCCCCAGACACTGGATAGGATGCGGAGGCCCTGTTGAATGGCCTGCTCGATCACCGGACTTAAACCCTCTGGATTTTTTTACTTCTGGGGACATCTGAAAAGCCATATACTGTGTGCCGGGATGATTTGCACACACACCATCCATTTCCGGACACATGTTGATATGACCTCTTTTACTCCCATTTACAGTCAGGAACCACTCCCTGCAGTTTTGTCGGTGTACTTAACATTCACCTTGTAAATGCAGTCGCAAAAGGATAAGGGAACAGCATAGTAAAAAATTTTCGAGTGAAAGAACAAAGCTTTCGTAACATTCATCTCCGAATTCCCTTGTTTTGCGCAATTAATTTTCGTTACTCATGCTTTGTAACAGACGGATGGTGTTTGCCATCACGGGGCTTCATTAAACTCATGGGAAACCCGGTGCGGAGCAAAACATAGACCTGTGAAGAGTGTGGTGTAAACAAGTAGTTCAAAAGGATCAAGTGATTACGTGATAAAAGAAGATAAACAAGTAAAAACCGAGAGTGGAGAGGGAAGAAAAAATAAACGGGGAGTAGAACAATGGCAATGGGAACGAGGGAGGAAAAAGAGTCGGAATGGAGTAGACATGCAGAGAAAATAAAAGAGAAACGTTCCTGGTGAGACATAATCTCTCGATTCAGTGCATTCCTTCGGAGGTATCTTCCTCCTTACATTCCCAAGAGCATTTCCAGAGTTAGACACCCTCTACGATTTTCTTCTTCCGTTTTTTTCCCCCCATGAGCTCGATGATGGGTGCAACCATGGCAACCAGTGCCTTCCACTGCGATTCGAAGAAATGAGATGAGAACAATGAAAAGAAATAGGAGAGATGAAAACTCTACAAGAAGGAGGATGATGATTAAATACAAAAGGAAGGAGGGAAATTTTTGAGCGAAGGGAAATTCTTCAGATTAAAACAAAAATTCCACCAGGAAGAGAGTTAGGCAGAGAAAGGCGCCTCGAATCTCCGACGGATAAGGATGTTCATTCTTAAGATGCAAATCGCATTCAATTCATATTCATTTTCTACCATGTTGTAAAATATATTTAACACTACATATAAATGGTATAAAAAAGGACCTGGCTTTACTCAGTTATAGATATCTATCTACATGTTTATTTAGTTTGTTATATTAACAATTTTTTTCAGTGATGTTAAATGAGTAACAATGAGAACACAAGTAATCAACACATATAATCATAGCAAATGTTCAAAATGACCTCCACGAGCGGCAATGTATTGCTGAACTCGTTGGATCCAGGACTGTCACAAACACTCAAAATTCCCTGTGTGCCTCTAATTTTATGATATCAGTCTTTCACTCTGTTGAAATTCTTTAATATATAAAAAAAATCCACAGAGTTGAGATCCTGTTATAGGAATGGTTATAATTCTTATCCATGCTATAGAAGTGTTAAACGAATAACGAATGGTTATAAATTCTTCAAGGGAATATTTTAGGACATTTCTTTATATAATTTTTTTTTCGTTATTTTTCTAACTACATGTAGCTAGTTCAACTATTTTTATTATACCCTGTATACGAGAGAAGACACAATTTCTATTTTAGAATTTCAGTGTGTCAAACAAAATTTTTTTTCGAAATGACTTCAAAAACAATACATGCATTATTTATTAAAATGGGCTAAAATCCCATTAAATGTTTTAAAAATGTACGTTTTGTAAATCCGTTTAAATCAAGAAAATGTCCATGTATCAATTTTTTATAACTTTTTAATTAACAAATTTTGTAGTGATATTCTTATGCTTCTATACAGTGTTAGTATTCTATGGCTCGAGTTATGTGTACGTGAAACCCTGTAAACCCTCATGGGGTAAGTAAACCCGGATTCTGTTAACATTTTGAACTTCTAAAAATTTAACGTCTAATAAGTTAAGCCGTAATAATGTCATAATGAGTCTTCATATGAATTAAAATTTCATTCACAAGGGAAAATTTTTAAATTCAAACGAAAATTTTAAATTCAAACATTCCCTAATCATAGTCTGGAAATATTTATGAAATGTTAATTTTATTTTAAATTTTGAACTATTTGCAGGAAAGGTTGGCTTTGGTTCACAAGCCAATCAGTTCAGCATTCCTAACACGTTCGCATTCCTGTGAGTGGCGAGTGTCAACGCGGGGATTGAATTAATTAATCAAAAATGCATTAAAATTACATGGCCCTTTACCTAAGCGTGATTTCACATTGATTTATTTAGCGTGAAAACAGAATCAGACCAGCTCTCCATTCTATCTGCAAATTGCCATGAACATAAATAATTTCTGAAACTCTAGAGACCGACACACAACTAGCGTGTCTGACTTCAACCTATGTGAATTCATCTTTAAAAATTCTAATCATTTTTAGCTTGGAGCTCTTAATTAATTCGTCAACATAATAAGGGAATCCAATGTGTTTTAGGGCTCTTTTGCATTTAGGATGATGTATTTGAGAGAATATAGTGACCAGCAAAAATTAGTCTGCCTACAATTCTGCACACTTTTTTCTAAATTAAATGGACAAAGTTTTGTTATCATTTGAAAAACTAATTCTGTAGCGTTAAACAGATACCTAAATATTTTTTTAATATGCGAAATCTAAGAAAGACCTTCCTAAATTTAAATATGCTGGGTTTTTTTTTTTTTTTTTTTTTTTTTTTTTTTTTTTTGTCAGTATAGGATAAACCATTTACACGTTTTAACGTTCTTATTAGTAGAGAATGGAAATGTAATGCTTCATTTTCCTCTGCAACGTATTTTTCTGACATAATCCTCTTTTGGGTTTTATTTTTTATTTTTTTCCCTCCTTAACATCGTAGGTAGCTGTAAACAGTCTGAACGATTCATTCAAGTATGTTTTTGGCCTTTCTAAAAGTAACATACGGAACAAAAAGAATGAATAGCAACTGGAAAATCTTTCAATTCTCTGCGAAAATGAAGAAATTGAAGCGAGAAATACCTTTTCGCCGTTGCAACGTCCAATTTTAAACTCGAATGGAAAATGACTGGGCAAAAATTCCTAAGCAAAACTGCTTACAGCGAGTTAGTTGAAGCTAAATTCAACTTACTGCAAACCATTTTTTTTTTAAACTTTTCCGCAGACTTCCAGAATCAGTTGCTAATTATCTGGATTCACCATTAATACGAGGGTAAGTCAATATATAAGTAGCAAAATGGCTTAGAAATGAAAGTTGAAATAGTTACCTGATGAAATTTGTTTTTTTTTCAACATAAACTGCATGGACATTTATTTATTTATTTATATATTTAAATTTAAATTGTTAATTGCTACAAAGTATATCCGGCCAGAAACCGGAAGCCGACGAGGTATAAAACAAAAAAAAAATACAGAAGATAACAAAAATAATATTGTAAATAATTAAGCAGAAAAAGAAAAACTTTTTAAAATACCACCCTTAAAAAACGGTCCGTCCTTCCAGTGACCCTTTAGAAGGATAAACAAACACACACACACACACACACACACACACACACACACACACACACACACACACACAAACAAAATGAAAGTTTAAGTTTTTTTCACTTTGGTTAGAAGAAACAATCTTATTGGCAAAACAAATTCTGACGTCACAAACTGCTCCATGCAAATAGAATATATATTTATTTATATTTTTGTGGGGGGAAAAGACCGAAATTGGAAAGAAAAAAATTGTTAAAATGTGTTTCATCAGGAGCAAACCCGTAAGCGAGTGGATAAGCGGAAGTGCTTCAAAATTCGACTGAAAGATTCCATAGTCCAAGAGCGAGTTAATATAAGGGTGATAAAAAATAGAAATGATTAGTAGGGTTAAGATGGGATATAATTGGTAGAAGAAAATTTTTTTTTAAGTTTTTCTTAAAGATGACCGTAGATGAAGAAGACCGAATGGCTTCAGATAAGAGGGACCACCATCTGATACCGGCGTAAGAAATTCTGCAACGACGTTGGTAGTTGCTTCTAGCGGCGGAAATTCTGATAGATCTCGCAGAGCGAGTAGAATAGGAATGAAACTCGCATTGACATTGGATTATAAGAGAAGATGACAGGATTAAGTAGACATTAGATACATCATATAGGCACTTGTGCTAGCGTTTCACGAGTTCCACAAAGCCAGCAGCAAAGAAGGTTTGTGGTTGGTGTCGTAGTCAGCTGGTAACCTCCCGACAGACCTCCATATCCTTGAACCATTGACCACTCAGGTGATTCTTCAGTGGGCCGAAGAGGTGAAAATCGGATGGTACCAAGTTTGGCCAGTGATAATGGCACTGGGTGGACGAGCGTTGTCATCCGACAGAAGAACTCCACTGGGTAAACGGCTTTCCTGGATAAACATTTGTTCCCGTAAACAGGTAACATTTCCTTGTGCACTTGCCCAGTAGATTTGCCCTGCGCGCACAAAAATCGAATTATGGCCCGTTGTTCATCATTGGTACAGTCAGCGAATACACCTGCCATCTGCCGTGTCAAAAGAATGACTCCTAGCGTCGTACATGTTACATGGTGACGCCTACACCGACACTTGCGTAAAGGATCATTGCAGAGACAGATATTCATAGCACAATTTCACATTGCACCAATTTGAAGATATTTCATTTTGCGACTTATATATTCACTTACCCTCCTCGTATATTGATAGTGTAATTAACGCAAATGTAACTATGATTTTATAGCAAAATAATAGCAAAGTAATTTCACTGATCAAGCGAATAAGAAAAAATTATAATAATAATAATAATAAACTCTTTCGCTGAGCTTGTAAAAGCGCAGATCTTAAAATGAGCCTTACTTTGAAAATTGCCGAAGAAGAGAAACATCTTGACTTTGAAGCAATTACAATTAAATCCATCCTACTTTTAGAGGACGATGAATAGTCTAAAAGTGGGGAAAATGAGAAAGAGAGAGAGAGAGAAAAAACGTAGACTCTATACTTTGAGAGTACAAAAAAAGATAAAAATGGATTGACGTTAAAATGTTCACGCTACTTGAGATACTTGAAAATACATTAAAATATTGCAGCAGCATGAACGAAGAAAAAGAGATATACAAGATCAAAAATATTAAACTCGCAATTAATTCTTGTAATCTCAAAATCAATAGTTTTTCATTTTAATTACCACCTTCGTAAAACTGAACCGCTAAAACTTATTTTTTCATTAAACCGGCTTAATAAGATTAAAAGGAACGCTCGGTAATAAAGATAAATGTGCTTAACTGAATAGACACATAGATTCAATTTTATTTTCAATTTCCACCTTTTTTTGCATCATAAATAACAATTATTCTTCTGTTTTTTCCCATTATTTGATTACACCAATATAATAAAAAAATTCTTCTGAGAATTTATTGTATAGTTTTTCTTTCTTTATCTTTCAAAGAGTTAAAAAAAACGACTCCATGTCGCCCATATTTGCAACAAGCGGCCCCATCACTTTCTAACAGTCGCTCGTTTATCTCCTTTTTATTCTACTTCTTGCTTTTAAAAAGTGATGAAGAGAGGCCGCGTGTCGGTGAGTGCTTTCGACGGGATGCGTGCGGACGGACAACATAGTCGCCCACACCGAACAACTCGATTTACGACATCATCCACACAATATCATGATAACATGTATTCTATATTTTAAAAAGGATGCCTCATTTATATAGACTGAAACCGAACTACAGAAGATTTTTATAAAACGAATTTTAAAAAATATTAGGAGGGAAAAAAAGGTTCCTTGCTCCTGTATGGCTTTTGAACAGTGGGAACGATTTGCATTAAAAGACTTCATCGATCGTAATGTTAAATTGAGCTCATTAATCGATCGCAATTTCTTAAATATGCTTTTATTAAATGTCTAATCGTTCAGTTGCTATTTAAAAGGGTGGAGAGGAAGGAGAGCTCATGCCATTTACAGTTTTCACGGAGAGTCTTAGTATTAAGACAAATATGCCGGATCACTTAAAAAAAAAAAAAAAAAAAAAAAAATCAATAAGTGACTGAAATTATCTACTTTTAATACTTTTAAGAAAAAAAAACAGGAAACCACTTTTAACTTCATAATCTTTACTTAAAACGGTTCAGATATGAACGAGGAATTCGGAGTTTCATCTTCTTGCTCGGCGCAGCTGGTTCATTGCGATTACGCTTTTGCTGCTTGAACATCATCATCTCAACACAGATGCCAAACCATGCAAGGTTCAAAGGTAGCATTTTATAACAAAATTAAACTCACAAATCTTCATCGTAGCTCTGACAAATGCTAAAATAAAACAAAGGAAATTTTAAATAATTTTAATTTTGATAAAATTGGTTAAGTTTAATTTCAAACCCAACATACAAAAAAAACTATAAACCAAAATTTTCTTTATATACAATAAAAAATGTTTTATAACAAAACTTTATCAATCATACGTAAATTAATATAGGACATCTGATATCTTATTATTTATATCTTAAGTAATTGTTAATGAGATCTGTGACCGTTCATTTCACTACTGTTTTTTTCTATTACAGTTTTAAAGTTAAAAACATATTTTTTCGTATAATTATCCATTTCGTAAAAGCTGCCAACTTTAAATTAGTGTCGATTTAATTTGGACGCGGAACCCCTCGTAGAATTGTTACATTAGAAATGAAAATAGAACCTGAGAAAAGTAAGGATTTAAATTTAGGAAACTTTTAAATTACAAATAAATTTTGAGTTTGATTCAAATATTCTTTCAGATTTTATTGAAGAGGATCAGCATTTCTTTGACGAAGAAACTACCCTTTTCTTTCAGATCCGAAGTGTGAAATGCGAAAATGATCTTTTGAGGTTCTCGTTTTCCTGAAAATTTTAACAGATAATGCTTTTTATCATAACTAAAATATTTTATTTTTATCTTGGTTTATATCTAAAAAAATTTCCGGGTTGTAAATTATTGCCCGATTCTGACACAAGAAACAGCAGTAAAAGAAGAACTTTATTAAGAATTTTATTAAGAGAATTATCTGCCCTCAGCAGCAATATACTGTGCTCAGCAAAAATGTCGCAGTGATTAGATGTGGTCTAAGAAATCGTTGACGGCATAAATCGTCACATCCTATTAATATGAACAGTTTTCCCCCTCAAGAAATGGACAAAATGGCGAAACATGTGAAAGCTTGATGGGGTCAAGTCTGGTGAATTCGCTAGGTGCACCTGGATCACCTACCCCAAGGCGTTGATATTCTATGCTTACACTAGATAGATGTACTCCATTATTTGTTTCGGTGGTTCACCCTTATTGACCCACAGGAATATTTGCTTTCTGTTGTCATCAAGCATCCATTTTTCATCAACCGTAAAGATCCAGTGAAGAAAGGGGCTAGGACAATGCATGTCTCCAGTCGCCATTATCTACTGCTGTTCGGCGAGTTCGTGTAATCCAAGAATCCAGTTTTTAATTTTGTTTATAGCTGCCAGATATCTGAGAAACTATCTCTGCTAATACGAGAAGGAAACTGGATAAAAAAATTTTTAACGATCGGAAATCTAAGATAATTTACTTAAATTTTACGGTATAACAATTATTTCTTGGCTTCATATCTCGTCGCAATTTTTACTGAATTCTTCACTTTAGTATCCTATATATCAGAATTACTTTAGTATCCTAACCCTATCAGAATTCAGGATTTACATTTTTATAAGAGAAAATCTTGTTTCTAAAAAAATTAATTTGACAAAGGAGGCTGCAATTGATTGTCCAATCGATTCTCTATTGTTCTCCATTGTGGTTGACTTGTTCCTCATCCATGTTGACGCAAGCCTGCAGGCGAATGTAGACATTTTCAAGTTTTCATCACAATCCATCTAGCGTTGACCTCCTGCAAAACCATGTCCTTGAACTTATTAATATCTGCGATAGGATATTGGTTCTTCAGATAACTTCACAAATAAAAAATCCGGAGGTGTGAGGTCTAGAAAGTACGGGGTTCTTGGCGGATCGGCTGCAATTAAAGAAGTTCATGCTACCATCTTCATTGTTGGTAGCAGTGGTCCAAACTTTGCTAGCACTCGTCGACACACCTAAGTAGCATTCTCGTTTAGCGAAAAAAGCTGTTACACACAGAATGCGTTTTTCAGGATGTTATGATGCCGTCGTTAACGAATGCTGTACTATCTTTCCAAGTTATTACGAGCTTTCTTTGTTCAAATAAGTTAATTTATTTAAAAGTTACAGTCTTCTAAAAATGTGATTAAGTCAGATGCTTTATTCCACAAAGTAATCGGTATTTTGTTAGTTTTTGATGTAATCGTTAAGATTTATTGGATTGATTTTCTGATGAAAAGACCTGACTAAGCGTCTGTCTTAGAAACTAATGAATACATAAATGGACCGATGGTCATGTTCTTCCCATAAGCCATTCAATTTTCATGCATATAGTTGTAACAGAATCCAAGATATTTACCATGCCAAATAAGAATAATACCGGACGTCAAATTTGACCACTTGTGCTACCGGATCTACTGAACAGTTGAGACTAAAGTCATTAATCGCTTTATTTCAAAACGGACATAAAAACGCAGTTAACTATATAAGCAAAAATTTAATGCTGAATACTTTTACTTAAAACAATAAAATACTCGACCCTAAAAATCGGGAGGAGAGTTATGTATATTGGGGCACGTTGTATCCGAAAAGGTTACAGATATTTGCTTCCATGAATTATTCATTAATGGGTTCACAGGTCAGATAAGAATTTAATTTAAACGAAATGGAACACTCCAGTGGATAGTATCAAAGCTACGAAGAAATTTCATGCACTTGAAGTTAAATTTCACGTCTCATATGCTAACAAGCTCCTTTTCATGCCAGAACGAAGCTCATCATCGTAATTATTGATTAGCTGGCACTAAGAATAAACATTCGCACAGTAGATTAGGACGAGAGAGGCGAATTTGCTTCAGTTTTACTTTGCTTTTCGTTGCGCTCTCTCTTGTAAAAGATCATAAATCTTATAAACAGGGCTTAAAATACAAGAAGAAAAAAAGAAAGGTTAATTAAGCAACGTGCACTATCGGCCAAACATTTGGTGAGGAAGAAGAGTGGAATGTTCCTCATCGACGTTTCAATTAAGGGATGGAATGGAAAACGACGAAGAGGACGAAAGGGAGAAATGGTAAAGAGAAAAATAAAAGAAAAAAAATCCTTTCCAGATCTTCCGCTGGATAACTTTTCGCTAGTTCGTTTCGATCTTTTATCCCCTTTTTTTCCTCGATGAGAGATCTTCGTATAAATAAGCGGAAAGGAAAGGAGGTTAGGTGTGAAAAGAGCATTAAACTCGTCTTCAAAAGAGTGCAATCAATCAAGAGAAGGGGATGAACTGCAACACTCGCTCGCTATGTTTAATTTTGGATTAGAATAAATAAAAATAAATCGAGAACCATCATAATCTTTCCTTTTCTGACCCTTCATCTAAGGTGATGGTGAATTTTTAGATTCCAAAACTTGTTATTTTCTATCCTATCCGTGTTTATTCTTTTTAGACTATGAAACCTAAAGAAATTAATCAAGATCTTATTGTATTAATTATCAACATTCTCCGAATACTCGCCCATAAATGAATTTTAAAAAGCATAAAGCCATATAATTTTTTATTGAAAAATTTAATTTTATTGTTCTGCCGTTTTTTCGAGACTTAATTGAAAAACGATTGGTTTGAATTTCATGATTTTGACAAATGAACTCGCTTTCGACAAAACATGAAGAGAAATGACAATTCGTTTTTTTTTTTTTGTTTTTTTGTTTTTTTTTGCAAAATTTGTGATTGATTTATAGAACCGCACAGGAAGACTGATAGCAATTCGCTGCGTTTTGAAAGCAAAAATTCGCCGCAAATACGGTTTTCCAAAACTTTCTGAATGCGAGTCGAAACCGATCGATGGAAAGAGTGATACTCGAGACGCGCACCTTTAAATGAAATTTCAGGTTCAAAAAAGAAACTTTGTCTTTTCTATATCGTAATCTACTTAAAGAATTGATCTTTTTAAAAATAGACAATATAAATAATATAAAAAAAAGAACATGAGAAAAGGTTATGGCAAAAATTTAATCATAAATCCTAAAAAAATTTTTGTAGTGTTTATCATTTGATCTTATTGTGTTCGTAATCTGATTCCTACGGTTTAAACTTTTCCTTCGCTTTCTTCAGAAATTCATTAGATAACCGTTTAAGGCCATTCTAAATTGTGTTTAATTATTTATCTTGTTTTAAAAATAATTCAATGACCTTATTATCAGTGGGAAGCAAAAAGAATTTCTCTGATATCCTATACTTATATAAAATGTTACATGTATAATATGCACAAAAAGTAAATAAATTTCTAAAGCTCATGCATATTCAAAAATTAGAGAATAAAATATACGCTTAATTTTCCCCTGGATATCTCAATATTTAATTAAGCTGCTTAAATCTAACTTAAAATCCTAGTAGAATTTGCATTTCCTTCGCCCTCTCGCCTTCCATTAAATTAAGGTGGGTCTCCAAAAATAATTTGCGCCTCGGTCCTTTGCCATCATAAGCACGGCAATGACTCCGACGATAAAGGGGACACAAATGCTCTCTACAACGTAAAGAGGAGTGCTCTGTTACTGTTGACTTTTCAAAATCTGGAGGTTGAATTTTGTAATAAAGCTACACGGGGTTTCATAAAAAACGAGCAAGAATTGGAAAGCACGCCATCCTCCAAGAAATCGATAAAGAAGTGATATGGAAATCATACACAAGAACGGTTTGCCTCAGAGAAAGTTATGTAATCCGAAGCTACCTTATGGAAGCTTGAACACTATTCTAGTTTCCAAGTTGTTGAAACAGTGTTAATGTTTTTAACAAGAATAAAAACTTTGTTAAGTATTTGAAGTTATTATTTGTAAATGCAATAAGACTCCTCATCAATGTTGAATCCGATGTATTTATCATGTCCATGATGTCGCTCATAATGTTAATCTTCTACAGAGTATACCGACTATCACTTATTGAATTATTTTGCGAAAAACAGAAGTCGGAAAGATTTATAATTCCCTTACGTTCAATCCTGTAAATAAACAAGGGCTTTTTTGATTTAAAAAAATACTAATCTTGAAAACAAAAAATATTAATGCAAAAATTTTTTTATCATGACCCGCAGAAATTTATTAAAGGGTGAGTAAGGGCAAAAACCGATCAGTGGGTTACTCAAGCTAAGCTGGCAGCAGAATAATTTTTTTCTAATTACGAGGGTTGTTCCGAAAGTAAGCTTCTTCATTTTTCTCACACGGAACTTTATTACCAAAAGAAAGTACATCACGATATCATGGACTATATAATTTGCACTATTTTTTGGCATCGTCGCCTCCGACATTGAGACATTTGTCGTAGCGTGCAATCAGTTTGAAGAAAGAGTAGCAGCAGACAGGTGTGCCCGAGGCTATTCGAGCACAAATAACGATGGCAGACAGACGTATACTGACAACATGGTCACATCCCTGTTCACCAGTGAGGAAAAAATTCGAAGTGTTACCCTCCGCAGGAAAGATTATGGCAACAGTGTTCTGGGACGCGAAAGGTGTGATTCTCTCATTGATTTCCTCCATCAAGGGACCATCAATTCGGCACGCTACTGCGACACCTTCACCAAACTCAGGTCCGCCATTCGACGAAAGAGACCAGGGTTCTTGAGTGAAGGTGTTGTGCTCTTGGACGACAACACAAAACCACACGCAGCAAGGTTCACGCAAGATCAGATAGCCTCGGGCACGCCTGACTGCTGCCACTCTTTCTTCAAACGGATTGCATGCTACGACAGATGTCTCAATGTCATTGGCGACTATGTCGAAAAATAGTGCAAGGTGTATAGTTCATGATGTCATAGTGTATTTTTTTTTTTTTTTTGGCAATGAAGTTTCCGTGTGAAAAAAAATGACGAAACTTACTTTCGGAACAACCCTCGCACATGTATTTTTGGAGCTGCTTACAAGTGGCGAAAGCAAACGATATCCAAGCAACCCCGTAACGTTAATGGCGGTTTCGTCGGACCACGTTGTATAGTAGAAAAAAATTCCTAACTGCTGCTGATGTGACCAAGTGGTAAGTCAATTTTCTAGTATTCTAAGCTGACCGCAAATATTTCGGTTCATACTGATCAATCTATCAACCTAATAATTGTAATCTCGCTGGCCGTACAAGTACTAATATTAGGCTTAGTTGTGGTAACTTGTGTGGTATGCCAGCCATTGTAGTTATTTTTCAGCTCTCATTTTTGTTACTGCTATCGTATGGGGCAAATTCGATCAACTGCAAGGGGGCAAATCAAGATAGATCATACTATGCAATGTTTTCTGATAAAAAGTGTGGAATTTAAAATAATTAATTAATATGTTTAATTAAGGCCACAGATAATACAATTTTAACAGAAAAATATGCCGAAGGTAGCAACAATCAGCAAGACGCTGAAGTCGTTCCACAGGCAGTGAAAAATACAGAAGATTCACTCAGAACTTGTCTGCCTTCACCATCTAAAATTCCAATCGGAAAAAAAGTTGTGGAAGAAAAAAATCAAACAGCCACAATCGTCAATTCCCCCGAGCACGTTGAGCGTAGCACAGTCAAAAGGAGTGAGACTGAAAAAGGCACCGACGGGAAAAAAACAAAGCCAATATAGTACAAAATTTGCGCACAATCACACAGATAAGTGAAGTTAAATAAAAGTGTGTAATAAAAAGAAATTACGTTACTTCTTCAAAGCAAGTAAGTAATAGAAATAATATTGATGAATCTAAAAAAATCAATCTTGTTAATGAAAAACCGGATTTTTTGTTCTTATCAGTTTTAATTTGCTTTTTTTTTTAAAATTCCTATCATGATCCCTTCCTCTCATCCTCTCTCAGCAAATAAAAATACTCATGAAGTCCATAAGTATTATTTTCAAAGATTATAGAGAGTGTGTGCACTTATATTTAATAAGCAGGTAGAAATATATTCATGAAATTCTAATACCTCTGCTTTTAAAGGAACTAAGCTGTTAAATTTTATATGCATCATTAGATTTAAATTTTATACAAATTGTCAACGATGTTCATAACAAATCTAAACCAAATAAATCTTTTATGGCAGATTATAAAATGATGGCAATCAAGAACTTATTCCATTTTGCGGCAACGTTCATAAATACCTCTGGCCAATTGATATACAATAGTAGTTCCCATTACACAATTCATTCGTTTTCGTAAAGAATTAAGAAATAAATGTTGTGCGAATGGAATTATTACAAGTGAAACGACGTAATAGTGGTAAGGGGGCAAGGCAATGGCGAAACGTGCACGCAAAATTATGGGGAAAAGGCAAAATTGCATTTGGGCGGAAAGTCCTCAGGGACCCAACGGTCTCTCGTGCCAGAGTGGAAACGGAAGGCGAGGTCGAACGAGAGGTCAACTATAAACAGCGCTCTCAAAGGAGCCATCTACCTTGACACGTGCTCATCTGCCGTTTTAATTTGCTCAAAGTAGGTAACGTGGGGAATAAAACTTGAAGTCCTAAGAAGAAAAACGTTCCCGCTAAGAATGGTTTGCTTAGGAGCTCAGAAGTAAATATAATAATCGCTCTTTTGCCTTCCCAGGCACGGTGTTGGAGCCAATAATTAACCTGTGAAATAACACAAAAGTCTACCTCGAGGCCAGAATGGGTTAATGAGTATATTAACTGACGAAGGATTCTTAATGGCATACCACACCCGTGATAATATCAGATTGAATTAACTGAACCCCTGGGAGTACAATTAAAAATATAATAAAAAAAGACGTCTATATCATCATTAATATTGTTATCATCAAAATGTAAGATACTTATAAATCTTTAATTCACCCGAAAACAAAATGCTTTTAACAGACGCTTATAACTCTTTGGTTGCTTTCAAACACACCCCTCAGCAATGGGCCGTGAAATAAACAGCAAATAATGGCCCTACGCCTTAACAATTATTAAAATCATTAAACAAAATGGAAATTATATGCCAAACGGCATTCTCCAAATAATTGCAAATAATTGCATGCTGCTGGAAGTTTTTATTTGGTAAAGTGGTGTATTTAGCACTAGACTGTGTGGCCTTGGGTTATTTTGTACATACGATTAATTAAAAAGCTTTTTGAATTACGCATTATATTTAAATTAATTCAGACCTATTAAACTTGAAATGTTTACATGTTTATTCATAATTAAATTCAGAATGGTAAACACTCAAAAAGCTGTCCGTTATTACTACAAAGCAATATTCGTTATTTTCTCCCAGTTTCAAATTAATTATCAAAAAGCAGAACGTCTATTTTGCATACCCGTTAATAAATTTTAATATATACCCGAAATAACTTGCCATTTGCTTCTTTTTATCCAGAAAATGTCGTTGCAATATGGCTGGGAAATGAAAGCAGGTTATGAAGACAAACGGCTATTTGTATTTTCCATATTCTCTTCTTCTCCTCTCGTGGCCATTATCATAATTAAGAACAAACGAAGCTTTGTAAACATCGAGGAGAGAGAAAAAAGGCAAACTTTTCCCTTTAAAGAAACGTTAGCACATTTGCAAGAGAATGAAAATTTTAACTGATAAACATGGCACGAAGTGAAACCCATACAAAATGAATGTGCAGCAGACAACATTAAATTTGTCCAAGTTTTCTTTAAACCCGAGTTTTTATTTCGTCATTTTTCTTCATTATGACTTGAAAGCGTTACGAGTTTCACCTTGAAGCGGCCATTTCGTGAAAATCCACTGAATACCGCAAATACATAAAGCCGACGAACCCAGAGAGTCGTGGCTCCTTAATCAAGGAGGAGGTTACATTTACGATCCCACATGTGGTTAATAAAATAAAAACGGAATTTGTTTTCGAAGCATTTAAGCGCTCCTGGTATAAAATCTTTCCTCTCCCAAATCCATTTACCTCGTAGACGAAAGAGAACACACGTATAAGAAACTTTTCGCTAATCAGAAGCTTCTGGTTCGAGCACGCACACATGAAAGTACATGGTTGAAGGAGGAGGGGAAAAAACGTCGAAGCATCTCAAAGAAAAAAAAGCATTTCTGAGCTAATTAGAACTCTGCTTCAGACTCCTCTCCTACGTCTTTCTAATTAAAAGAAATTAATATGAGATAATGATTTCTCCAATGAAACAAGTTAAAGGCTATATTTAGTTAGCGATAATAATGAAATTGGCTTTACTTAATTTTTCAACCACTTAATTCCGGTTTATGATACTTCCATTGAATACGGACTGATCAGTCAAAGCTGGTTTTACGATATCTATGCTAAATACGGAATGCTAAACTCAATTATGCCATCTAGCAGTTAAAGACAGGAACAAAATGTAAATAAAAAATAACTTTGAAGATTCTTATACGTAGTAACCTTTTAAAGACAATAGAACGCAGCGGTGTGACATCTTTAAATAATTTAAAATCTCGTTAATTTAATAGAAGATGTATTTCACTTTTATTTCGAAAGGTGTTCACAAACAAATTTGTTAATCAATTGAAACCATTCGATAAGTTACCATTTGATGTTAGTTGAAATCAAAAATTACGATTTAAAATTGGCTAGGTCGCGCTATATAATTTTCAAAAAAAGATTCTTAGCAGTTTTCTCATTTGTAATTCTTAACGGCTACCACAGCACTTGGTTTACATTTTCAGAAGGGCCCAAATTTAATGGGCATTTTAAAGGGCATTAAATATTTATTTGCCATTTATGAGAACTCTTCACGCATCTTACGAAGACCATTCTTTTAGCACTTTTCGAAGTACCCTCCCTCGGCTCCTATACAAAGTATCATCCTCCTAAACCAGTTGGACATGTATTTTTGCCAGTCTTGAGCAGTCAACTCGAAAAATAGTCGTTGTACGTTTCTGGAACGTCATCGTCACTGTCGAAATGGAACCCCCGAGCTTCTTTTTGATTGTGAGGAACAAAAAGAAGTCGCACGGTCCAAGTTTGGAGAATAGGGGGAATGCATCAACATATTGATTCCAATTTCACAGAAAAAACTCAGTTGTCTTAATGGTCTGGGGCGTGTGCTGAGGCGTCGTCTTGAGACCACAACAACCTCTTATTTTCGGACGCTTCTCCTTCCATTTTTCTAGGATTTTTGATAAAAACCAGGTGGTCATGCAAGATTGTTTTAACCGATGATTCGATGCCCAGGCTTGCCTCAATCCGGGAATAGGTTACCGATTGTTATTCGCGATCATATCCGACACAGCATGGATGTTTTCCGCCGTAACTACATCGCCTGGCCGTCGGCTGCGGGTTCGTCTTCAAATGACCGTCTTCCCCTCTTAAACTCGCGATACAAGGACGAAACTGTGGCTTTACTCGGAGCTCTGCCAGAAAATATCTGTTGTAAAGTTTCAAAACAATCCGACATTTCTGAGCCTTTGGAATAATCATAGAAAATCATAGTACGCCATGCCTGATGATTCGGCTCCATCGTGTTTTGCGTCTATCAGCCAGTGCGGGAGCTTTAAATTTGTGCCACGCGAAATCAATGCAACGTGGCAAGCTCAAATCTTGCACGCGACCATATGATAAAGTAACGTACTGGGAGAAAGTAAAACAAATTTGGTGCGATGCGTGCAGCGTTCCTGACTAATAACTTTTAGAGTGCCCCACGTAAAGTGATTCTATCCAGTTTGCATTTTAAGCTCGAGGAGTGAAAGTACATTTCGAGAGGGAAGAGGAACCATTTAACTATATAAGCGAATTTTGAATATAAGATTAATTTAGCCAAATCCGGGATACGAAAGAACGAAAACTTAATGAAACTGAAGCGTTATTCCAAGGTTTTTATTAAAACGTTCAGCAGTCTGAGGTTAAAACGCTATTCTTTTATGAAGATGATATTGTCAGCGAACATTACAACATAATTATATTTTCAAAGTTTTTAAATGAGTCTCCACTACAAAGGCAAAATAAAATTCATTAAAATGCGGCTGAAATGCTTTGAAAGTATTTCAGCTTAAATATCGCGTTCATGTCCTAAGCTCTATCCTACACGAATATCTTGCTAGTTAACTAACTAGTAAATTCCATTTTCCATTTTCTTCGTCCTATGAACATACGATTTTATCTGACTAGTCTCCCTCCTTCCCAGCCACTGCATTCGCAATAACATGTCTACATAAGCACATTCAATTGTCCTAGACGTCCATCTTTAAGCATGTTTCTATTCCTTGAAGCAGGTTTAAACCGTACATTATTACCAGATACACCACCATAGAAGGATAAATTAGCTTGATAAAACGTACCACAGCATGTAGCTTATTAGGACGTTTTCCTCTTAATAATAGAGCAAGCGTTTTCCCTGGGAAGCAAGTAATTGAGGTGGCGTTGTGTCGTATTGCCCTATCTGACACATTTCTCGATATTGGGAAACGGGGCTCCTATTACATAGGATACACCGGCCGGGTTGCATTTGCTGGTCTTATTGTAAAACCGTCAGATTTCATTTTAGGTTCCCATATTCTTGGAGCTCGTCTGGCAGATGAAATTTGAATAGAAAATTCAGTTAGGTGTGATTTTTTTAATAATATTCTTGGATAATAAACAGCTTCAACTCTAACATCGCCCACCGTTCCTCTTGAGATATTGAATTCTTTTCGTAGAATGTGAAAATTCTCTTTTCTTTTTTTCTGACTGAAAAGAAGGTTTACCTAAGCTCTGATCTTTGAGGTTGAATTTTCTCTTGTTCTAATCTTTACATAGCTATCAGTGAAATTCACTGAATGGCAAAAACAGTCTGCCAAAATCCTTTTGAAAAATCGCGGTTGACATTTAAACTCGCGGGACAGAGGTTAAATAAGGAGTCCCTCTAGTTAAATGACAATACCAAACACTTTCACTCTCTCTCTCTCTTTTCTTTGTTCCTCCTGTAAGAGGTGAAATTTTTAGTGAATCGATTGAATCCTTATCCTTTGTTTGAAGATTGAGGAAAAGTCCGTGTTTTTAAAGGGATTAAGGAGAACGAATCATGTTCGTTGCACTTTTCAAGGCTTTATATTAAACAAAGTAATTGCATGCCTTCTTATCATAAAATAGGAAACTTTAAAAACAATTTTAATAAGTAAAACAAAAACTAAATTGCAATAGAACATTCTACAATTACTTCTCTAATATTACCCCATTACAATTCGTTTCTTTTCTATCCGTCAATTTCAATTTCTCTAACAAGAGAAAGCATTTAATGTAATAAACTAGACGATCACTTCAGGTGAAAAAAAAAATCAAAGTACATTATTTTACATTTAAGTAAAAAAGTTGCCAGTTGATATAAATTGATTACAGAAACTAAAGAGAAAACGGAACGCAAATAAATGTTCGGGAAAAAAAAAGTTTTAAAGAAAAAGAACTGGGTGGAACACACAAAATCGAAGAAGATGGCAATGAAAATAAAATAAGGCTTTTGAAAAAGTGAAATGACCCTATTAAAGATTTCGACCGTCAAGGAAACCTTCTCGAGTTCCATTACCAGATCTCGTCCATTCCTATTGATGGCGAATTCAGACCCACTAAACGACAGCAAGAATAGGATTGCCGTCTTTTTATCCTATCGTAAAAAAAGATTATTTAAAAGATTTTACCTTTCAAGTATCAACATAATATCATTTTATGTGCTGAAATTCCATTTAGAAAAAAGGTTTCGTATTTGGAATGATATATTCATTCAATCGGCCTTAGTTATAATGGGACTTTAAGACACCATATCAGTTTCTCTGTACATCCGGATAAAAAATTTAAAAAATCGCATTTAAATGGTCAGTTAGGATTCCCCAATTAAACAGACTCACTTAGCTTCTAGAGATAAGAACTATCAGATTTGATGATTAACTTGTATATATTAGAAGATATTTTTCAATTTTCCCTACTTTTGAAGGTGTTGCTTTTAACATTGCCGTCAACGCTTTCAGTCTTTTTAATAGCTTTCATTAACAAGACTGACAAAATATTTGCTCCCGAGTGAAACATCCTTTCGCTTCAGCAAACGAACAAGAAATAAATAGACTGAATTTCAGAGGATTAATTTATTGTGATGAGTTAATCTACTTTGCCATTAAATCTTCTTCGCTTTAATCCCATAATGGCTTATTAAAGAAAACAAACGAGTAAAATGAAAAATTTAGCTCAGGAGATGAACAAATATTACCATTAAACAAAAGGAGATTCACTGCCAATTAATTTTAAGAAAAAAACATTCAGACAACGCTAATGATTCTCTTCAAAATGGAAACCGGGGAAAGGTATTTTTTAAATAATTTTCGTGTGAACTATGAAAACATATTTAACCCATGTAAAACTAGAGACCGTTTTAATCATAAGCAGGACGATTAATGTTCGGATTAACGTAACAAACGAGTAAACTGTAAAATGAAAAATCAATTCTGAAAAAGAGGAATGTCTGATAAATTAACCACAAAATATTAGGAAATTCTGTATGATCTTTTAACATTTTGTTTTCACTTGATAATATTAAAGTAAATACTGAAAATATTTACAAAAATTTCTCTTTTACATGTGTGTAAAAGGAAAATTAACTGATTTTTTTCGGCCTAAGCTTGCCGAAAGGGAAAAAAGAAAAGAAAATTGATGGTCTCCTCGTTTTTGAATTAGTTATCGATTAAGTCAGAGATCACTTACGTTGTGAAACGCTACTTAACAGGCGTATTTATCTCGACGCCTGCTGCTTATTCAAATTATATAATCATATAACCTATTCTGTTAGATTTCTCGAGTTCATAAAACTACGCATTCCCAAACTAAACTCAAGAAACACTGATATATTTTATTTACCACTGACTAAGAAATGTATTACAAGCAATCTCCCTTTCAATCGATTATGTAAATTAGGCAATATATTCTCAAATTTAATTGATATTAACTTTTTAAATTATAATGAATTTAAAGTTATAATTTATGAACATGTAAACTCTTTTTGATATTAATGATGCTTATTTTTTGTTTTGATGTTTCAATTTTTGTTCTTATATTTGATTTTTGATGTTTTCAATTGTTTGTTCTTATTTTTGTTTTCCTGTAAGCTGTCATTGGGCATTTCTAGCCTGTTGCTTGCAATAAATAAATAAATAAATAAATAAATAAATAAATAAATAAATAAGTAAAGAAGACGAACACAAATTTTCATTATACGGAAACTTTTATGTACAAATGTACAGTTTGGGTTTAAAAGTTTCCGGAATGATACTGAAAATTAAACAAATCTGATTCAGGTTCTATTTAAGTTTCAACATATTCCTCCCGAAGCAGAACACCATTTGTCCAACGTTTTTCCAGCTTCTCGATTCCATCCAAGAAGTGACTTAAGCTTACTTCATAATCGCTTCACCATGTCCAGTCTACTCTTTCGGATAATTGCCTATTTGTTTCCGCTGTATTTTGATTATCTTTTTTGTTTCTCGTGTAAAATGGTACAAAAAATGGCCACCATCCAGTCTCATCCAGAGTTACGAAATTCGTCTTTTGAATTTCGTTGGATCCCTATTAAACATTTCCAACTCATCGGCTGAAATTCAGGCTCGAATGGGTTTTTGCTCCGAGTTGAGGAACTGCAGCAATCATCTGCAAAAAAAAAACAAAAACATTCTTATGTGAACTATTGGTTGTTAAGGAGTGCTAGCTTCCTCAATTTCATTCACGTTTACTCACGATCGGCCTAAGCCGTGTTATGGATTTTATGTAATATTCTGGGTGGCTATTCCGATCAGTTCCATCCTGGATTCGAATTATGCTGAGATTTGTCTCTCCAAATGAAATAAAAATCACAGAAATTGAAGACACACGAAGTTCTTCACTTGATTGCTTGTCAAAACCAGACTATTTGGCGTTCGCAATCGATTCATATAAAAGTCTTGCCAGAACAACAACATAATTTTTGGAAAAGAGCTGCCATTTAGCGGCAATTTCGGAAACTTTTCAATCCGTCCTTGTATATATGCTAACCTTATTCAAGTCTTTTTCTGAAAAATCATGTTCTAGCAAGACTTAATATAAGCCATCTATTAATCTATATCTTTCAAATTTTAAGGTTAACGGATGAATTCTTAGTTTTCGCTACTGGAAAAAAGAATACAACACACAAAAACTGAGAAGAGTATGATCAAAAATCACCGTCAAAAAGTTATATTGGTTTTTTAAATAGAATTATAACATAGGCTTAATATATCTTGGTCGTGTAGTCAAATTTTACTTAAATTTCAATTCATAATGTCCAACGTAACAGACAAATATCAAAAATTTTAAATATTTTCAATTCCGTTTGTATGGTTAAGATGCTAGCTGCACTTAAATGAGGGTAATTAGAGGAAAAGTGCTTTAATAGAATTTCTTCAAAAAAGAAACAGAAAAATTAGGCAATACAAAAGATAATTTTCATTGATACAATAAAAATTCGTTATAACGAACCTTTGGGGACACAAAAAAAATTGCTTCGTTTCACTTTGTTGTATCCCAGATTCTTTATATCCGAGGCATCGTCGTACCTAATGGCCTAATTGAAATTTCCGAATTTCAGAATTTGTTATACCAGAGGTTTAGTTGCATCAGAATTTTTTTAAAACGAGGTTTTACTGTATATTTATTTCCAATTTAATGAGACCTCAAGCCTCAATTGATTATATTCGTTGAAGCAACAACCGTCTCTCCAACTAACCACAGAGAAATCAATAGTGAAATCTTAAATTCTGTTCCCTCAGTTATTAAAGTAAAGGCATAAAACCTGAGAGAATGAGTGTTATCAGTGCTAGACCTATTCGGCGAAGGACTTAGCGGAGACTGAGGAATGGAGACGGCAATCTAGATCAAATCTTCAACGACTTGTAGTTAGCAAGTAGAGATACGGGCTGCTAATTACATTGTCCCATTTCCCAGGTCGGATCTTTATAGGTAATAGAGGTGACAGACGTGCACTAAACGACTCGTCTTTATGTTATACCATGTACGGCGGAAATTTTTTTACAGCTTAAAATCCTACACATGACAGACAATGAAGGGGAAAGAAGAGAACTCTTTCCTCGCTCTACCTCTTTCTCTCCCGTCTTTCTTTATCTATGCTAGCAAGGATATAAAACCTTGCCTTTATATTCGAGCTAATATTATCTTGTAGATATTAACATTATCCATGCCAAGCAAAACATACCTACCTTCGCTTGCCAGCAAAGTAAATTGTCAAAAAAAAAGGAGAAAAAAAATTAACGGGTAATTCTCAACCCAAAAATTCCCAACTTCTTGCCGTCTGTTAAACAAGGTTTATCACACTGAATTCGCTTTCTGCTAAGACTAAACAAGATTTACATGTTGTTAACATCGCGTATGCTTTGATTTTCGTAATAAAGTTTATTATGGACCTAAAACATTTTTATGAATTAGGATTAGCTATTTCAGAATTTCAGCGTTCATAAGGACAGGAAATAAAAATTACATTGGCAAAATAGCGTCTAAAAAAGATGAGATTTCGATGCAAATGCTTTTTTTCTAAGTATAAAAAACAAAATTTTAACTATTAATATAAAAAAGGAACCAGTTTTTAGTTAAAATATTGTACAACGTGAAAAAAGTCTTTCCCTGATTAATAACGCGTCTCCTAAACATTACCAGAAAAAACAAAGATTGTGGTATAACGTAGATCTTAAAATCCAGTACGATCCAAAGCACGAAGAAGTTATTGGAGCACTCTTATTTTACTGATTCCACTATTTCAACAAACGTTTATCCGCATATATTGGAACTTTATGTTGCACCCCAATAAAAAGAGTTTCAGCCATGAATAGTTTTCCAACAGATTGTGCACTCCATACTGGGCACAGAATGTTCGCAAGTTCCTGAATGCAACTTTCTAAAACAAAGGACTGAGAGAATGGTCCAACATGATGGCTATCACCATGCCATCGGACATTACCCTTCTTGACTTTTTTTAATGGGAATATGCTTTCTTTTCCTTTTACCTTTTCTGTGTCGAAGATGTTATTACCATTGGATCTACTGGAAATTTTAACCTAGCAGGGATCAGCATGCTGAGGCTTTGCTTGGTTTTACTAAGCTTGTTAGTAAAGGGACAAACGCAAACATCCATGCTCTCAGCGGGATTCGAATCCGCGATTCTCCGTTTGGAGAGCGAGAAGACCTGCGCCTTAGCGCTCTCGACCACCAAGTCGGCTAAAGATAAGAATAAGGGATGTTGCAGACCCCTCATACACAGAAGTTCTGTTATTGTCTGAATTGGTTCTTCAAATCAGCGCCAGAGTCCACTTGTGTTATATTTGCTTTTACCATTTAGCGATTTCCATTCGTAATGGACAATTTCTCAATTGCTTCTAAATACATTATAACCGCGTTAATCCTAACTAATTAAATCTGTTCGGATTAGCGAAAGTGTGGATCATCCGAACACGAGCTAAACCCTCTATTCAAGAAATTTACATAGGTGTTGTTGATCTAAAACATAAAACCCTGATCAAGCTTTATGGGCGAGCTGCTATCTCAATCCAGACATAACAAGTCTCAAATGAAATGGATAGCGCGCGTTTCGTCGAAATTTTTAGCAGTTTTTCCCTGGGACACTAAAGGTGTGTCTAAAAAGTCCGACCGGTCGAAGCCCGTCGCGAACAGCCTGTCCATAAAGTATGATCGGTCGCGACGAGCGTTTTCATAAAGTAATAAATATTTTTTGAAGAGATGGCGAAATATATATTGGGCAGCATCAAGAAATAAGGAATGAATACGAAAAGAAAAGACGGGTGAAGAAAATTTATGTATGGACACAATTTTAAATTGTACTAACTTAAATGATGAAGAATCTTGCTGCGACGCCCTTTTGAATGCTCACGACCGCGCTGTCCATGAACGAACAAACTGAAGCAAACGCCCGCCGACCGATCGCCGATCGTACCACGTGACCTGTCGGCGACCGGTCGGACTTTTTAGACACACCCTAATTTAGCTTGTAAGGGCAGATCAAATTTCACCTTGATCTTGTTCGGATTATCGGGGTCCTATTGTAATACGTGTTTTGTGTTTCTCAAAATATTACTAAATACGTCATACTTGACTACATTACGGCCGCCTATATCTATCAGGCCTGACAACTGAGGATTGATGACGTCATGCTAGAGGTCGGTTGCCATGGGAACACCCTTCTCAACGGAAATAATTTAACATTCAAATACTTTAATTGATGACAAATTATGTTTAATCAAGTTAAACGAATACTGTACTCCAATAATATGAAAAAAATTATCGCCTCCGTCAAAATGACAGGCAGAAGACCTCATGCCTCGCCGACCTACAGGTATTGGACATTGAAACTGAAACACCTGGTAGAAATCCAAAATCTTTATTTAATAAGGTGTTGGAGCACCGTGGGCAGCCAGCACAGCAGTAACACGTCTTGGGAAGGATCGGTAGAGGTCCTGCACAGTTTGCATCCCAAACCATTACTGATCCACCCATTACTAATCCACCTCCGTGTTTGACTGTGGCTGCCAAGCAGTCTGGGTTGTAGGCATCAGAGGGGCTCCTCCAGACGAATACCCTCCCTGTTGTTTGGAAGACAGTGTAGCTGGACTCGTCCGAGAATATGACGCGTTTCAGGTCATCCAACGTCCAGGTTTTATGCGTCCGGCACCACTGAACCCGCTTGGAGGCATTTGTATTACTGATGAAAGGCTTCGGTATAGCAACCCTGCCATGGATGTTGGATTTATGCAGGTAACGACGGATTGTCTTCGTGCACACAGGTTCCTGGAGGTGTGTATTCATTTCTGTGGTGATTTCTGCTGCGGTGGTTTTCCGCTTTCGTGCAACAATCCTGGTCAATGTCCTGACGTCTCTTTCCGACAACTTCCGTTTTCCCCTGCAGTTGCTCCTCCTGGACGTGGTTCGTCCTTCCTGTTCATATGCACACATCACCCTGGATACTGTAGCACATGAGACATCACAAAGTGTGGCAGTTTTGGACACAGATGCACCTGCTAGACGCGCCCCAACAATCTGCCCTCTTTTGAAGTCGGATATGTCTCCCATTATAGCGCTCTGCACAGACAATTTGAAGCTTACTATCGAACTTTTCTACTGGAGTGACTACCAAGACCTCTGACACGTGATTCATTGATATGCATACGATTAATTACCTAGCAGAAGATTCTATTCAGCCCTGGGGGTATCCAGTGCTATTTGCGAAGGTGTTTCAGTTTCAATGTCCAATACCTGTATATGATGACGTCAGTTGTCAGGCCTGTAGTATAGTACGGCCGTGACTACATAAATGAGGAGCGCTCTTCAGTTGCTTAATTATTTGGTTCATGGCAATCGCAGTAGTGGCAATTCTATTGACTATTAAGGTATAAACAGATTTTGAACCCGTCAAAAGATGAATTTTACTCATTAATAAATAATTAGCATCTTCCTTAGAATGTCTCTAGTGCGTGATCGCCTGCGATTTGGGCGCTGCTTTTTCGTTGAAGAGAAATAATTGGTTTCGATGAAAGTTTCGAGCAGTTCTACAATATGCGAGAAACATTCCGATACCACTTTAAAAGTTGAATTTAAATCATACCGATATGTATGGCACACAGTTGGAAAGAGAAGCCCAGTTGTTTCTACTTTTTTAAGTAGGCTTCGATATCCGTTAGATTACTCCTGTGGGAGCCCTTTAAATTCATGTTCTCTTGTATCTGCAGAAGGTGGCACATTTCCTAAATTTAGAAACACATGGCGAGAAATCGAGTATCGCTTAGACGTTTTCCGGACGACAAACTATGCACATCTTGAAGGTAAAATTTGGAAACACCATATTTAATTTTTGTATAATAAATATTTTTGTTATAAATGTTTGAAATCAGAGAAAGGCTTTATGCTCACGGCGTACCCTAAGTTAATGAACAATTTTAATAAAACTAAAAAAACAGTCTTCATTATTTAAGTTTTCAGTTTTTTTTTTTAAAATTGTTTCATTATTTGAATATTTTTCTGCGTTATATAGGAATAATTTAAAATTTAATTAAATGTCCAGGAAAAAGGATTCATATATAACTTTTCAAGAGTAAATATATCTCATTCAAAAAGTATCACCCAAAAAAATTGCTTTCTGGTTTCCTTTAAACTTTGTAGTGATAGCTAACGACGATCGAATGACGGCGGCCATTTATCGTCGTCCCATTAAGAATCCGTTACCCTCGTTATCTTCGCAGGCGAGCATGTAATCGGTCGAAAAATGAACATCTCTGTTGATCGACAGCACACGAGCTACAATGTCGGAAGAACGGTGGAATGGTGGTGGAAAGGGGGGAAGATCATGTGACGTCAACATCAATTTATAGCGTCCGTTGCCACCCTATTCTTAACCTTAGTCAATTTATAGGTACCGTGTTTCAGTTGTCGCTCGAACAGCCCACGCTTTGAGGTCGTTCGGTTTAATTAATGACCATTTTTCAACATAAAAATCTTCCAGGGAGCAGCCATCGAAAAGCGTTTTCCGAAAACTAAGGAAATTCTCGTTTGATTACACGGGCGAATTCGTTCACCTCATGAATTCTTCTATATACACTTTTCTTAAAAATATAATTTTTTTTATTCGTTTTAGGCAAAGATATTTCAGGTTGAAAATCTATATAAAATTTTAAAAATAACAGTTTTTAGAACTGCAAATACTGGAGAAGAGAAGTATGTATATCTATCAAAAATTATGTATAAATCATGACGCCGCATTCTGGAAGATACCTATCGGATTCCTACTATAGACGATAACGTTTTTATCGTCATTTTCTCAGTTTCCCATTCCATCTTTTCGAAAGGTGTCCAGAATGAAACACGAAGTAAAATCAAAACACTCAAGAAAACCTTGTGGCAAATCTCCAAAGAAGTTGAAATTTAACGAAGTTTTCTCAGATTTACCACTTTATAAAGTAAATGGCAGTTTTACGACTTCCAAATTACTCCGAGAAAGCTGGTGTTGAATACCTTCAGAGTAGAGCTTTATAAAGTTTTAATATAAGCAGAGGCAATAGAATCTTCGAAGTTTTAAATTAAACAAGTAAAACTGAACTCTTCGTGCTAAATACAATTATACAGCAATTTAATTTTAGCATGTCCATTGAGGTCTTATATTAAAAGTTGAACCATTATCACGATTAAGGTTCACTTTTCTCGGCAAGCCTCTTCAAATTGATATTAAATTTCCATTCCGGGATACTCTTGAGTGCAAAATTCATTCGATTCCGTAGAAGAGCACAATGCGTTTCTTTCATCACTCAAATGTTTGCAGATTTATCTTCTTCTTCGCTTGGGAAATCTTTATAGGGTCATCCAATCTCCTCATTCGGAAAAGAGGAGGAGTTGTGGGTGGGCGGGTAGGAAGAAAAGGTGGGGGGAGAGTGAGGATCGGTTCCACACACCCGATCACTCACTCTTCGCTAGCCTTCGATCAGAGAATCCCATTCAAAGATCTCCCGAAGCACGAGCGAAAATTCCAGCGCGCAAGCCAAAAGAAGCATTTTGGACGCGGCCGGTGGCCATCGCCCTGCTTCGGCGCCCACCACAATCGAAGCGATTGTCCAAGGGCAACGGCCATTCGCCAGCAGATGAAAACCAGGACGTATAAACAGAATCATGTCCCTTATTACACGGAAATGGCTTTAGCATATTTGAGAAAATTGTTTTCTTTTGTTTTTTCGTTTGTTTGTTTGTTTTTTTATCTATACTCGACGTCGTCCGGGTTCCTGCAACTTTTGCAAATTTCTTATAGATAGTGGCGAGCAAAATAATTGAATCAGCCTAAATTCTAGAGAGCTTCTTTACAAAATTTAAGTGAAAAAAGTTTGAGATCATTTGAAACGCTAATTCTACAAGTTTAAATATTTACCTAAGTCTTTATGTTTTTAAGAAGCGAAATTTGAAAAGACTCATCCAAGTGCAGAAATGTAGGCTTGAAAGTGAGTCGATTTGTTTGCTCGCCTGTTTAGTGGGAAAGAGCTTTACGTTAGGAATTTGTAATTAAATTCTTGTAATTAAAACCGAGAGATCAGATTTTTTCTGGAATCTAAAACACTATTAAAAATGGTGAGCTAAATTAATGGCTTGCAAAACGACAAACCATGATACTTCAACAAAGTTTTTTTAAGTATCTCTTCAGTATAGAATTTAAGTTACATTATACAGGCATAATGGCAGGGTAAATTTGGTGAACAGAGCAAGTCTTTTTTTAAAGTAATAAGCTGAGAGCCACTTGTGATGTTGAATGCCGAACTGACTGCTGAACGACAACTTTTCTAAGAGAAAAATGTTTAATCGATGAAAATAATGGCGTACAACAAGATGGATTTGTTTTCCTGTTCCTAATTCCATATGAAATTTTCAGCCATTACGGAAGAATTCTGTACGAAAGCATATGATGTAAAAGATGTTTTGAAGCTGTTGGAATAGATCAACAACTTGCAGCATCATTAACTCAGTGGCTTTGAAATACATTTGTCAGTATTATTAGGCTACGGCCGAATAAGACAGCAATGAAATGTAGGTCTATAACTTTTCAGATAAGATTCAGAATCTTCAATCAGCGTTGTAGGGCAAAAAAGAGACTTGAAATTATTGGCAAAAATTCCCCCCATTGGACAACACGCTGTGATGTTTCTGTTACATTACATCAGCAAAATTAAATCTTTCTAGGACGGCAATAAGATATCCTGAGGCTGAAAAGAACTGCAGACTCAGTTCTCAAAAAACTGCAATCCAATCATAAAGCCATTGAGAAACTGATTAGAAGAGAGAAGCTTAATAGATTGCGGAATTATTTATTGAAATAAAAACTAGATCTCAACACAGTACAAATTTATTAACATGGAATAACGCGTTTCTACCTGTGGCCATCCACAAACTCAAGTACAGATGGAAAAATTACTTTTTATATAATAAGATTGTACGGAATTTTGATAGAAAAATTGACTCTCTAGATGGCCATAGACCGAAACGTATCAATCCATATTAATAAATTTGTACTGTGTTTATATCTAGTCCTTATTTCAAAAAATAGTTGTTTTAATACAGTACTAGAAAATGTCCATCAATCTTGTTATAGATGGGCTAACAAACGAAGCAAACGACAAAAATGATATTTATTCACAAAAAAAATGTAACAAATTAAAATGATCTTCTTATAATTCTTTATAAATATATAATATATTGTTTACTTTATCCGCATTTGTATATTCATTGTATTGCCTTTTCATGTTAAATAAAGCAGAGATTTTTTCTGATTAACCACCGAGAGAAAATGAAGTACGGCAACATATGGCTGGTCAATATTTATGGTCGACAGATAGCAGGGACGCCCTCACAAAAGCTCTGAAATCTCATGAGCCATAATTTTGTCCAAGAACCATGATCTCAGGAGCGTAATTTATCCCTCCCATCTCTCCAATAGAGCTCGAAAGCTTCCTTGGGTAATAGACTAGATACTTACTGAATATACAATTCAGGATTACGATTTGCTATCAAAATATAAGGTTTGGTTTGTTTGGTATTAACGTCCTTTTCAACTGCCATGGTCATTTCAGGACGGCGTTATAGGGGCCGCAAATTTTGCCTCGCAAGGGTTCTTTAACGTGCAGCCGGCAAGCGACTACACGGGACCAACGGCTTTACTTCCCTTCCGAAGGAAGTGCGTGATCTCAGGATTTTCCCCTTGAAAAAATCCTCGTCGTCCTCGGCCGGGGTCGAACCCGCGTCCTCGGGCATCAGAGGCGACCATCAAAGGCGACCCTGAGCCACCGAGACCGATCAAAATATAAAGCAACCGTATAGTAATGCAAGCCATAAATAATGTCATTTTGCTGTTTATCTACAATTTATACGACCTATATCTATAATATTTTTTTAGTTATTCCTCAACAGTGTTCCTAGAATCTTTATTTCAGCAAAACAGAATTTGGTTCTGTACGATATTAATATTCTTTGTGGCATCAGAGTTTCTAGCTTACTTATCTTCCATCGACAATGAATGGGGCAGAGGAAGATAAATGCAGTCGCTTCTAAGCCTGCATAAGGCAAAGTCGTCTACTCGTTTTAAAGGTTGGCAACTTTCATTTGAAAAGACTTTATTTGTACGTAATTGAATTTAAACCTAAAATCAATTAAATTTTAATTATTTGTCAAGAAAAATCGTATTTCAATATTAATTTCAATATACGGGTTAATATAAGAACATAATTTTATTAAATTTACGGAGTATATGACATTTTGCAGCAAATTAAACTATCTTAAATGAAGTGGATAATCCCTGGTACTTCTGCTCTGTGTACAGCTATGATATGAAATAACTTGGAAGAAAATGAAATTAATTTAAATACTCCAATTTAATAGGGGAAGGCGGAGAATTATATAAAAATAAGCCATAAAGAAAACATTTTAGCACAAAAGAAGAGATTTACGAACCTAGTCCCTTGTCAATGTTATCCTATCTCTTGTTAATATTCAGAGAAGACGATGAAGAATCGAGAATTAGAAAAAAACTTTTAAGAGAGATCCGTCAAAGCAAAGCTCAGTTTCATAATCAAAGACGAGGAAGTGTATAAAGAAAAAAAAATAAAACCCTTAGTTTTCAACTGAATCTAAAAGAAATTTTATGCCGTTTTATGGAAATAAGAACAGAGTTGGTGCATGGGAAGTAATTCAATCCGACCGTTTTATTCTATAGTAAACAGAACAAAGACTCTCCTTCTTTCGAATACATAATTAAACTTGATGTTATTGCAGCAAGACTGAATGAACTTCATTAAAATAAGAAAAAAAACACGAGATTTTCTCAATTAAAAATAATCAACTAGTCATTTAAGTACAGGGAGAGGGGGAAGATTTCCAAAAACACTCAAGAAACGAAACTACTTATCTTTTTATTTTACTCTTATTCAGTAGTGAATTACGATACTTTGTTAACAAAGCAAGAAAACTTTTCTTCCGTTCCGTTTCGGATGAATTGCCTTCGGCAGCCAACAACGACGGCACTTGAGGAGTTCGAGACAGTGTTTTCTTTGCATTATCAACGGGGAAGGTATACTTCACAGGAGTCCTCAAGATAATTAAAACTTTTATCACCTCATTAAATTCAAACTCAAATGTTTTTCAAGTGAAAACAAAGGGCTATTAAGAGTCTCTTTAAAGCGTGCTTCCGTGTTACTTCTCCAAGATTTTTCTTAACTCCGTCCAATTTTAGAAAAGAAAAATAAAGAAAGTAAAAACAAAACTTTAATAATAAAAGTTTGGAAATACAAGCGGGTGGATATTTTTTTATATTCGGTCTTCCCGTACCCAGAAGTGAATTCCGTCATTGGATTATTTTCGTTCATTCATTGCGTTTTATATTTCGAAACTGTCTAGTGAAATGAATGAAGAAAATATATTGGTAAAACCCTGAAGGTACAGCTTTTACAATGTCTGCTTTTACTTTACTTTGTATTTCAAAAACTTATTTTCTATATCTTATCCTAAAGCTTTAACCTATTGAAATGTCTTTTACGTGAAAGTTTAAACGTTTCGTCTTCTATATTTCTTTCGCTTCTTTTTTATTTCCAGATACAAAACCTAATCACATAAAGTGGCGGGAGGAAGGGAGGAGGCAACGATTTAAAAAAAAAAAAAAAAAAAAAAAAAAAAAAAAAACACCACCGACAACTAAAATTTGATATTGCATTTCATTTTCTTTTCCTCCTTTTGAAAGCCATGAATCGAGGCAAATTTTCGACCTTCATTTCCTTCATTTCTCACGAAGCAAGAAAAATAAAAAATATCTGATGTTTTCTTTCATATCATGCAGCTATTTGCATGAACTCAGTCTAATAAATTTGAAAGACAAACGCATCTATTATTATTCATGGAAAGTTCCCTGAGGTTCCGGAAGGCGGATTTTCAACAGCATCATTGAATACAAAAAAGTTTATTTGCTTCTGTATGCTAAAATTTATTTAAAGATGCTGCATTAATATAACCCGTTTTATTAATATACTTAGACGTTCATAAATTACGAAAACATACTAAAATTATGAAAAAACAAGGACATAATTTTTAAAGAAAGATGTAAAGAGTTTCCATCAGGACTTATATTTAATAGAAATGAAATTAATTGCTGTAGCGCAATTTCTTCGGAAAAAGAATTTGAAATTAAGGTTTTTAACATAGAAATAATGATTACCAAAATGCTAAAAAACTTGTTGACATTTAGTTCAATGAGTAAAATTTAGTCTGTCTTTATACTGAAAGCATATTATTTTGCTTTAGATGGATCTTTTACAACAGTATACAATTTTAATATATTACGAGCGTTAACGGTTAGCACAGAATCAATGAAGAAAAATTGACGTCGATACCGGATTTAATTCTCTTCATGAAAAATGAATTGTCAATATGTCATTCGATAGCTTGCAGTCAATTATCATTATATGACGGAGAAAATTACCATTATATCGATTTTAAGGTTGCTTGTTTGATTAGTTTTTGGGCGCGTCAACATCTAGGTCATTTTGCACCCTATTCACATGACTAATATCTTTAGGCATTCTTAAGAAAATTCCACATTACTAATATCTTTAACTATTCCTGTACAAACTTGCATGCTCACAACGAGATTCAAACCCGCGACCCAGCAAATTGATGAGCTGAAGGCCTACGACCGAGGGCTCTTGGCTCTCGTCTATATCGATTATAAACTGACTGTTGGTCTTGATTTTCATAATTTATGATTTCATTTGACATTTGAGTTTTTTTTATCAGGTAATAACTATTTATCACGATAGGGTAATTTCAGAATCAATACTATTTGTCAGTGCGTAAATTGTGGATGGAAATGTCGACATCGGCCAATTCTAGGGAGATTTATGGCAACTATTTGAGTAATTTCTTTTGAATGAGTACTCAAGCACTCTATTATATTACTTGTATGGTGAAAGGAGAATAGAAGTTGGCTCCAAAAATAAAAATGTTTAATAAAACTTTTCATGAATAAACGACGTTGTTGAGTGAAGCAGTTGAATGAACCGATTCTTCTTAGTTCTTCCTAGTTGGAGAACTGAAAATGGAAAAGAATTCCCCTAGCGTAATATTCAAATAAGTTTATTTATATACTCTAGTTAATGTAGGTCTATAATTCGTTCAAAAATGGCAATTTTCTAAATCACATAAGCAGAGTTCCTAACAAAGACTATCTTTGTTGGAATCTTAATTCCAAATAAACTCTTGCGCAAAATCAGCCAACACCACTAGATAAGAAGGCCCGCGTAACTGAAACGTCATACATTGTTACATCATCATTAGAAGGACAAATTTAGGGTTTATTATTGGTAGAAATACGATTAACAATGGGATAATTTGCGTGATGTAGCGTTAAATGACGTTTCAGTGCGCAGGCCTTCTTTATCTACGTGGTGTTAAATCAGCGCACTTGAATTTCAAGTCAACACGTAAACAGCGTCTGCAATTAGACGAACAAAGTTGACTCAAACCGAGTTGGTAAGTTATGACAAAAATCCGACAATAGCGTTCGTCGTTTCCTCAACGCCGGCGCCATTCACGTTGGTGTGCTACTTAATAAACATGGGAGCGAATCGCCGCCGCCTATCCATATTCAACGGGCAAAAATGAGCGTTCCAGGGTGAACGGACGATTGGCATCCCGCGAAGACGTCGGTGAATATGTTTTCTCCTCTTCTGATTCTAAATTCGATCGAAACATCCTGAAACAGTTTACCAGAGAATGTTTATCTCGTGGAATATGTAAGTAAGGCTTAATCATAGGTGTTGGGTCGTCTAATAGACGGTTGCAGATGGAGGAGCCGCCAGCCATTTCGCCCTGACGCTGCTCCCTGGTTAAGCCGTTCACCCGAATAAAGTAAAAAGGGGAAGTTCCCTAGCCTTCTTGCAAGGAATCGCTCCCAAAAAATTTAAAAAAAGTAAAAATGTAGAAAAGAAAACACAGACGGAGGGGGGATCCTAAAATACACTCAAATACCATGCCATCAGAAAAACTCTAAACATTAGAAAACGATAAAATCAGTTGTAAGTTTAAAACGCAACTTCATACGAATGGAGCTGAAGACACTTTTTTGGGCAATGTCAAGGATTCTAATCACTTGATAAATATTTCAATGAGAAAATTCTATTACCCATCGTTTAAAAAGCAATAAAATAATAAAATATGCTAATCAACGACATAATCAGCTAACCCAAAAACCTTTAGTTGAGATTTACAGATTGCTTATAAAGTCTCTGTGCACTTTAAAATATTAATAACGTCTTTTCCAGTGGAGGCGCAAATATTCTGTTAAATGCTTCAAAATGGAAATTTATGCAAGTTTTGAGGAGTAAGCAGGGTTTTTAACATTTCAAACAGGGACAAATATGATGAGCGTATACATTAAATGTCTTAAAGGATCTGGAAAACGGAAGTGAAAAAATTTTAAAAAATGAACTGGTACATTAATCTTCATTAAACTATCATTCAAAATTACTGACTGTATTTAGTAGAATATTAATCTTTACTAGAAGAGAAGGTATTAATATTTTAAAGTGCACAAGGATTTTATCAGCACTATGCATTATTAACCTTAATAAAAACATAATTTTAATAAAATTCTGTCAAAGCTTTTAGAGATATGTAATCAGGGAATATTTACTTAAAAAAATTCAATTTAGCCTAACAGTATTTGACATTTTATCAAGAGGCTAAATATATTCTCTAATTTCACAAATACAAATAAATCGTGTTGAATTTTTATTTTGAAATTAAAAGTTGAAATAATCGCAATTCATATTTGCATTTTCAAATAAAGAACTGAACAAAGGAAGCGACCGATAATGGAACTTGCTCTTTTTAGGACAGCACAATTTAATATTATACAACCGACGGATAATATGTATATTATAGACAATAAATTTCGCAGCCTTGACAGTCAGAACATCGCTTTCCAGTTTTTAATGCTTTTTTATAGACAAACCAATTGTCAAACCATTGAATAAAATGCCAATGACACTTTTAAAAGTTGTTTGCGCTCAAAACGAAAATTAGCATAATTACAGGGAATCGAATGATTTACAGATTAAGAAGACGGAATGTTGTTGGCGTTGATGGGAGACTGAGCGATACGTGAGGGGGGAACCCAACTCCTGACATTTTTTGCGATCCACGAATGACAACTCCTCCCACAATGACCCACCAGCCAAAACCTATTAAAAGTGAATTCTTCACGGAAACCTCCGATGACAGCATTCCTTCTCTAGACTTAAACTCCAATTTTTCCAGGCGGTTAATAAATTATTCACGCTCGGCTGTGATGATTATCTGGAAACTGAAACAATGACCGTAAAACTCTTTCGTTTCTTCTAAAAATGCAACAACGAAATTTATGAATTCTAAATTCAGCTCCACTGATGCAGGACCAATCATCTTATTCAAGCGCTAAATAAAAATAAAAGCTTACTTACACACTCTGCCTTGGATGTGAAAACGCATAAAATACTGTTTAGTGGAATCGATAAATTATATGGTCACAAATTTACGGCGATTTAAAGACAAATTTAAATCTCACCTAACTGCGCAAAGATTTATCTTCTCTGCGTGGCTACCATTTCAAAAGGGGTGAGATAGAGGGGAGTGCCTAGGAAGCAATAAAACACCGAAGAGAACTAAAAAAAAAAAAAAAAAAAAGCCAGCACTTTAAAACTGCTTATGGAACATTCAATTTCTATCTTAATGCTTCACCGACCGATGATCATGAGTGCAAATTTAAAAAATTACTAATTTGCTCTCAAATCGATACCGATAATCTCGTCGTGTCTTGGAGGCGTCAAAAGTGAAATGCACATCGACCTTAATTGATAAAGTGCTTTATGATCGACCACGGCGAAGCCGCACAATCAACAAGTGCGAATAAATTCACCTCAATCTAGGGTTTGCAATTAAAATGAACGGTGTCAGATTATTTAAGCAAATCGGACGTAAGCGAAGGACGGTAATTGCTCGCGTCCGAGCGCTATTCGGAACAGAAGGATTAGGATGGAAAGTTAGTGCGCTGTGGCTGGAAACATGGAGATGGCCAATTACTGACTGGATCTAGCCAACGTTCAAATCACTTGAATTACCTAAATTGGCATTCAAAGACAAACCCATAATTGCCTTTGGTGGGAGGGGAAAAAAAGTTGAGGCAAAACAGGCCAGAAATCCCTTTCACTTATTTCGGTTTGATAAAGAGCGAGAAAAAAATGTGCAAAATCGCTTTCTTGTGAACTCCCACTGGTCTATTCGTGAACCCCAAGGGAGTGACACAGATTTTAAACACTGAATTGCTCTTTCGAATATTATAATAAAGAAAGTAATTTATGGCATATCAAGAGAATATTTAATATAAAACTTTGCTTTCCAATCCTCTTCATAGATTTTAGTCAGTTGATTAACCATAAAGAAAGTTTTTAATTTTAAAGCTTTCGCGCAAATCATTTAAATTTAAAGCTTTCGCGGTATATTGGTTAGTACACCGCTTCCTACAGTTTTTCCCTCTAAATATATTTCTTCAGAAATATGAAAATTACAATAAAAATGAATGGTTCCTTTATAATACTATTTTCCCGCAAATTCTCCATTAACTTGTATAACCTTAGAATAGAAATTTGCAATGAAGCGAGATAGTAGAATAACCCCATCCCACAAAAGTTTATTCAGGAACGATGTATATTTCGGCTGCCAAGTAGCCATCGTCACATAATAATACTGACGATGGCTGTTTGGCAGCCGAAATGAACATCGTTCCTGAATAAACTTTTGGGGGGAAGTGGTAATCCAGCTGTCTCTCTTCACTTCATACACGATGTTTTATTGCTTTTTTTGTAGTTGTAGGTATACCGCTATTAATAAAAGAGAAGAGTTCCTCTCTTCACTTGTCCCCAAGAAAAAAATTAGAGTGATGTCTTCTCTTCTATTATTATTATTCAGTGAGTGTCCACAGCTTATAAAGTTAATTTCAAAAGTATAAACACGCCTTGTTTCTATCAGCTCTTGCCTTCTTGTCGTCATACGAATGCATTTTAGATGTCCAACACAATTTCTTTTATTGATGAAAATAGGAAAGAAAACTCCACAGCCTGGATTCGAACTAGGAACCTTTAGCTATTTGCGCTGACGCCCTAACCAATTGAGCCATCTGAACTATGGCGTGAAATAAACCCTCAAACTATTCTTGAGTTACACTTTCTTTTTTCGGTAACCAACCATTCCAACTCGTTCTTAAACGCCATTTAAACTGATTGCTACAGCTGCATTATCTATCGAAATGTTGTACAATTCCTCATACAAATCCAATAACTTTAAATTATGATTATATGCAACAGACCTTCATAATTCTGAAACTTCGTTTAAATCTTGCGTTACTATCTACTTCCTATCAACTATTAATTAGCAGGTCAAAAACATTAAAAAAGTTTGTTTCTGATACTAAACAAAATTTTCTTTTTAAGTTTACACTTAATTTAATATCTCGACATTGGAATTTCTTTAGAAATATGGGCATCTTCGGTTCCACTTGAGTGCCCTAACGCAAACTTGAACCCTTTTTTCTCTTATGAATTGGGAGCAGTTTTTTGCGGGACTAACTCGCTGTTATTATATAGAATTAACTTTTTTTTCCATATCATTATCCTTTAGGGCACTTTGATATTGAGATAACGAAAGGAACTTAAGAATTTGAAAATAAGTGATAGATTTCCTTCGCCCTGTTTTGCTTTTGGCAATAGTAACTCTAGCTGCATGATTCTCGTAATTCTTTTTTATCAAGTTACTAACTGAATAGAGCCTTTATTTGATATTCTTTAACGTGATACACCATTTTAAAGGGATCAGTACTCTACTATGGTAATAAATCAACTAGGAAGGACTTCCCTCTTGAAATGATATTACTATTATTGGCACTTGAATTGAATTCGATATAGCAAAGTAACAATTCTTTTTTAATTTACAGGGCTATAAAACTGAATCTGTTGCGCAAACAGAGTTAATAAAAAGTAAAATTAATATAAATAGTCATAAATCAAAGGTAAATAGACTTATTCATAGTCTGGTAACTCAAAACTTCAGTTGGCGATTTTATAAACCCATAATATAGGCAGACAAAATTTTTTCCTAGGAAATGATAAAACAGTAAAATTAGGTTATGCATCTAAATTTACTCACAGATAATAAACAATCTTAAAATATTATTTTAATGGGTTTTATTTTTATTAAACTTTTTAAATTAAAACACTTCAGCTGATAATAGCTTTATCTGGGTAACCATAACAAGTACTGAGAAGGAACATCTGGTCAGAAATAAAAGCAGAGTTGAGAATGTAGCCGCTCTTTATTCTTCAGTTCATTCATTGAAAAAGTTATCGGTCGCATAAATAATCGAACAGTTCATTCCTAAATCACTCGATCGGAGATTTATTAGACTCGAGCAGCTGGTGAATGAAAACGTTTAAATGGAGCAACGGTAAGGGTTCCGTTTCAGTCAAATTTTCCAATGCATAAACAAAATTTTTGGCAACCGCAAATTGAAGTCGACATAACACAGGCATAGAGTGACTTCAAAATAGACCCAGGCGGAAGCCATTATGAAGAATGACGTCACAACTACATGCTAACAAGGCATTACCATGGCTCTAGCAAACAGATGAGACCATTAAGGCCGATGAAAGCAGATGTGAAGCAATGAACTGCTGTGTATTTTTAAAGCCAATTCGCAACAAATTAAATTCAATGATGGAGAAAATGATTTTTTTTTTGGTAGAAGGAACCCCCTTTTCAAAGATTTAAAATTAAATGTCAAAGGTAAAGTAAAGAGAAGATTCATATGTAAAATTTTAACGAATAATAAAAGTTTTTCTATTATCGTGAAGAGAAGGCTGTCAGACTTTTTGAAGTTCGGATTGGATTTACGTCTACTCAGAAAACGAAAGTAAAATCCATTTTTAAATTAAAATGAAACGCCAACTATTGAAGAATTTTTATCGATTTTCAATAGAAGACTACCCATTCGTAGATATTTTTTCTTTGGTACGTTGTGGAATTGAATGGCAAAGCAACGACAACTAATCCCAATCAACTGATTTACAAAGAACTTACCTTCACATATCCACAAACCTTTCATCACCTCGCTTCTTCATGCTTAAAAGAGGTTTCTCTTTAAATTAGACTAAGCGACTCCCGAAATGTTTTCCAAATAGCAACAGCCCTTAGAACAAATTACACAGGCGTAAGATTCTGTATAAGAAGGCCGAAATAGTCATTTATTTAACAAGAAAAAGCTGATATTGCTGAATAATATTCACCGCAAATCACTAAAAAGTGCTGTCTGGCGGGAATGTGGCTTTTGAATGTTTTTTATTACTTGAGTGCCTACGAGATTTTAGAAAGCAGCTTGTGCTCTTGTAAGAGAGACTCTCGACCTTACTTTGCCAGTCATAATCGCTTTGTACGGCAAAATGATTTGGTCGGATATTCATTTTGGTTACTAAACTGCATTCGAGTGAATCTCTTGTAACTCCCGTTTAACGAACTGACTGAGAGGAAGTACTCTTATAGCTCATTTTTATCGCATGAACTTTAACGCCATTGATTATCCAAGCAGGCTTTAAGCAGAATTTAAAATAATTTTCTCGATTCTAAAATAACTCCAAATGAGTCGATCATGTCCTCTTCTTATGACCAAGAGCTCCTCTTTAGAAGGTTCCTCCGTGAGAATTAAAGTCAATGCACCTTTAACTTCAAAGGAAGAGCCCACTTCATCCTTTGGCCCCTTTCTGGGAGAGGGGGGCTATTTATTTTTACAACCCAAAACAAATTAAATTCCTCACCAGTCCCTATGTTCAACTGAAGGGTCCTGTTATTTGGAAGGTGCTGTTGAAAACGTTTTAACAACAAGAAAAAGGAACACCGAAGAAGATAAAAAGCTTTTCGAAAAGAAGAAATTAGCATAATAAAGATATTTATGAAATAAATTCGTCGGATCGGGGTCTAAATCATAAATTAAGATTTTTATACAAATAAGATGGAATGCTTTGCTCTCCACTATAATATGAATAGTTCAAAAATGTGGCCAAAAATTGCATCAATTTCAATGAATATAACGGATATTAAGTATTCAAAATAAGGATCGGATAAAATAATGGAAAACCGTTATTAACATGGTGTAGAATCACTGCTGACATGCGATACGGTCTTTAAATGCTTAGGACTGATGGTAGTTAATGGGAATACCAGTTGTCAGATAGAATTATTAACGTGGAGGTATCGGCTGCTCTAACTGTGTCTTCCAAAACTGACCAGAGTAGTTTAATAATGCAGAATTGGTAATACACTGGCCAAGAAATTTAATGTAGTTATGAAGCAAAAATCGAATATTGTCTGGAAAAGTCATAACCTGAGGGAAAAAACGTCTGCGCTCTATATATTTTGGGCAAATTTTGCTCATAGTCCTTACAAGGTGTTAGGTGATTACTCAAATCATGGCGGACCCTCCCACCAAGTTCACCGTTGCAAATAGACGCTCTCTACATACAAATGCATACTCAGTTCACCGGTATCCAGTATTTTCTCGACGTTCAAATCATCTATTTTATCAGTGGCTTGGCGATTCCAATTTAGCAAGAAATTGTATCCTGTACATGAAGTTCACTCCATACTGTTCATAACAATTGTCTTCTTAGTTGTCAGAATGCCCGTCTGTCTCTTACAGTCTACACTGCAGTGGATAGTAGTAGATATTTTAAAAAGCCAAACGCTATCATGACTTTCGACACCGTAACTTTCAACGTACCAATTGAAAGTTTATTATGGATACACTGGCTATACGGGCACCAATAATCTGTCCTCTTTGTGTGTTCCCATTATTTTCACCAATCCCTACATATGTGCACAGGTGAAATTTTCCATTTATAACAATGGCTATACAGATAAAAATTTTAGCTTATCGTGAGAATTCCTTTTAATTCGCAAGCGTCTAGCATACAGAAGCAGCAACCTTTTTTTCAGTAACCTGAATTTAATGAATAACACATAAATAACCAGCCTATTCTCATAGTACATTAATCATATTTATTTTCCACCGAGAGGCAAAAGAAACGAATTCTTCATTATCAAAGCAGATTTGTTCATTTCATATTAGAATTCAACCGTCGTGTCTTTGTGAGTTGAATCTTTAATAATCTAAAAACAAGTTCCATGATCCATTCCATTTCAATATCAAGCGTTTAATATGCAATCAGTATATTACATTTTAATTAATGCAATTAGCATACACTTGTTAAACTCAAATTGAACGTTCAAGACAACACATTTATATCGCCTATTTTCATCTGTTGCTCATTGACAATTGTTTCAAAGTGATCCTGCTTTGCTGAAGGGCGTGTTTAGAAAAATAACGTAGAGTATTATCTAATTAAGCCACTTAGATTCATTTAAAATTGATGATGATTTTTTTGGCTGTTCAGACTTATCCACGATTTCAAATCGATTTTAACGCTGCTTTTCACGATGTTTTATTGTGTCCCTTTATTCTTGAAAAAAAATACCTCCTTCGCATACGATTCCTCAACGATTCGATTCGGGAGAATGAAAGAAACCTATTCAGTGTTTACTTTTAAACTGAATCTAAATATTATGGAAAACAAGAGTCTCGAATTCTAGAATGGATAAACGTTTATTGAGGTTTAGAAGAAACCTTCCCCTTAAGAAAGAAAACCAACGGATCTATTTCATTCAGCGTTGATGACTAAGCAAAAGTAGAATTATTTTGGTCGAATGTGTAAAGTCAATGTTTACTCCAGCCTACAAGCAACGGGAAACAACTGATGTTTACACTACTGCCTTTCTAATTACTTCCTGATAGTAGAGGATAACTTAAAACGCACTGATGTGCTTGCTAACTCCATTATTTAATTAAACATAGTAATGTTAGTGTCATCAATTCAGTCCTCACTTTAATACTACACGAATTTATGATTATAATAAAAATATCTCACATCAGTGATTTTATTTATAAATATTACACTTAATAAAAACGAATGCTTTATATACTATCTCTACTTGTATTTTGAGTTTCCATGTGCAATATAACAAATAATAATTCATGTTATAAATTTTAGTGTATTCTACTTTTATGGAAACTATTTTTAAATTAATAGAGATTGAGATTACAATTTTTAAGCAAAAAAAGAAAAAGGAAAGAAATTTTTCATTTAAATGCATCAAATGTTAGAATAAAATAAAAGCTCGGCAGACAAACGTAAAAGTAGGACAACAGTTTGCTTTCTGGACCATTAGAGCAACACTTGCGAAACGTAAATTATAGGCACGTGCATGGACAGGGGGGAAAAGGGTGAAATAAATAAAAGGAATAAGCAGCCCATAGCAGTAGGAGTAGCAAGTGGAGGTGGATTACATCATGTTGATATATCCTGAAAAGAATGCGCAAGATTTAATCAACGAGTCCTATTAGAGAATACGCCATGTAAGATATATTCCTTGTGAAAGCAAAATAATAGTATTTTAGCATCAAGGAGCAAGAGATACTATAGCTTTTATTTTTTTATATTTTGGAATGAATATTTAATCATAAGTGAATCCTTTTCTTAAGTGATTCATTGTCCACTTAACGAGGAAAACCTCTTTCCTGAATGATGTCAACAATTTTAAGCAAAAAGATTGTAATATCCGGAATTCTTTATTTAAAAAAAAAAAAGATCAGAAGACTACGTAAGTTTCTTGAAATGTGTCGTAAACATTCTTTATCACCTACTAATAAAGTATATTAAGTTCTAATGAATCTAATAAAACTGTTAATTTGTTGGTGAGATCTTTTCCTAACATCCCAAAGAATATTTTTTTTCCTTAGAAGAACTTCTGAGGAAAAATTATATCCCAAAAATCTAATGGTAAGATTCGCATTTTCGATTTCCCCTTCATCTCCGTATAGACATTGTAATAAAAACTTTCATTAGATACTAAACTCAAAATTCCCACGACCGATTGCTAAGACAGTTTAGCAAAGAATGAATGAACAAACAGCAAATGCTCAATAAAACGATTTTAATGGTCTGTAACAACTTCAAAACTCAGATTTATGCCTCCTTGTGCTTCCGGACTAAGGGAAAGAATATCGGAAGTTGACATAAGGGGGAGGGGAATGTTTAAGAACAGCTGACATAAGAACAAATTTCCAGGATGACAACCATGGAGTAATTAAGTGATAGCTCAACAATTTTCATGGTTTTCATCAGGGGTACATACACCTGTTGGTCGTGACCCCGATAATCACGTCAATCGAAAGCATCCCTCCCGCTGTCGTTGTTGTCAACTCTTGTCAACGATCGGAAAAATCATCTTTCAGAGTTCATAACCTTTTTGAGGCTTACCATCTGATCATTTACATTTCTGTCAAGTGACATGTGCTCAGTCAAGTGAAGCCGACTGAAGGCAAAAGAAAAGAATGGGAGATGTTCAAAATTGTTTTATATTTTGAGGGTATTTTTTATTGTTATTATTCTTAAAATTATGACATTTTGTGGTGAAAACTAAAAATATTACTAAAACATTAATTAAGGATAAAGTGGTGTTTGACAGAAAAAAGAAAAGATAAAACTATATTATAATGTAACATAGAAAGCCTGAATTAGTAAACTCCGATCCATGAATCGCCAAATATAAACCAGTTCGTTTGCTATAGCACTGATAAATATCTGCCACTCAAATATAAAATAACACACTCTCCGTTTATTATGCAAAATACAGAGCGTTTCAACACTGAGCTATTCTTTACAAACTAAACACATTTTACTACTTCCAACTGTGTGTCAAAATTTTTAAAATTTTCAAATTAATTCAGGTTCTAATTTCTTACTAAGCATGTGTCTGCGCTAATTATTTACACGAGACGAAAAACATGTCTGCAAATTATTTTATTATAAAAAATCGCTACAACACGTAATCGTATTACGAAAGTTTGTAGAGTTCGTTGCCCTCAACAATTTTATATCAAAAGTCTGGCACATTCAAATTAAGATATAAAACAATTTGCGCAGCATGCAGGCATAAACATTAGTATACACTATATTTGCATGTTTACGTGTAGCTATGAGCTTCTAAGTAGCTGAAATAGAAGACTAGTTGAAATCTTAAGACACAGAAGAAACGGTTAATTTTAGGTATCGCACAGCTCAAAGTTTGAAAACAAAGAAAAGTGATGACGATCAAAACCTAAAAATAAAATGACAAAAAATGTTATTATCATCATGAAGAAAACGATATTATTTTATGGGGACTGGGGTAAATTGGAGTTAATCTAGAAATCAAATCGTAGCCTCTTCGATCCTGAATTTTTCTTATTGGAAAAAAAAATAATTATAACTTTCTGGAAAACATTGATAATATCCCAAAAAAAAGTAAAATACATATAGGGAAGTTTAAAAGGTAATTTATTGAAAAAGAAATAAGAAAATGGATGTCCACGAAATTGGCACCAGGTTATTGTAACATAAAACAAAAAATAAATAACATTTAAAGTATGATCACAACTGAATACAAAAATGAAAATAATGATGTATGTTAGTTTTTAGATGGTGAAATAATTTTTTAAAAAAAAAGTATTTTCAAAAATATTAAACCCAATAATTGGACAATACCCCTACTCGTCTTTTTTTCAATAAAAATATTAGCTATTATTGCCTGTGAATATTGTTGTTAATAAATTATTGCGAATGCAGCACCAAGCCTATTTCAGAAGGAAACGTTGATGTCCTATTTAAAATGCGTATAAACCCTCAGTTTTATGTTCTATGAGCCATCAAAGATATGTCCATAAAAATGGACCGAAGAGGATACTAACTTTGTTTGTTATTGTTTTTGTTTTGTTTTTTTAACATCTGCGATACAAACTTTTTTTTTGTATATCAATGAATGCGACTTTGTATATAGACTTTTAAGTTATTGAAAAAATTAATAAAACGCCTAGGCGACTTCTTCTGAACCAACATTTTGCCACGCATTCTGCCCTCCCTCACCGAAACATCGACCTATCAACGACAAAAGTGACATTCAAGTTCATATTTAAAAGGAAACATTTGTTATTATTGTTATTATCTTCGTGGCTATTATAGGTGGCTTTATATTTATGATGACACGTTTCAATAAATACAATTTTTTCCCCTCAAAGCAAACCTTTAATTTACTTGCATACAAAAACAAGGAATTTCATGCAAACGTTAATTGAACAAGTGCGTTTATTTCCTTTCCGCGTTTACTGCTCTTAATTTTCCCTTTAATTAAACTGTCTCTCTGTTTCTTTTTAAACTAAAGTTCGCGAATATTTTTTCTTATAAAAACATAAATCCAGTGCAACTTAAGTGAGATGATGGCGATTGCACAGGTGAAAGGGGGAAAATAAGTGTTGAAATTCAAATGACCCAGTTCTAATCCCTTCTTCAGGCGAAGGGGAGTTAAACATTTCCGATGGCGAAGGGTATAAAAAAAATTGTTTCAAAATGAAAGTTTTTTGACAGCAACTTACAATTTTTCCATGTAGAGATTCAATCCTTCAGGCAGTCGATCCAAGTTCCTTTGATTGCAATAGACACGGTCCATGTAGTTGCGGGAGCGGCAAACGCACTCGTCGGGACACTGGGCCCGTACGAGGACGGCGGCGACCATCACCAACAACAGTCCCGTGGAACATCGCAGCGGACTCACCGTACGGAGGCCAACAAGACCCGGTATCCGTCGTTGCATCGCCCGCAGACACGAAGGAAGCCGCTGCCGCCGACGAACTCGGCTAACAGGCTTCGGCTCGCGGAGCACTCCGGCTCAACGAGAGCCAGACTGGGTTCGACCGACTGAAGAACGCAGAAAACACGCGACGGCGGGCGAGGAGGAGAAGAAAAGTTCACGCACCCGGTTGCATGGTCGTCTGCTGTTTTGGCGTAGTGGCGGCAGCGACTCACGGAAAGATAAGCCGAGTGCAAGCCAGAGAGCGTGCCAACAGAGGCGAATGGAGTGGCGACACCAGCGGTGCGCGCGTACATTTGTCCCCCATTTCACTCGTGCTCGTGCTTTTACCTCACCTCTCTCGCTCTCCTCACTCTCTCGTTCTCTGCTCTTTCGTGCTAATCACAGAGGGAGGGAGAGTCCATGATAGACGCTAAGGGAGAACCAACATGCATTTAAGCACCCATATTCCCTCTAAGTAATTCAAAATTTTGATGTTCAGGAGTATACTCATTTAACTTGACGAAGCCATTTAAAAATTTATACTTTACCACGAACAAAATTTCCAATTTAATAACTTTAGGAAGAAATGAGCGGAAGGAAATCTTCACCAATTCCGTAGAAAACAGGTGCCATATAATTTGGTTATTATTGGATTTTTTTTTATTTCGAATTCTATGACCATAATTGTATTGATCTGTCTGAATGAAGAATAAATATTTTTTGGGGGAAAGAAAATAAACATTTTCTAAGAAATTTCTGATAATTGTATCTAACTTTGGGAAACAACTAATACATTTAAAAAAAAATTAAAATTTAGTGCACACATTTTAAGTATTAAATTTTAACAAGCGCCAATATATTTTTTATTGACTTTTTTAATTTTCTTAAGTACGCAATTAACTTGGAAACGGTAACTACTAAAAATAAACTCTACTCCTGTTTTAATCAGAGTTTTATCAATATTTTTATAAGGGCTTCAATTTGAAACTCTTTCAAAACAATTAATGGGCTCATAAGGGAAAGATTTCGTTTTGACCACAAATTTTTCCTGTTCATAAAGCTTACATGCAGGTAAGACGGATTGAATCTCCTGACTTGTGAAATTTTAAAGATAATTATTTCGAAATTCGTATGAAAAAATAATATGCAATGATATTTCCATCCTAAACCCAAAGCTAACGAAAACAGAGACATTTTATTAATGATTCTGTAAACATGGCTATATCCTTATAAAAAAAAGTTTTAATTAAAATTTTAATTTTCATTTCACCTCTCCCTATCTCTTTTTTATTACTTTAATTAACTTGACACCTCTATCATCATTACGTCAAGAAATGAACGGCTGCAAACCATTGAAAATACCATTATCTGTGAATAGGGACAGTAGCTATTGTTTTAAGCGTATAGAATGTTTTTTTAAATTTTTAAATCAATGGAAAAAAAACTTATTAGATAAATAATAAGAAAAGGAAGAAAAAGACGAAATTATAAACATGACAAGTGAGCCTCAATTTAGTGAGTAGTACTATTTGCAATTCAATTTAGTGAGTAGTACTATTTGCAATTTAACGGTGTGTGGTAAAGTATACAACAAGTTCTTTATCATTATCGGCATGTTTACATTATTTTTCGATTTCGATGCGATTATGCAATATAAAAATATTTCATTACATTTCTTAATAAAGCTCATCATATTATGTGCATACAATAAAATAATGAAATAAGGTCATCAATTTTATAGTTCACTGTGTTAAATATCTGAAGGAGGAATGAAATTTAATAAAGTCATAGGGAAAATTTCGTTTTCGAATTGTAATGATTTAATAAAGTCAAGGAATACTTTTTCCCCTTTAGGTCTTCACAATAACCATCACGATCTTATAAGACAATTTTCAACGATTCATCTCTGTTTTAATTAACTATTTCATCCGAGCAACATAATTTAAAGCTACAGGGGCATTATCCAGAAGTGTTAAATATTTCTCAAGAAATTATACAGGTTGTCCCATTTAAATCATACCAGGCAAATATCTCGGAAACTAAGCATTGTACGAAAAAATGTCCAGAATCAAAAGTGAATTATTTCGTGGGGGAAATTCATTAGCCAAAAAATTACCCCCCACCCCTTGTGAGAGGGGCTGGAGGGGGGTGACTTTGAAATTTTAAATAGGAACCCCTATTTTTAATGGTATATTCAGATTGTACACAATATTCGAGAAATGTTTTATTCTTGGTGTTTTTTCAATTGATCCAACCGTTTAGGAGACAGAGGCCCTGAAAGTGTGGAATTTTTAAAGTTTTGAACCCAATTTTATCGATGAAGGCCAAAAGATAGAGAATGGGTCTTACAGACATTCCTATTCTACTTTTTAATGGTCTTTAAAAATCCGAAGTCAGAATTTCAAAATCCAATATTTTTCAATACACACAGATTCTGCCCCCAAGACTTTGGATTCTTAAAGACCATCAAAAAGTAGAATAGGAATGTCTGTAAGACCCACTCTCTATCTCTTTGATTTCATCGTTAAAATTGGGTTCAAAACTTTAAAAGTTCCACACTTACAGGGCCTCTATCTCCTAAACGGTTGATCAATTGAAAAAAAACGAGAAAAACAGGCTCCAACTTGCATTTTAACAATTAGTGCTTTTTTGTTTGTTGGAAACAATGAAGATTGGATTGTTGCTAGACCTATCTTGATCAGGTGACTATTCAGTGCAGGAGCCTGTCTTTCTCGTTAGTCTCGGCTTTACAGAAGTGACGTTACTGAAAACAACAAACAATGACGTTTGATAACGTGTGCATTGTAGAAGTGCTTCGAACTGACGTCCCCTTTACTATAAACAACACTGGCATTGCCAAAGCATTGACTGCCGCACCCGTTCAAATATGTAAAGTGTAGTACGTATAGTGTTACAGGTGTCAAGAATCCGTGGAAGAAGAACATCGACATGATCTACAAGTGTGGCTTCAGATGTCCCCACAAGGAGAAGTCCAGCGGATTAAGATCTGGCGATCTTGCTGGCCATAGGACGGGACCTTAATAACCAAGTTTACATTGTAGAGTTGTACCGGTGCGAGATAGATACATATTGCTTAATAAAAAATGTTTGTTTTACTATCCTCAATTTACCATATTCTTCTGTAAAATAAGTTCTGAATCATACTGTATATTATATAACTGTACATATAATCAAAAAATAAATAATTCTATATAATTATTTAACTTGCTCTTTAATTATAATCTACTGTATATACAGGGTGTAAATTTTAAGTTGACAAAGCAGAATAACTCGAAAAATAAGCTTCACACGAAAAAATGCGTAGAATCCAAAGTTGATTATTTTCGAGGGGGCATCTGCTGGTGCTAAAATTAGCCCACCCCCCCCGGCCCCTGGGGGTGGGGCGGGGGGCAACTTTAAAATTTCAAATGGGAACCCCTATTTTTTATTGCAGATTCAGGTCCTACATAAAAAACTACGTACATTTTGTCTGAAACATTTTTTTTTATTTTTGGTAGATGGCGCTGTAATTCAAGAAAATCCATTTTCTCATTTTTGCGTGGAAATAACTAATTTATTATTCATTTCGATTCCTACATTGTTTTAACTACAATGTAATTTGAAGACATTTCGTCAACAAACAAATAACGTAAACATTGGCATTTTTTTCAGAATGTTTACATTTTAAATTCTGATCTTTAGAAGAAAAGATTGTAATTTTTCAACTGTTTTTGTGAGTGTACAACGCCGTATTGCTTTTGAATTTACATTATGAATTATCTTTCTGTGGAAGAAAAAATTGAGATGGTGTACATTTATGGAGAAAGTGGGAGAAATTTTGATAATGCAGTCGCGCTTTATGCTCAGCGTTTTCCTGGCCAAACGCGATCACGGTCTTCTTTTGTTCGAGTTATTAAACAATTTACTGCGGAAGGTAGTGTGAACCAGAAAAAAAGAACCCGTGCAGCTACTGTTTGTGGAGAAAACAATCAAGTGTCAGTCCTAGCTGCTGTGGCTCATAATCCACATGCGAGCACAAGAGAAATATCAAGGCAATCAGGAATTTCACATATGAGTGTTTGGAAAATGCTGAAGCTCCACAAATTTCATCCATATCATGTATCTATGCATCAGGAACTACATGGCAATGACCACCAAAACCGTCTAACGTTTTGTCACTGGGCACTTCAGCAGATGCAAACAAACCAACATTTTTTTGCACGAGTTCTTTTCTCCGATGAGTCAACATTCACAAACCACGGGGAAGTTAATCGACATAACATGCATTACTGGAGTGAACAGAACCCACACTGGATTCGAGAAGTCAACCATCAGCGACCTTGGTCAATTAATGTTTGGTGTGGGATAATTGGCGATAAACTTATCGCTCCATATTTTATAGACGGTAATTTGAATGGCAACAAATATCGTAACCTACTTGAAAATGAACTACCAGATCTACTTGAAGACCTGAGTATTGAACTTCGACAACACATGTGGTTTCAACATGATGGTTGTCCAGCGCATTATTCATTAGTAGCGCGCGAAGTACTACATCGACTTTACCATGGTCGCTGGATCGGCAGGGAAGGTCCTGTGAATTGGCCAGCCAGATCGCCTGACCTTACATCGCCAGATTTTTTCTTATGGGGTTACCTCAAAGATATCGTTTATAAGGAAACGCCAACCACTCGCGAAAACATGATTCAAAGAATAAGAGATGCTTGCGCTGCAATTACACCAGACATGTTATCAAGATGTGTTCAGGAATTTACAAAACGAGTCAATAAATGCATCGAAGTTGGAGGTCATCAATTTGAACATTTAATTTCATAAAACGGCGAGATGCAAGGGATTTAAGGACAACAAGCAGGCCGAAAGTGAGAGGCGAGGGGACTCACTGGAAATACAAGCACCCCGAAATTCATTTACTTGCAAGTATTTGCAAATAAGAAAAAATAAAACGAAAACAATCGGTCCTTTTAAGGACCACCAAATCTTAAACGGGAATAACTTCATCTTTACACAGTCTTTTACTTTTTTACTCTGTTAGTTAATGAGTTCACTCGTTAGTACGTAGGATGTTCGGTTAGTTAGTTAGCTAATCAGTTGATTTGTTTGATAATTATAAAGTTGTGTGGCCTCATGACCACGAAACAAAACAAAATTATCCTAATCCGCGGCAAAAAATAATAAAATAATAACTTTGCGGCAAAATTTACGAAGTAAATAAGTATTTTTTATTTCTCCGTAACCATTTCCACGCAAAAATGAGAAAATGGATTTTCTTGAATTACAGCGCCATCTACCAAAAATAAAAAAAAATGTTTCAGACAAAATGTACGTAGTTTTTTATGTAGGACCTGAATCTGCAATAAAAAATAGGGGTTCCCATTTGAAATTTTAAAGTTGCCCCCCGCCCCACCCCCAGGGGCCGGGGGGGGTGGGCTAATTTTAGCACCAGCAGATGCCCCCTCGAAAATAATCAACTTTGGATTATACGCATTTTTTCGTGTGAAGCTTATTTTTCGAGTTATTCTGCTTTGTCAACTTAAAATTTACACCCTGTATATATAAAAGAAGAAACTGAGTGAGTGAGTGAGTGAGTGAGTGATCAACGCACAGCCCAAACCATAAGGCCTAGAAACTTGAAATTTTGTACAGAGGTTCTTTACAAATTGTAAGTGAGCACTAAGAAGGGGTTTTTCGAAATTCAACCCCTAACGGCGGGAAAGGGGGGTTGAAAGTTTGTTAATACATTAACTGGTGTTGCACTGTATACTTAACACATTAACTGGTGTTGCACTGCATACTTAACACATTAACTGGTGTTGCACTGCATTCTTAACCTCTTTTAGGGAGGGGGGTAACGAATTATTAACAACGAGCATAAATATGATTATGCAATTTCAGGACATAGATAAGGCAATGTTTATCAAGGAGGCTAAGGAATCACACGGGTCTCCCTTGAGCTCCCTAAAACGTTCAGACGACTGGCGAAAATTTGTGTGTTTGGCAAAAAAAGAGAAAGAACGAGTATTGATCAGTGAAATTTGGAACAGAAAGATAAAAAACTATCCGGGCATTGGAAACATCTGAACACAGAGCAGGAGGGTATAAGAGCTTCTACGTCAAGGGCAAGGGAAATTTTAAAAGATAGGTCTAAAGTATCCACTGATGCTCCCGGGGGGGTGAAGATAGATAACATTTTAATCTGAGACAGAACAACAAGAGGATAAGTAAAGTCCCGGTAGGTTCATTAAGAATGATGGTTCCATCCCACCTCTGAGAATTATAAAACAAAATTGAATTTGTAACAATACGTAGAATTCCTGTTGTTCGGGCTTTTCTTAGAAGTTAACATTTTCTTGGAAATATTTAATAATGACCAGTAACTGGAGATAATGGAGAGTTAGCAGACTATTCAGAAAGAGTGAAAGATGACAGAGGACGCAGTCCTTTCGTTCGAGCTACATTTGACGACATAATCGATAACAAAACACATGAACTCAACTCTTCAAACCAACAACCATATGGTGTTACGTCCTATAAAAATCTTTCGAAGGATTATAACAATAATTCATATCTATCGAAATGCCAGCAAAAAAATGAATGAGTATTGGGCAGAGATGACAAAAAGTTATCCGGGCATCCGAAACATCTGAACAACTGCTTCTTCTATAGACGGAAATTGTAGAATTACTGAAAACAAATTTATTATGTAACTTCATGAGGTTGTTCTGTTTAACCTACAACTGTAATTATCTCGGGCAACGCCGGGTGCCTCTGCTAGTATATTAATAGAAATAATGACTGTATAATGAATTAAGACACTAAACTTCAATTTATCTATTTTAACCCAAGACAAGAAGTTGTTTAATTTTATACCAACTGCTTAGAAAGCGTTCCTCAAAATAAAACTTCTTGAGTTACATTAATATCCTAGATGGCCAAATTTATGCTATGTATAGTGGTTACTACAGTATTCGAAGCCTACTACAATTTTGATATTCGATTTTTGCAAAGAAAAAAAAAAAGATGTAGATCTGCTAATTAAATGTCTTCGAAATCTTTCTAACTATATTGTATAAAGTTCTGATACGTTGGCATTTCCATTATTAATAAATTTGATTAACATTTTTTTCTTAAATATTATTATTTATTTTCTCCAATTATAATTTAATATGTTTTTTCAACCTCCAAAGAAATTCTTTATAATCGAGCAGCACGCCCAGCCATCATTTTGTGGTAAACAAACAGGATTTGGCTTGGCCCAATAATGATTACTTCAGCTACAGCCTATGGTGATTACTACTTTAATTGGACTGTTTGACTTCATCCTTTAAGTATGGTTAGTTGCGTGAAATCGACAAAATTTTAGATAAGATCATTAAAAAGAACAAAATCCGATGATAATAATAAGCAATTTATAGCGTTGAATGAGATAAAATGTTGAGCGCTCCCCGCCAAAGCCAATCAATAGCTCAAAAGATATTTCTAAAGTAAGGTACAGACCATTATAATTTTTTTCAATATAATGCCCTAGAAATTAGTACATATACATAAAGACTACTACTGTTTAATAATTATTTCTCGATACTGCATTAAATGATATGCGGCCAAATTACGATTGGATATATGAACATGTGCGAGAGAAGTTTTATCAGCTACCGAGAACGCGAAATGCCGTACGGTAGTTATAAAGTTTAACGGGTTTAAAGCTGTTCTGGCAATACACATTTCAGATAAAATTTTAGATTAAGCTCTAAAAATGCATTACGCTTTGATGTTATCAAATTTTGAACTCTGTCAGCTTTTAAAACAGCAACAGAATTAGATGATAAAGTCTTTATTTATCCGCATTTTTAATACCGGCTACAAAATTTTCTAAGCTATCAGGAATCAAATTTAGAAATTTGAACTGCCAGTTATTTAACTTTTTGTTTGTTTGTTTGTTTATCGTTTACACAACAGTCTATGCACAACATTTATTTTGGTAGCCGAAAAGCTTAAACAAAAGAAGAAGAAGAAAAAAATGGTCGCGTTAATAGTGCGGCTGCATCCATCTTGTGGGGCGCATCCTTTCAAGTCACGCAGAGCGACTGACATTTGAAACTTAAAAGGAAACACAAGCCTCCGAATTAAGACCCAGAATGAAATAATAAATCATATCAAACAAAAGTACGATTTTTAAAGATACTTTAATTAAGCTTTAATATGAAACAGGTTCTCTGGTGTTCTTTTTTTTCTTTCTCTCTCTCTCTCTTTCTCTCTTTTTTTTAATTTTTTTTAAGGTTCTTATTCATTTAATGATTCCATTTAGGCAATTCTCTTCAGCTTTTCTCAGCGCTGCAGGACTTTGGATTTGCTGCGTTTCATAATGAACGTGAATGATCAACTCCATTAGCTCGGGGTTTTTTCCCCTCTTCTCATTCCTTTCGTTTTTTCTTCCGACACATAAAAATAGCTAAAGATTTAAATTCAGGGAGGAATCCCCAGCAGTGAGAATTATTTCTAGCTCTGTTCGACAAAAGACGAGAAATTTTTCTCGCTTATAAATCAAATTAGTTTGTAGTCTTAACCTTAGAACCGGTTGTCCATAAATATCATTGGTTTCGTGACTTCGTTTTTCCCCTTCTTTTCTGGAAATACCTCTAGAATATTTATTATTATTAGTAGTAATTTGTTTAAAATGCAGTCGACAAATATATTACGTGTATTTTAAATTTCCTCGAGCTTAAAAGCATGAGGAAGATATAATTAAAAAAAAAAATAAAAACCACCGCTATTTCTCTCAAAAAAATTAAATTACGAAATTAATTTTAAATTAAGAAAAGACTAAATCTTAGCAGATAACAAAGATGATTAATCTGTATTAATCTTGTATTTACAGTGAATAACTGATTGAGTATAACCTTAATTAGTTTACGGTGGGATTAAACGGAATAAATAAAATATACAAGTTGTTGAAAATCGTTTGGTTCTTATCGTTAAATATCTTATCAATTACATTATGAAAGGAAAAAAGAAAAAAACAAGCAAAACATTATATCAATTTATAACAGATTTTAAAACAACTTGATACAATTTTCAGAATAACGCCCTTAATTCAGTTCTTTTCATCTCCATTTTGCCTATCTAGTTATTAGCATTTCTCAGAGCCGGTTATTATATGACTCATCACATAACATCGAATGGAACTATTTAACAAACGGACAAAATGAAAAAATAATACTATATGCGTATAACTTAACTCACGTACACATTTTAGTCTAATCAGATTTAATACAGACTATTAGGAAATAATGGTTTGCAAATTAAAAATTGCTCTAACTAGAAATTGCTCCTGGTAATCTAACAAGGTGGGGGGCAAGATAGCGAGGTGAAGTAGAAGAGCAAAATTTATACAGGGTGTTTCATAATTGGTGTCCGGTCTTTAGGTCCAAATAACGATTCAAGGGGAACAGATTGGGGGAAAATGAATATTGATTATTTGGTTTTAATGTCCCCTAATTCAGAATAAAAACATTTCGCGTCCCTGGGGGTGAAGGAGTAAATTTTGAAAATTTTAATTTTGTAGGGGTAGGGGTTAGACCCCATGTGTTATTTAGAAAGTCGTAGAGCATCATGTAAAATGTGTGTTTAGCAAAAAACCTGGTGAAAAAATCTCATCCCCTGCCCTTTATCGAGTGGATAGACAAAAACAGAAAAACTCGTTAGAAACTTATTAGAACTTTATTATTTATTAGAAAACAGTACATTTGAAAATGAATGAGAATGAATGAGTCTTTACCCTGAAAAGCTAATGGTCTTGACCCCACTCCAAATGTAGGCCCTACTGTTTTCTAATAAGTATGGTTTTTGTCCACATCGGCTAGCCATACCGTTCACTTTACCCACTCGATAAAGGGGGCAGGGCATGAGATTTTTTCACCGGGTTTTTTGCTAAACCCACATTTTACGTGATGCTCTACAACTTTCTAAATAATACATGGGGTCTAACCCCTACCCCTACAAAATTAAAATTTTCAAAATTTACCCCTTCACCCCTAGGGACGCGAAATGTTCTTATTCGGAATTAATGGACATCAAAACCAAATAATCAATATTCATTTCCCCCCCACCTGTTCCCCTTGAGCCGTTATTTGGACCTAAAGACGGGACACCAATAGGGAAGAATTTAGACATCAGAAGACACCAGATGGCAGATTGTACTATCCACCCTAAGGCAGCAATTTTTTAATGTTAACCTATGGGAGAAACTACAATTTTTTGTTCTGAGTTAATAAAAATGGTGATGTTAAAAAATATTAAATGTCTCATTATCTTTATTGATATCTATCACTTTTTCAGAAGTTCTTATTTTTAATTAAAATGAATTTTTAAAATAAATTTGTAATAAAAATTTTAACAGAAGTGAAAATTTAACAATTTGCAATAGCTATTGCTTTCTCAAATTAAAAAATGCCAGGCTAAACATTTTTATGGAATTAATAAATTATGTAGCTCAGCAAAATGATGTTTAAAAAAGCGGTATTTTTTATGCGAATTTTCATAAGAAAATCCATCTGGCACTTAAACAATTTTTTTAAACAAGTTTCATTTATTATTGAATTTTAATAAATCTTTGAAAACCGAATTGTTTCCCCTCGTACTTAAAAAAAATTCAATTAAAACCGCCGTTTTCCCCATAGGTTAAAAATGGCTGCTTAAGGATGGGTAATACAATTCGCCATCTGGTGTTTTGCTTGAGAAATGTTATACATTCTTCCCCATTATGAAACACCTTGTATAAGAACAAGAAGGAAAGGTAAAGACAAATGAGCTTAGTTTAGAGAATCACCACAGAAAGACAAACACCAGCGAATCGGAGAAATATAATAAATGTAATGAAACATTTCAGAAATTAACGATCTTTTCGTTAAATTGCAACAAACTGAATGGTTACGACAATCGAAATTAAATTCGTTATCACGAAATAACATGATTAGAATATCGTTCAAAATTTCTTAGTAAATGGAATTTTCGGTCTTATTCTATTTAAAACATTTTACATAGATTAAATGACACAGTGAGGAAAAATATTTTCTGGCACGAATTAGAAAACGTTTAAACACATTGTCTACACTTAATCACCAATCTTAAAAATGCGAGCAAGCAATTTACTTAAACTCGCGTTATTACTTTATGCCTATGCTAATCTTTTTCAGAAATTAATTATTTGAACTTTGGATTCAAATCTAACATTTCATTAGTTTATTAAATATTTTTAAAGACTATGCTGCATCAATTGTCATTTAAATATGCAGCATTCGCTAATTTAGAATCAACGATAGAAATCAAGATACAGTATACTAAATTCGTACTCAATTATCATTCTAAAAAAAAGGAGAGAACAGTTTTTTTCATAAGATATAAATTAAAACGTTCGGAATGAAATTCCTATACGAAAAGCATAATCGAACATTTTGATCAACATTTCATCAACTGGAAAGAAGTCCTGTTTGAAAAGTCGTGACTCAACTTCACAGCCTGTTCTCACCGTCTAAAGTTGCTGCATTTTATTTTTTAATAATCGTCATTTCAATCGAAACTCATTCAAGGGGTTGGAAGACTCGAACATATTTTTTCCTGGTTATCCGCATTTGCGCTTTTTTTTTTTTAAATCATATTTTTCTCTAATTCCCCCTCCCCCTTGTTCGTTTGAATGATCTTAAGATTGATTTATTAGATTGCAAGTCAGATCTCATTCCGTTCACTTAACACGTTAAGTATTTCAAGATCAACGAAGAGAGATATAGAACGAAATCATTTTCATTACTATGTATATGCCTTTTTTATTATAATTTTTATCACTTCCAAGATTAATTTATTTTTAATCTGTTTCCTCACTTAAAGTTTCAACCGACAAATTCATAAATATAAAGGCGCAAACTACTTATATGGAAATTAATCGACTGTCAAACAAATTTAAATTATTTGAACCGATTTAAAAACAATCGCTTATTGTCCCCAGCGGCTTTCAGAATGTTTGAGCAAATTTTCTCTCGGTCGTAAAGATGATATCGAGTTATGTTTTCCCGTTGCAATTCAATGGCTCGTGGTGTCTTTTAGTGATGTCTTTTCTATAGGGCTTCAGGAGGTCATCGGATAAAAACCCAATTATCATAAAGCCGATACACAATATTAAAATGCGCAAGATCTCAAAAGCCATAGGAAGAATTAGGAACCTCTATTGTGCTGAACGTCTGTTTGCTTTATTTGCTCTAACTTTTATTTAAAAAGATAGTATTAATATAGCACATGGCACTGTAAATGTTAAATAAAAAAAAAGTATCAAAACAGAATTTAAAATATTAATTTTAATTTTAAAAGTAATTTTCTGTTAAGGAAAATAAATTGTGGTCACATTTTTATCAACAAATTCAATATGGATAATTTACGATGATGTTGATACTGAAAATCTTCATTCAAGAATAATACCTAAAGGCAAAAAACAAACGGAAACTGAACATTCGAAAAAACACTAAAGAACATACCAGAGCATAATAGAACACATTTACTTCTGGATTTCATTTGTTAACACTCCTTCCATCCAGTTTTCGGTTTCATTATTTTAAATTAAGAAATTGCCAATCAAATGTGACAAAAAGAAGGGAATTATCCATCTTGAAAATGAGATTAAAAAAAAAGAATTTAAACACCATGATTGCTCTCTTTTGAAATATTTTTTCAGGTATTTCCAAAATTACGTTTAGAGAAAATCATTTCGTGATAAAAGATATGTATATAGAACTTTGATAAATTCATACTGTGCATATGATGACAGGTTATTTAACAGGTTCGGCAAGAAACGCACATATTAAATCTCTATATATTTATTGGAAATAATATATTTTATTGCAGAGTAAAAAATAGCCTGTAACAAATTATAGGACATTTTAATTCCCAGAGATCCTGCACAGCAGTGACAGATGAAAGAATAGACAGAAAAGATAATTGTCTTGGACTATAATATCCAAGATGGCCCGGCGAAGAGGAAATAGGCACACGTTCAAAATACAAAATAAGGTCTGATCAAAGTTTTGTCTTAGGCCCGATTGGAGATTAATCCTTAACTGATCCACGGCTCGAAAAACTATCTTCAATACAGCTGGTGTAATTTCAGCTCTAATGCGTTATTTGGTATAGGGGGAGCAGGTGAATTCAGGTAATCGCGAATAATAATGACAACATAGGATGGAATCCTATCTTGTCGAAACACAACAAGTGTCCATAATTCCATCAGACACCAACTGTGGTTCCAAAATTTGTTCCAACATATCAGGTTAGGTTATGTTTGTTCTCAAAGGTTCATAGAATCTTTTTCACGCAAAAGAAACCTTGTCCTGTTAGCATTCTTCAAATTACATGCAAAGAAAATGTAGTGTATTTGTTTACTATATCACAAGAATGCTTAGGAATTTACTAATCACCCTGCATTTTAGTATTGTGAATATGTTCCGATGCTTCAAAAGAAGAAATGGACAAATTTCCTTATTACAACAGTAAATTTCAAAGCAAAATGAGTTTGTATTTAAAGCGAGTAATCAGTGTTAATATTGAAATTTTCATTTGCGTGGAGAATTTTTTTTTTTTTTGCATTATTTATTTTCTGACGTCTCAATAGGTTGCAAAGCGGGAACGGAATATTAAGAATCCCTAGTGGTCAACATCATTGAAAACAGCATTAAGACGTCACAAATTCGTCTAATGGCTTTTAAATTTCATAGATCGAACTCGGAAATTATAGGTTTGTTCGTTTTATATTAAATTCTTGAAATTTAGTGGCCAGATTTCTATTAGTTCTCATCTAATATGTAGATAACTTTTTCCATGCTGAGAGATTACTACGTAAGCTGTATATAATAATAAAAGCTTATGGGAAAAGTGAATTGTCTTTGTTAGGAGATAAGTTTATATTCTTTGTCACTCGATACACTGTTTTAATAAAAATGTCATTCTACGATTCTAATTTTGTTTTGATGCCATAATGTCGAATATGATATGCAATAACATCCTCGAGATTCGTTATAAAAACATTTTTATTTCCTAAACAGAGCCCGTTACGCTCATTAGCATTAGCTTTAATAACGCCAGCCCTTGTTGGTTTGAAAGAATAATCTTTTTGTCGCATACATATGTCCTTTGAACACCACCTCATAGAAGGATTAAAAGCATTTATCGCATGTCATTTTTAAAATTTTCCATCTGACAGAATCAAAGACAGGACATAGTATAATGCACCCTTCATTTAATGATAAGTTCAATTTGCATCATAATCTCGCGTGCAGCAGTTTCTTTACTTCAGATTGTCAGTTTTACTTCATCTTAAACTACTGCTGGTGATTAACTAAAATTACAATTGCATATAATAGTCGTTTGAATTTATGTTGCGAATTTTATAGCTCTCATTTGAGTCACCATTATAATAAAATTCGGGGTCTACTTTTTACAGTGATTAAATAGATTTAAATGTAGACAATAAGAATTAAAAGAGCCTCAATAAAAATCACAAGAAATTTTAAGAATGTGGATCTTGGACAATAGAATATATGGAACTATTGTGTTAAAGAAGAAAAGAAGGAAATCAAATTGGTTAATAAAGTTAAGAGATGAAGATGCTCTCAAAAGAACATACGAAAGAAAGCGCTGAAGGAAAATGCTTAATTCAAATGAAAAGAGGTTTGTCAAGTTCATAGACATGAAAGACTACGAATGAAGGAAGTTTCGCTGGCAAGAAAATAATATGAAACTGAAGGAGATAAATGTAGTTTAGATGAAGTCAGTCGCAAATCTTATTAGCAAGTTGAAAGATCAATAGCAGAATGAATAGCTGTTGCAGACAAATTGGAGAGTGAAGACTAATTAGGAAACCATTACAGAGAAGGGAAGAGAGAGATGGATAAATTTCTCGAAAAAGAAAATGCAAGAAAGGGTTCTCAAAAAGAAGCTTTTAGCTGCCAAAATAAAATTATTCTGACGTATCTAAACACCATATTCAAAAAAACGGCGCAGAAGTACTAGGTAACCACAAACGTTCTTGCCGTTTTTATGTTGCCATAAAAGGAAGTGATAGAAGATATGCAAATGAGTGTACAGTGTGGTCCAAAATCTGTCAGGAGGGAACAGGAAGGTTAGCCTGTATAAATCCAGGGCTACGTTTCGTGCAGAAGTGATGACAAATGGAGGTATAGAAGGAGATGGTTAGGTGTTGTTTGCTTTATGACTTCAAGGTGGGCTTGTCAGCAGCAGCATCAAGTCGCCGAATGTGTCTTGCGTTTGGGGATGATGCTGTGAATGAATGCACCGCAAGGCATTGGTTCCAGAAATTCAGGTCGGGAGAAATTTCCATTTCTGATGAACCCCGTAATCTAGCGTGTCTGGTGGACTAGACACTAAATGGTTCACTACGAGCTGCTATTAACTGGCCAAACCATCACTGGGAACCTGTACTCCCAGCAGCTGGAACGTGTGCAACGGGTATTGTAGCAGAAGGAGCCAGCATTGGTGAATCGCAAAGGGGTACTCTTCCCTTATGACAATGCCTGGCCACATGTGGCGCGGGTGGCCAGGGAAACCATAGAGCGGTTTAACTGGGAAACTTTGTGTCATCCACCTTACTCACCAGATCTTGCTCCAACGGATTATCACCTTTTCCATTCTCTGGACAACCATCTTTGTGGAAAATACTACACCAATGATAGAGACCTGCGAAAGGCACTCACGGACTTCTTTGAGTCCAAGACCGGCAAGTTTTACAACCAGGGGATTGATCAACTGGAGACATGTTGGCAGAAGGTGCTAGATGCCAATCGGGATTACTTGGGGACTAGCGATACGCTACTTTTTGTGTACATCATTTTGTTTTCCGGAATAAAAACGGCAAGAACTTTTGTGGTTACCTATTAAAATCAATTCATTAATTCCTGGCCGAACTTAACGTAACTGTAATTACAAGTATCTAAATTTTTAATAATAAATAAATGTTCGACATGGACGCCTTTGATGGTCTGACAGATGTCAGGATGCTACTCCAGCTGTGCTCAAACGCTTCTTAGGACATCTTGGGATATCGAATCCACTGTTTCGGAGATGCGTTGCTTCAGATTACCCTATTGTTTAGCGGATATACCACCATCTTTGATGTATCCCCATAAAAAAAAAGTCATAATATGTCATATCTGCTGGCCAGAGAATTTGATATTCCAGAATGGCTATCTTGACATCTGTCGTGTCATCAAGAAAGTTTACATCGAACATTTAATAATGTAGAGGTAGAACTTAGACACTTAGGGTCTATAAGGGCCTGTAAGGTCTCCTAATGTAATTACAGCTTGTTAGAGCAAGTCAGGAATGAATAAATCGATTTTAGTTTTTCACCATTCTTTTTAAATCACACTGAATACTGAATAAATTATTCTTCCTTAAAATAACGGAAACTCTTTTAGATGAATTTGCGTTATCTAGTAATTACGTATTTTTTTGCCGGTGATTATAATGTTAACATTTTAGATGAACATTATTTCGTAACTAAATTTACTAGTTTATTGAATACAATCATTAAATATTTTGCGAGAACACTCTCTCTTCTTTCAAAGACAGAAATTGTTAACAACTTTCCCTCACGCCTTTCCGAAAATGAATATATCAAGAAGAACTTAGAAGTCCGAGGAAAAGATTTTTTTTCATATTCATTATTATCAAAAATCGTTAAAAACTATAGTAAAAATTGCCTTTAAGTAAAACGGTTAGGGATATCGGCTGTCCCGACATAACCTAATGATATTTAGATAAAAAATATATGGCTATAACGACTTCACTTACACCGATATACTGGTTTGAATGTTTATAGCAACTTACAAGGAATTCAGTCGCGAAAATTTCTAGTAAACATTTCAGAGAAAGAAAGGCAAATTCTATTAGAGCAACACCACTTAAAGAGATGGTGTGGTGTTGATTAGAGGCAGTCATTCGGGTCAGTCGACGTCACTATTTCCGATACTATTTGTGTTTGTTGTTTATGCTTTTAAGAAAATGGTGAAGAGGAAGTTGTTTTCAACAGATAAACTTCACATCATTACACGTCTTGAGAATGAATAAAGCAATAAGAAATTTTATTTTTAATCGACAATTAGAAATTTTTTATTTTTAAAAATATATTTTCCGCTAATTACAACAGCCTGGTTACAGTAAATCAGATGCCTCAAGGTTCATTTCAGAAAACTTCTAATCTTGCAAATTGTATTGAGAAAGAATTCGATTTTGGACGCAATATTATTGATATCACGTGCGTGGCCTAATGGTTACACCCTCAATTATGTCACAATCGGTCATAACAACAAAAGCCGACGGCGTCGTTATAAGCGATTTTCACTGATATGATATAAAACAAAATTTTTGAAATTACTTTAAAGATTTAAGCTTCCAGTCCTAGATGGGCCTCACGATCACATAAGCAATTATATCTTGCTTGATATTTAATTCCTTTCCTTATTGAGTAATAAGAGTTGACAGGTAATATTATTGGTGACTAATATTAGTGATCAAAAAATGTTGCCTAAATAATTACTGTTGGGAATTAATACCGTTATATCTTTCAAAAAACTTTCTACAGTTTACTGGTGTATAATCCCACGGAGTTCAAATGGGTTAGTAGTACAGCGGAATGGAAAGACGATTCACCCGATAACTACAATTTCTATTTTGACATTATCGGTGATCTGGACATGGGATTTGTCAAAACAAAGAATATTTAAGATGCATGTCATCAATGTCAATCTGAAGAGAATCCTAACAGCAAACCACTGCATTTCAAAGAAGACTGTATGTGAAGGGGAACAATCTTTTTGTCAGTATCAATGCTTAGTGATTCGTAAAAATATTCAAATCATAGTTCTTTCTTTTTTTTTTTTTTACAACAACAAAACAAATAATTTCTAAGTTCAAATCTAACTCATATAAGGAAAAAGCTATTACAAGGGAAATAGGGCATTCTTTTTTCTTGATAGCAATACAAAAAAAAGAGAGAATAATCTAAGTAATATGCAGTACTTATTACTAACTTCTATCTTCTGCCTTATAATCAATATCATGTCAAATAAGTTTAGCCTACTTACTCGTTATCAGATGTGCCTATTAAATTTTACCAAGAATGGCAACATCTATAGGAAAATGCTAGTTAGTCCCATGACTGACATAACATTTAAAATAGAGAATTTTTATAATAGATGAACATAAGAGAAAAAAGAAGAAAAGAAGGATAGCTTGAATGATTTGCTTAATTCGATTTATAAAAAAAATCGGGTGAGAACGAAAATACAACATACAAATTTTAATAATCACCATATATATATTTCATTTATTTATATGCGCGTATAAAATGAGAATGATAGAGAAAACGGCAGTTTTTTTTTTCATCCATGTTATGCATAACAAAAAGTTGTGACACATCATCATCTCAAAAATTAATACATGAGCTGTTTCTAAAATCAAAAAATTACATTCGTTTCTGAAATGTGTATACAGGGTGTATCAGGTTCGATGGTCATAAGTACCTGGTGTGATCCTTTGCATGATTACAAACTTAAAGTTCCTTATCGAAAATGTCGAAAACTCAAAATTTAAATTGCGTCGTTACGTCATTTATGAACTTTCCGCACCAGCAGTTCATTAAATTCAAAGGGGCGATTACAATTAAATCGGCGGCAATTGTTGAGATTAAATCACGTTTTCGACAGCAAACTGTGGGTTTTCAGCAAACTTCGCGTGATGTTTAGACCCTTAACATTTGAGTTTTGAACATTTTGCATAAGGAATTTTAAGTTTGTAATCATGCAAAGGATCACGCTAGGTGCTTTGACCATCGAACTTGATCCATCCTGTATATCTATCTATTTCTACGTTCCTGTTAGATTAAGGACATTAATCTGGTGTAAAATTTCACGTAAGATTTCAGTTTTATTCGATTTTAAATCCAAACATTTCACCTAAAATGTTAGGTCATTTAAGTTGGGTTACAAGAGAAAATAATATTTATTCTTTAAATTATGTTTAAATAGACTTTAACGACTATTCTTTATGTTCTTTTATAATCTAATCTATTATCTAGTACAGATGGTAGATTACCGCGAAGCGATAATCTGCGGCACCTACTCCTACGAGGGAGTTTTGCGCCATCCCAGTAAATAACGACTGCTACGAGATGACAGTAGCAGCCGGGACCGACGGCTTAACGTGCCCTCCGAAGCACAGGGGGTTTCATGATGGAAGAGCTGCTGGCGGACAAACAAACCAGTGGCTGTCACCAACTGCTGGAAAACCAGCACTGGTCACTCAGCAAATGGGTCAGACTAAAGTCCCCCAACAGCCGTGCCCCAAATAGCTGTCCCGCCAGCAGTGGTCCTCAAGACCTGGCCGTCACCCAGCCAGCAGCTGGCCGCGCCTGAAGTTGCTGAACTCCATCGATTAGCAAGCCAACCGACGAGACAACCAGGCCACGGCCACGGCCACCCCCATAATCTAATCTAACTAAATGTTTGTCATCAAATGAACGATGCGCTTAATGAGCAACATGATAGTTTTAATTTCCTGACAGGAAATGCTATTTCTCTGTTTCTCACTCATTCACACACACATTTACTTTCTCGTTTTCATCTTCTTCTTATTCCCCTTATTCAACGACGACAAAAGCATTCACAACAGGTCATTTTTTTTTTCAATTTTTTTACCTTGATTCTACAGCAGAGTTTAATTAGACTCTCATCCCATTTTTTATACAGGGTGTTTCAAAATTATGTACAATAAATTTAGTGACATATTCTTCAGGTCAAAAGAAGACGAAAATGTTCTATAGCACTTTGTCTGGAAACGATTTATTTACGCGATACAGCCAACTAAACCCGTGGCTCCAAATTACAGGAATTGTTCAAAGTGCCCGCCACCAGCTCGCACGCACGCTTCGGCTCGTTGCATGAGCGACCGTCTGATGTCATGGAAGAGTTCGTCGCCAGCATTACGAACGGTTTGGCATGCATTTTCAATTCGTTGTCGCAGATCCATAATGTTAGGGACTTCTGTGCTGTAGACGATCGTTTTCACATGACCCCACAGAAAAAAGTCCAAGGGATTAAGGTCGGGTGATCTTGCAGGCCAGGCTACCGGTCCACCTCGACCTATCCACCGATTCGTGTATGCAGTATTAAGGTGTGCTCGTACAACATGGCTGAAATGTGCTGGAGCGCCATCATGCATGAACCACATGTTAGATCTTATCAAAAGAGGAACATCTTCCAGTAATTCTGGCAATGCATTCTGCAGAAACAAAAGATACGTTCGCCCAGTCAATCGTGGCGGCAACACATAAGGGCCAATTAAGTTATTTCCGACAATTCCACACCAAATGTTCACGGAGAAACGCTCTTGATGCGCTCGAACTCTGGTAACATGCGGGTTAGCATCTGCCCAATGGTGCTGGTTGTGAGAATTTACGATTCCTGTCCGCAAGATCGGAATGTCACATACATTAGGTGCATGTCAGTGTATTCTGCACTGGAATACGTGTACATGACTTTTTTTTTTACGTAAATCGTAATGCGTATGTCAAAGCACGCAAACGTTCTGAAATTGATATTCCTAGTGGATGTACGGGGTTGTGCATAACCTTTTGCTAGGGGGCTGCGACTTAAACCGCAGCGTTGTAGCACACTCTTATGACGCTTCGGCAGAGAGTAGTTCATTGTGTGTCTATTGGTATCAAACAAATATGGCTGGTTTAATAAATGACAGTGAAGAGCAGCGTTTCATGGATAGAGTTCGTGCAAATGCATATCGAGAGGCAATGGAAGCAGGTGCGTCTTTTATTAATCGCAAATGGGTTGCGAACAAGTTAAACCGATCGGATAGATGGGTGACGGACAATTGGAAGAAAGGTTATGATAACTGCCATGCCGAATTTGCTGAGGGTAGGCCCGAGAAATTATCACAGGAAAGCAAAAACATCATTGCTAATAGCAGTGGCAAAAGACGTCGCAGCTGTGTCAACGTTGCACAAGAAATTAAAGCCGAAACGGATGCGTGCTGTTCGAGAAGCAGGTGGTGGCCACACTAAATATTGATGTGATAAAAGCAGAAATAAACGTACTTTTTGATTATCAACCGCAGAACATTCCACTTAGTTTTGTTTATTTTCCAGACCCCTAGCAAAAGGTTATGCACAACCCTGTACAGTAGTGAAACTACAGTAATGGAAACAACCGTACACAACTAATGGAACAACCCTAAAGTAGGTTTAAATGGAACAAACCACTCAACCTAGTGTTGGGTCGAAACGTTGGAACTGCTAAAATATCGTCCGCTAACTACCGTGCTTCCCTACTGTATGATATTGGATTACTCGCAAACAAATCGTTTCCAGACAAAGTGCTATAGAACATTTTCGTCTTCTTTTGACCTGAAGAATATGTCACTAAATTTATTGTACATAATTTTGAAACACCCTGTATAGGTAAGTTGCATTACGCTAATGCCCGTTAATTAAGAGATGCTCATAGACTCTGCGTACGTCATTACAGGTTAACATTATCCTTAATTTAATTACTTCGATCTCAGAACATTAAAAGGAAAAACAAGTTACATAAATTGAAATGGTGAAATGGTTCATTCGCACAGGCCTCCCATTGTGTCATGAAAAAATAAATTGAAAATGTTGACTACACAAAATTTGGTCAAATACGAACTTGCATATTTTTTTCGAGAAATTTCAACGTATCTTCGCGAAATATTAAAAAAAAATAACTTGGGGGGGGGGGGGGCTTTACAAAGTGCCTATCGGAACCAAACCATTTATTTACAAAAAGTATTCGCCTCAATGAGAGGAATCCGTACATGTCGAATTTATTGCCTTTTGGCCGCTGGTATGGATGCTGCAACCATTTCTTTATTTATAGAAAAAAGTTAATACCTCTTAAAAGGAAAAGCTGAACCAATTTTTCAAAAAAAAAATACGTCAAGGCACAGTTTAAGAAACTTTGTCTATCAGTGTATTAATTTCATTTGGTTCTTCTATTTGTCGTTTTGGAAGATTTAGGTGTATAAAATTGATCGCTTGCGTACTGTCCGCGCGCCACGAGAAGGCCGCTGAGTTGCTTAATGTGCTCCTACCCACGGTGTCGCTGCCATGGAGTAAAACGGTTATTACTCCATGGTCGCTGCAGTTGCAGATGAATCTATTCAGTTTTGGGGGGCAAACAGCCAAATTTGAGACGATCCATGTTTCATCGATGTAAACAATGGGACGATTTTCTTCTCTTATTTTTTCATATTTCTCAGGTATCTACCTCTCTATGGCATGGATTTCATGCAAACGTTTTCATTCGTTTGGAAACACCGCCAGAACTCATTTTTGCGCCACTTGATTTTAGCGCTTTTCCTCCCTTCATAACTATCTGCAACTATCAGCGACACCATACGAGCACATTAAGCAACCCAGCGGTTTTCTCGTGGCGTGCGGACAGTACAGACGGATTTTTTTTTTCAAATTTCCAACATACTGTAAATTTAATTTTCCTATCACTTATTAAAAAATTGAAATAATACTTGAAAAAGTAAAGGAAAACGATCTAGCTTTGTATTTCATTATGTCAATTGTAAATCCGAAAATAATTGAAAAAGGAGGATATAATATAAAATCAAAATTTAGTCTTTCACTTTCTTCAGGTTTTTATAATAAGCTTACATCAAGTGCTAAAGGAAGACAAAAGGCAATTAAAAATATTTTAATTAAAAGCGAGAAGGAATAAAAGCAAGAATTCAAGCAGAACAATTAGAAAAGAAAAAGGAGTATTAGGGTAAAATGTCCTAATATGGGCTAGTTCCTAATACCACTTTTTTGTCAATCTGGTGCTGCCATGTATACACAACTGGAGGAGGTGAAAAAGCTTACGAGAACACGTGGTTGTGTGAAAATTCAAGTCTGTAGCTACGCAGCGAGTTACGCTACAAGCAAACATTGATAAAAAGGTAGGTTCAAAGTTTTTGTTATATGAAACTTATTCTAGAAAACGTACATGTGACATGGATGAACCAAAAAACGTAGTTAATGCCGTGTAGAATACGAATAGAAGTTCATGTCACGCGATTAACTTTGGTGCGTATCGGCAATGGGATTGGGCAAATTGCGTTGTGAACCTGTCGATGGGCTACCAGGGTGGGTCATATTATGGGCTAGCCCATTTTAGGAACCGTGTACATTGAAGGTTCATATTTGATGTTGGAATCTTAATAAAAATAATATACGGGCTAGCAATAATAATATTACGGTAGTTGCAATAGAAATGAATGAGTTTATCATATTGTACGGTTTTTGGAAGGCAAATTTTTGCTTTCATTTCACAGATGTCATTTTCGAAACCTAGGAGGAAATCTTGGAACCAATCCGCCATGAAGTTCGAAACGGGAAACTTGGGTACTTTGAAAGCCGCGAAGTTGTACTGTGTTCCACGGGCAATTCTTCAGCGGTATGCCAAGTTTATGGAATCCCCTCCAGAAGACTCCATCAATATTTCTTTGGGGGAAAAAAAGTCCCCCCCCCCCCCCAGGCCCATGGTGATGTGGAATGTCTCATCTGTGCAGGGCTGTTTTCGGACGATCAAAACGGGGAGACGCGGGTGAGATGTCGGATGTGACTGGAGTGGGTTCACACCTCTGCCTGTGCCGGGGACCCAGAGGGCTCCTTCACGCGCGACATATGCTTGTAGAGCAAGGGCCAATAACTTTTTACGATGTCAATCTTTATTATGAAATTGTATTCCTAATACAGGAGTAACCCATATTAATCTATGTTATTTTACTCGTAATAAATGTTTTTTACTATTTCCGAATTGCATATGCTTATTCAGAAAATATACTCTACATTCCTACAGGTGGGGATACCTGAAAGTGGTTACACTAAATAGTACGGGGTCACTAAAAAAAGTAGCCCATAATAGGGCATCTTACCCTATAGAAGCAAGGGGAATATTTCAAATTAAATAACCATGTGCATTTAACATTTCTGGTTCACCAATCTTTTAAGTTGTGTATTTTATTGTTTTCATATTGGTGGGGGGGGGGGAGTATTTCGCGTATTATTTTAAGTAAAACCAGTTGAAATTGAACCAAACACTACGCTAGCTCAGATTAATTTTACATACAGGGATAATTTTAAAAGTGTATAGGAATTTTGACAGCGAAGCGTTCCCCCCAACTCAAGCAATGAAATAGCGAGTAAATTCCGTTAGCTTTGTTTGGATTTTTGGGTGCTTTTGGGGAGATTTAAATATTTGGAACTTTTAGCTGTTTTTGAGGTGTTTTAGCGTGATTTTGGATTTTTTTTTCTGAAAATGTATCTCCCAAACTGAGGTGTGCCAGTAATTTTGGGTGCTTTTGGAAGATTGAAAAATTTGGAATATTTTGCTGTTTTTTTTTAGGTGTTTTGGCTGATTTTGAGTGTTTTTGTCTAAAAATGCATCTCCCAAATTGAGGTACGCCAGAAATTTTGGGGGATTTTTGGGAAATTTAAATTTTTTGAACTTTTTGTTGTTTTTGAGGTGTTTTGGGTGATTTGGGGTGGGTTTTTTTTAGACAATTTAGTATGATCTTTTTTTTTTTTTGGTCTTTTTTTTGGGGGGGGGGGGGGGGGTTAAATTAAAAACTTGCCCTACGAGAAGTGGGCCAGAAGTGGGCATTTTATACGCTACTAAGAGTCTGTTTTCCTTCATGACAACGCACACCCTTATACAGCAAAATAACCAAACAAAAATTGGAGGGGTTACAATCAAGGTTGTTAAAAAGAAGGTGGCCTGTATCGGCGGAATTCTCTCAAAAGCACTCGCATTACCTTCTGGGATTGTGACGTCACCTGGAAGGTTTGCAGCAAGCGATCCGTATCTTTTAACATAACAAAGATGAGATGCTGGAGTTTCATGTGCTTTTGCTAATAAAAATCGCATTTATTTATTATTTCTAGCCCATTATTATAATTTAGAGTAGATTTATTAGATTTCCATGCATTTATTCTTTCATGGGAATAGATACGAGTAAAAGTTCATTAAATGCGCAAACCCCCGACCCCACCTTATAATGAAATATAGCACACACGTAACGAGCAGGGGAATTCCTAATGTGGTATTGATACGAGTGATTCACGG
>JAHWFO010032172.1:328398-353490 GCA_023313115.1 Rhysida immarginata
TACCGAAAGCCTACTAACGGATTGAATTACATACCAAGCGATTCCAGCCACCCTTGGAATCAAAAAATATCTACGTTCATTTCGATGATTGACAGAGCCATTAATCTCCCACTTGGTCAATCCTCATTCAAAAAAGAAATTTCCTTGATTCAGAATATTGCAGTTAAAAATGGCTATAGCACACGTACCATCACCGATTTGGTAAGGAAGAGGAGGTTAAAAAAGTTCATGGACGATATCACCACCCTCAACCGGACTAAAAATAGAGGGAGAGTCATATCCTTACCTTACAATAAATCATTAATCAAAGGTCTCAATTCTGTCTTTAAATCTTTTAATATTTCGTTATCTTTTAGCAATCCCAACCAGACCAGGCATTTATTACCCAATCCAAAAGACCCGATTCCACCACTACAGAAATCAGGAATATATGAAGCTAGATGTTCCCAATGCCCCATGAGATATAAAGGACAAACTTGCCGGAATATTGAAACAAGATTTGAAGAACACATGAGACACACAAGATATGGTAGAGGGAATCAGTCATCCATAGCCAAACACTCGCTTGATACCGGGCATGAATTTTTATTAAGCAATGTAAAACTTATTGAGTCAATAAACAAGAAACACCTTCTGGACGCCTTCGAAAGCTTAGCCATTCAAAAAACAGATGAAAAATTATTACTCAACTTAGATAAGGGTCCTATTAGCGAATCACCATTGATCAAATGGGCGACGCACTTACCCAATCTATAAAATTCAGTTGGATCTTTTTGTCTTGATTGGCTTCTGTCCGTTATAAATATTCAGCATGTTCTATTCCAAGTCAGTTCTCTCAAGTTCTCTCGAGGTGCTCCTTGGCTGCTGAATGATGAAAGCAAAGCTTTCGAAAAGCGCTTACAGACTCAGGTTGTATTTTTTCATTTTATTTTCGGTCTTTTTCTTTTTGTTCATTTCCTGTTTCGTTGTGGAAAAAGAGTTTTATTTTATTCTCAAGTTTATCATCAATAAAGCTTGTTCAGAGTATGTTTTGTCCTTATTTCTATCTACTACATAAAGAAACTTATCAAGATCTGATGGAATCCGTGTCCAAAGAGAAGCCAAATGAAGAGCTACCCTATGTTGCCAGAAGTAACTGAACACCCCTTCGAAATGTGGTTTCTGTGGATTTACATAACAACTATGGCTCGTAGATATATACAGCAGTTTCTTCAGTGTTAGACAGGCATTTAGTAGCGATAATAATACAATGATCGTTCCGAAGAGCTTAGTGACTTCAAACGTAAAGCTATCATTGGATGCTACATGTGCAACAAGTCTGTCAAGCAGTTTCTACCCTACTGGATGTGCCTCGTTCCACTATCAGAGAGGTAATCATAAAGTGGAAACGTCATGGAACAGTCCAAGAATGGAATGGCGGACACCTGGGAACGCTTCCTGCGCGAATGTGTTTTTTTCCAACTGTAAAGCTTGGTGTTGGAGTCATCCTGGTCCAGGACTGGGTCCTCATGGTTTGGGCTGGGTCCTTACTTCCAGTGAAGGGAAACTTGAGCAGTGTGCGATATAAAGACATTCTGGACAATTCAGTACTTCCAACATTGTGTGAACAATTCGGGGGAGGCCCTTTTTTGTTTCAACTTGATACTGCCCCAGCTCATTAAGCGAGGTGCCTGCAAGAATGGTTACATGACATGGAACTAAAGAATTTTAAATATTCAGATAGTAATAATAGAAACCATAACTTGGCACCGTATATTTTGGAGAATATTGGATTTCTCACTTCCTGAATTACAAATCGCTCTGGTCTTTCTCTCTCCACTAGATTTTATTGATCTAATCTGAAACATAGTGATTTAAAATTTAAAGTGGCCTCAAGTTTTAATAAACATAGTAAGTTTTAAATTTCTTCTCTTAAGTTTGTTTGTATCTTTTTTTTTCATTAACCCCATGTTTGGGCATATTTGCCTGTTGGGGTCAACCTTTGGTAACCTACCATTGTCTATAATAGTCATGGTTTTTTGCCGGGTTGATGCATTATTATTAAATAATGTTTTATTTTTTTAAACACTTTTTGTACATGTTACACAGCGACATTTAAAAATGTAGCAAAAAATGTACACAGAAAATCCCAAGACCAGTTTTTAATCTTTCAAGTAGCACAATTTACGTGCTTTTTAGTTTTAGCAGAGGTATTTTAATTACCCGTTTATTCTCTTTTATGGATGAAGAAAATATTAAAACTTCATAATAACAGGATTATATTTAAACCAAACTTTAACATCGGCCTCCGTGGCTCAGGGGTTGCGTGGTCGCCTCTGATGCCCCAGGACGCGGGTTCGACCCCGGCCGAGGACGACGAGGATTTTTTCAGGGGGAAAATCCTGAGATCACGCACTTCCTTCGGAAGGGAAGTAAAGCCGTTGGTCCCGTGTAGTCGTTTGCCGACTGCACGTTAAAGAACCCTTGCGAGGCAAAATTTGCGGTCCCTATAACGCCGTCCTGAAATGATCATGGCAGTTGAAAAGGACGTTAATACCAAACAAACCAAACTAACCAACCAAACTTTAACCCTACTTTAAAATTGAATTATTTGTGGGTTCGAAAAACGAAAAATGCTCTGAGGGAGTTTTAGAAAATTTCAACTGTAATAAGCGAACAAAGCTCTATGGGATACCAAATGCCTTACTTAAATTTCTTTGCGCCGAAAGTGGGCATAATGAAGGGAAACAACTTAAAAAATAATGTTCAGAGAATATGTTTGATAACTGTCTGCATTTTCTATGCGGATCCCCTCCTTTCTTGTTTTTGTCCCTGCTGCTCTTCCCTTACATGGCTTTTCACTTTACCTGGCACGAGGGCGGTCCAGTTAGAGCTTTGGGGAGGGGCGTTTCTCCCGCCTCCAATCGGCTCGCTTGACACAGATACACGAAGAAATAAAACAACGTACACTCGCGGAATCAAGGCTATTACTTATAAATTTAAATTTTTTTAAAAAAGTGAGCTATCACGAACAGATTAAACTATAAATGAGCACATCTTTTATAGAAGATACACCGATGTAATAAAAGCATGTTTGGAACGGAATACAAGTCATAAGGAAGTGTAAAATGGAATTCTAGTAATATGAACTATATTTCTCAATAATGATAATAATAATAAAGATTTTTTAAATTGATACTTACATGCTAAACGTAAGAATTTCCTCCAAAACAAAATTTAATTTCACTCAACTAAATAAAATAGATACACATGTAGACATCCTACTCAAAGACATGGATTAACAATGAATTTTTTTTCAACACGTGTAACTAACACTACCAGAATTTTCAAAAATAGTGGACAAGCTTTCATATGATCTAGAGAGCGATTGGTTTATTATTTAATCTTATGTTAATTAGTCACGTGTTTTCCACTTTAGCTATTTATTGACGATGCCTTAGATTCATTTCTGAAGTTTACTTTCGTCTTTTCTTTTCTTTAGTTTTCACAATTTTTATGTTTTTTGATACTAATATATAGACTTCTAGCTAACATGCAATAACTCTTTTTATCACAATTTGTGTTATCTGCAATTGCGTTTTTCATCCTTCAATACTCCAGTGTGTTTTCTACGATGGATTTTCCCAAGTTCAAAACTGTTGTTATCCAGCTTTAAAGACTGTATGCTATATCGCCTTCAAGGTTTCGGTTCATCTTAGCTTATACAGGAACTCACTTTTTGTATGTTCCCAGATTGTCAACTATTTTTGAAAAAATTGCATTGTTAATCTATGTTTTTGAGTAGAATGTTTACATATGTATAAATTTTATTTCTTTGAGTGAAATTAAATCTTGTTTTGGTTAAAATTACTTTATATTAGTCAACTTTATGCATTTCTATTGAATTAAGAATTTTTTAAAACAAAATTGAAATCACTGTTACCAATTTTAGCAATCAAAAACATTCAAAGTATAAGACGTTTGAAAATGCGGATAAGACATGAAAATGAGTAATTGTAAAAAGCATTAAGAAATAAAAATAATTACAATAACTTTACTTTAACACAATGAGTATTAAGTAAGAATTAACACTTTAAAATATTTAAAATATATGAAGAAAAAAAAGTTTTTTAGAATGAGTTGATATTACATATGCATAAAGCACATCAATTCATCTATAAATTCCAACAAAGTGCAGCTTCCTACTTTTATGACATTCTACTTCACAAGAAGTGAAACTGAAACAAGTCCGCCCACAAAGTTACCATCTCAAAAAAGAACATTTAACGCCATCTTTCGTTAATGATAAGAAGGCATAATAAAAAAATTAATAAATAATTTTTATAATAATATTTTAATAAATTATAAAAAATTTATTCGTCACTTTATCTTATTTTTAACTTCAATCCAATATTCTATAAGCTCACCATCTAGCTTTTATAACATGAATTTTAACATTTTTGAATATGCGTTGTTATTATATTCGTAAAATATCCATATTTATTAAAATATGATTTACTTTCTAAAGTTAAATACGATCATCATCGTAGCGTGCATCAATATAAGAAAAACTTTAAACAAAATGTGTTTTTTGTGGTTGAAGATGTTTATTAAAAAATTTTATTAAGAATTTGTTTTATATTAAGTGCTCTTTGTTATCATAATATTATTAAATGTCCGTAACATTAAAAAAAAAAGTTTCTTCTAAGTGTTAGTAAAATCTTCTGACACCATGACATAACCGACTTCTTCGAAATAAAATATTAAAAAGTTGTTTTTTTTTTCTCCTACTTACAACACTTTCAATTGGGCGTCCATATGAGAAGGAATTTCATTCAAACTTTGGTTCCTGCAGGCCATGCGCGCCGTAAATCCTTTGAAAGTGTCCCTGGCACAGAGGCATCCCGTCCGACAACTTGTTGGATACAGCAGTAACTCGTGCAGAGTATAATTCCGTGAAGAACTCGAACCTTGTAGGCAGATTGCTTCGTTGATGCACATGAACATGAGCCAAGCGCGTAGCGCTGTCGCCATGACAGCCAGCCGAGCCAGTGACCTTAATTCCGCTGCTTGAGATGCAGCATCTTAACCTGACAAGAGTCCGGCCTCCACTCGCTGAAAAGAGTGAAAAGTTTCTCAGCGATATTCTTCACCGACAGTTCTTTATTTCTCTCCCGCATTGACTTTCATTCTTAATAACTGAGCATGAAACATTTGAAATAGTTGTCTTTCTGGTCCAAGTATCCAAGAAATGGCACATATTAACGGAGTAAACAATGCTCATATGGTAACATATTTACCTTATTTCGCTCCCGCTGAATTCCCATAGCACTGAGCGGTTTCTTATTAGCAAAGTGAATGCGCGCATATTACGATGAGCAAACTTGTCAACGTGGATTATTAGTTTATTAACCTTCATGGCGAGCTCGCAAGGTTTGGAGTTTTCTTAAACGTCAGAAAAACCGTAATTGCCCATTGCGATTCCGTTACGCGATGAATAGCGGTTAAGCGCGCACGTGTGGTTGACCCGAGGGTGTGCCATTTATGGCGAAAGACATAAAAAAAAAAAAAAAGAAAGAAAGAAAAAAAAACACAAACAATAAAGTTAATAAAAAAAATAGGATGCTCCACATACATGGTCGACTAACAAGTAAAAATCTCTTTATTCAGTAAAATTAAGTCATTTTCCAGCAGTTTTAGTTAAAATAACGTGTATCCGTTTTCATTGCCTTGAAAAGAAATGAATAATACATAATCAGGGATTTATGAAACTCTCGGAAAGTAATTTCAAAATGCATTTTAATCAAGTTCTTGTTTAATTTTATTCATTAGTGAAAAACCATTAATTTTGGAAAACTGTACTTTTTTTTTACCTTACAAGTTAAGAATTTCTTTAATCACGGCCTCAATGTATAACTTCAATGATGAATTTTTGAGTAGCATATCTAAGGAATCTCACGGAGTGCTAATGAAAAATAATTAAAGAAAATTATTACATACAAAAATGATTAATATGGAGTGGAACAATATCTTTCAATAAATTCCTCGGCTTTGGCAGGAGTCAATGGATAACTTAAACTGCTAGGTTACACTCTCCTAATTGTCTGAGCCACTTAAAATCACACTTTTCAATATCAGGAGAAACAGTTTCTTATAAGTTTCCTTTTTTCCTTCGCCTTGTAGGGCTTGACTCTAATTTTTTTTTTTATTGTAGGTTGATAATGTGATGTCCCTTAATATCCCATAATTTTTAGCAATGTCACTATTTTTCCCCTCTCATCTTTTGAATTTCTATCTTTTTTCTCTAATGTTAGGCTACCATATGCTCTACGCTTCAACATGGTGCACAACTTCTCATTCTTCAAAGTTCAAAATTTGCCTATCGTATGGCTACAACTTCAATATGAACAATACTGCACGTTTTCTCTTGTTATACAGATTATGTGCTTATTAAGAAAATTATTTTGAATTACCTATTAATACAGTAATATTACTTATTTTTTGATATCTTGCCTTCGAATTAACCAAATAAAAGGTACGAAACTTCGAATTTCAGTGAATTTTTAACGTTATTTTCAAGGAGACTGAACTTCTATTCGAATTACCAAAGTTCTAATTAAAGAGATTTCTGTACTTGCCATAGTGGAAGACTGAATAAAATAAAATAAAAAAACACTACTAAATGCCACTATGATCTTTCCTCCTGCTCATATATGGATCTTTCTGGTAGTTTGATACAAAATTTATTCTTTAAAATCTTTACAATAATGGTAAAAAAAAAGAGTAAAAATGGTCAAAACACAAGTCACTTTTACACCATGCATAACTAATGACAAAAATTACAAGATCTTAAAATCCCTATCAAAGCGAAATGGAAGACGTGACAAATGTCGGTCGTTCTTCGATATAGCCGCTGTTAAAACATGCATATTGAAAACACGGTCTTGAATGTAGGAGAAGAAAATTGATTGTGTGTAAGTGATTGGATATTTAATATTTTATACCCATGATGTAACTCGACGTCAAGTTGCTCCACCAGAACATAATCTGAAATAATTTTTGTAAATTTCTTTCCAAGGAAGGAATGCAAAACCATCAAGAGGTTAAACTATTGAAGTTGTTACAGGGGGGATTGCGAGAATTCTACGGATGCGATGAGTTTTTCCCTCATTTTGGCTTGTTTCACTTGTGTGCTAGAAGCCTTTATTGGCATGAAAGCATCCCAATAAATCTAATTCGGGTCAATTGCAACCAAAGAATCCATGGCCATGTATAATACAAATGTCAAAAACATAAATGTCCTTTTTTGAAGAAAAATATATCAATTCAAAATATATTTAAATTCATACTGCTGCAATAAAAAGAAGAGAATATTTATCAGAATTATTTTTATTTAGTTTAGGGTTTCTGATAACTGTTCGTTAATGACATAAAATATTCTCATTTCTGTTTTCTATTAATTAGTTTGAGATTTACAAGTTTCATTCCATTAAGAATGAATGCTTATATTGTACTTATTCATCCTTATTATTTATTTTTTGTTAAAATTGTTAAATATTACTCAAAATATCTAGACTATGCTGATACCTACTAATAAATTAATAAATAAATTTATTTCCAAACACATATGCAGTTTTTTTTTTTTTTATTTCATTCAGTATAGCATTATATATTTCACAGTTTAAATTTGAAAATACATTAAATGTAATCTATACAATGAAATATAAAACAAATATAACAAAATATCATGTAATCAATATACATTTATTTTAACATAAGGAAGAAGAATAATTTAAATTTTTATAAGTTTCTTTGGCTTGAAACAACTTTTAAAATATATTACTACAACAATTTAAGATCTCTGAGTTGCATTTGGTAGATTAAATTTCAGAAGATTTATTCTGTTACTCTTACGTACAAAGATAAAAATAAGAGTAAAACGATGTTTTACTTGTGAAAATTATTTACAATACAAAAAAAAAAAAATATTTAAAAAGTGAGGCGATTAAAAAATAAATATTAAAAGTAGAGTTTCGAATCTGCATCTATAGTTAAAAGCAAACTTTATTTATATATGGTAATAAATTAATTAAAGCATGGTGTTTGCTTTTATTTTTTTTAATACTGTTTCAAAAAAAATCATTAATTTTTTTATTTTGAAATAGTAAGGTCAATAAAATTATTTCTTACCAACTGTACAAACAGTCTCACATCTTCTATAATCATAAGGAGCAGAGATGGAATATTTCAAATAAAATTTTCCATGTAATTTTTTCACGTAGACACAAGCATGCTCATTTTTTAATGTTCAAAGTTTTATAACACTGCACTGTTTGGAATATGTAGACTGCATTCTGAAACAATGTTTAAAATATCTAACCAAAAGCAATTTAAGTTGAACTAAAAATTTCCATTTCAACAAAGATGAAATTAGGATGTTTCTTTAGAATTGGCACTACTATTATTGCATAACAGTTTTGTAAATGTAACTTATACCATGTAATGAAAAATGCAGACAACTCAGTGAAAGCTCCATACTGGAAAATAGTCAAGCTTGAGGGATTAAGTTTGAAATTTTAACCATAGGTGAACTACAAAATTCAATTATGTGGAGAATATAATAATTCAGTTTAACTTGAAAAAATATACAATTTAAAAATGTTCATGACTGAATTGATTGAATGATGCACATTAAAATATAATAAAAATGAAGTTTCTCCACTGTTTCAAAAAAAAATTAGCCTTGGTCACTTATTTAATGGTGAATAAATGCAACAGTATTGGTCCACAAAACTCCTTGGAACTGATCAGTTATTTCCATACTTTTGGGGAGTTCTCTTTTCTCCATCAAGGTATTTGAAACAAAAATAACACGTGAATGAATGACGAAGAGGATGTACAAATGTTACCGATGGGTTTTTAAATAAACACAGTAATAGTATGATTTTACTTAATTTTTAAAGTGCTATTAATTTTCAGTAAAGATTACTAGAAATGTTACTGAATGAGAAAATCTCTCATCATTAAATTATTTTTTGAAAAAAGCATTTTTGTTCCTTTCAATCTAAAAACAGCAATAAAATATCTTCAAATTATAAACTCTATAGAGAGAACATATGTTAAAAACCAAAGGTTTTAAAACATTACACATTAGCTATGTAAGAAGTAACATTCAGCATACTGTTAGCTCGACTTTTAAGAATGATGTCTGCCTATGAAATGATGTATTTTTATTTTAATGTACATATATACTGCAGATGATCTATGATGTGGAGGCCAATGACACTTAGTGTCATCATTAATGCATTGTCAGTCTTTATTTTTCTACATTTGTTTTAAGGACGTTTAAGTTAGTGAATGTCACGATGAAAAATTATATATTGAAACGGGATGAAATGATTACAAATAATATCTTTTGTGTTATAGTTCAATATATACAATTACAAGAAAATTGCATGTTGCTTAAAACAGCATTCTAATTTCCACAGAATGTCACAGAATTTATTATTTTCTTGTGGCAACTGCTGAAATTATAGAAAAAGAATATAAAACAGAACCATACTGTTTCCAGTTGAAATGATTTTAAGTGATAAAAATATTTGCTCTTTCATACATATGGTACATGATAAATGCATTGTGAATTACACTATCAGTTTAAGGTGTCAAAATATTTAATATCTCTACATTATCTCTGAAATAGGAAAATGGCAGTTTTGTAAAACTATTGTTTTCTATTAATTAAATAATAAAGATTTTATTTTAAATTTTTTCCACTCTAATTAATTTGGCCATGTGTGCTTCCTTTTATTCCCTCCACTGCCTAAAACATTCACTGACAAAACACTCAATACTCTTGTAACATGATTTTGGAACAGTCATAATATATATATATGCTCTTTAATAATTTCTTTAATTTTTGTTTTTGCATAGCAACTATAGAGGTCTAGCAAATCTCATTATAAATTTAAAAATAAAAAAAAACAATAATTAAATCCCTGAAACTTAAAAAAAGTAAATAAATAAAATGAAGAAATTAACAAATGAAAATTGTATTCTGTATAAAAAAATTCAGCATATTTTTGAGCAAATGTAAACCATCCAAATATAAACTATAAAACAATATAAATAAAAAATATCTCATGGATGCTATTACAGTTTTAAGTAACAAGTAATATTTAATAAGTAAAAAACAATATTCAACTCATAAAAGGTCTTTCGATTCTACACGATTCTGTCAAATTCTTGGTCTATGATTTCATAAGAAAACCAAATAAATAAATAACATCATTTATTTTTTTTAAATAGACTTAAATGAATTTTAAAAATAAAATAAAAATATTTAAAAAGTACAAATTTTTAGAGGTTAACCAAATTAACATTCTTCTTTCTTTCTTTCTCTTTCTTTCTTTTTTTCTGGGAAGAATAAACAAATTATTTCATAAAAGAATAATTTTTATCCTTAAATTGGAGACAATGATAACAATATTATCAATCAGATGCATCCCAAACGCTATAGTTTGCACTTCATCACAAAGACATTTCAATACAATCAATCTGATTCTGACAAACATTCCTTGCTTCGTTTAAATTTTTGTTATTGAGTAATTATTAGAAACTTAAATTTTAAATCTTTCTCTGCGCAAAGCACAGCATAGAATCAGAGAGAACACCATCCCTAAAACCTGAAAAAAAAAACCTCACATGAATACATTTAAATTACAGGAGCCTAAGATAAAATCTAAGAGTAGCTTACACACTATGATAGAGGGTTATTCTAAATAAGTTACCGGAAGGTAATATTAAATAATTTATTTCCTCTATATAAAATTTACAGAACACCATCAGTTCTATGTGGCTTCCTTGTGTCAATCTATAGACATTGCACCAGTAAGAAATTTCATTCCAAGCAGACATAAGCACACCCATTATGCAATTCTATAAACTATTTTGTGTCAATGCAACTGCGATCCTATTTGGATTAATCAAGTGGAAAGAAACATGTGGAGTGGAGTGATATATGGTGGCCTTAGTTTTAAAGTTAATTTTTTCATCATCCTTGCCATTTGAATGAATTTATCTGCATTCTTCCATCTAATGTACCACCTACATTATGGATGGCTACATAATTAGATGGCTACATTATGGATCTATTTTTCATTATTTTCTACAGTATTTTCAGTAATCCTATTGCCATAATTTTCAGTATATAATATGCACCCATAAAGAATACGCTTTAAAAATTATTGCTATATTTTCAGAAAAATTCCCATTCATAATACACAATATATGAATAGAGTGTTTCCTCCTCTCAAATATCCATCTCTATGAGAGCCACCGAAAAGAACAGTGAGGAGATACAAAATTGAAGTATAGAATATAGTGATTTTCATTTTGTAACAGAGAGGGAGGAAGATAGAAAATATACCTAGCCTTCACTATATTCATTCAAATATGCAATCCATTTGATCATCTGAAGTTTCACTTTCACGTTTTTAAAAGCTTTAGAGTTTTTGTACATCACAACTGGGCAGCGATTCAAATTGTTAGGCTTTGCACATTAAAATTTTAAATTTGTCTGGTTTTATTATATGATTATTATAAGCAATTTTGCATAATAAGCAATAATGATTTTTTCTCTTTTTTTTTTGCATATTATATCCTGAAAATTACAGTATGTGTACAGACTGTATCATGATACTATAAGGAGAATGATTAAATGTTCAAAGATTTGACTGGCTGTTGAAATTGGTAATGAATGTTACTGAAAAATATACCAGAAACATGGCATTTTAAATAAACCGGTCAATTTAAACTCAATTTAATCCGAAAGTTTCTATTTGAAATTTTCCTTTCTGCCTTAGAGAGGTTATTTATTAAGTAAAAATCTCTTCACAGGAAAAATTTTAGAATTATCATCTCTGATAGCTTTTGCTTCAGACATTTCATCTTGGGCAAGTTTTGCTGTAATGTACGATAACATCCTATATCTAAAAATACGTCCAAAAAAAATCCTTGGCAGAGGCAAAATGGAAGTTCCATTTACGTTATGCTATTGAGTGAGCTGAATGAGAGTCCACTGTTCCCCAATTGACTTTGTAAGAATTTAATCTCATGAAAAATTCTTTACGCTAAATGAAAATTTCATGAACTGGAAAGGTGCAAATCCTGATGATTCTAGCATGGAAAGTTTCGATTGTATGTGATACCATCAAATTTAAGACACTCCCCCAAATTTTATATGAGAATCTCCCATTTTTTATTATTTTTTAGATAGATTTATGAAGAAAAATTAACTCAGAGAGGGATCTTATAAACAGAAATTTCCAAAACAATAATTTATTATATATGCACTAAGTATTTAATGAGTTCGTTTATTAACAATCATTTAAAACCTGGAAAAATGGCTTTATGGTTAAGATTAAAGCAAATCCATTTCATTTATATTATGGAAATAGTAACTTTTTAACAAACACTTAATCAAAACAATAATATAGATTGAACAAAATAAAAAAAAAAAGCAGAAATTTTTACAGCTTTTTCACATCGCTTTCGTACTTTTTCACGAACATTTCATACATTTTCACAAACATTTCGTACTTTTTCACAAATGTTTCATACTTTTTCACATCATTTAGTACTTTTTCACAAACAGTTAGCACTATTTCACAATCATTTAATCCATATTTATTTATAATAAACTGTAAATTTACAGAACAATTATAGACAATCATTCACTCGTGAATTTTCGTGAAACACGAGAAAATTCGAAAATTCACATGAGGTCTTGAACGCCACAATGAATTATGACATAATCAATAATGGCAATTCGCATAAAGATGTGAAGCAGCAAACGATTGATAAATGAAGTAGAAAATTAAAAAGTTACGGGAAAGATATGTAAGCAAATATTGAAACAGATTTTTTTAACTATGTTTATGGCTGCATCTATTAACCAATCAGAAGTGCTTGCACAAAATGCAGCAATAAACATTTTGTGTAAGCACTTCTGATTGGCTAATGGATCCAGTGATAAACATAACTGTTATTATCGTTCTAGTAAAATCTGTTTCAATATTTGTTTACTTATGTAAATTAACAAAAAAATTGATCATTGCCTATACCATAAATCCTCTACTATAATGTGCCCCCTTGTATAATGCGATTCTATTTTTTTGGCCCAAAAAGCCAATGAAATGTGCGGATTTTCACTTTCGTGCTCACTTTTTTGCCAAAATTTGCTCTCTTCTACCGATAAGCACTGAAATGTGCAGATTTCCACTTCGTGCACACTTTTTGCCAAAGTTCGCAGTCTTCCACCAAAAACCACCGATCCTCTTTGTATAATGCGGGTCCCCATTTTTGACTCGTCACGAGAAATAAAATGTGCAAGAATTTACAGAAAAATCTCTTGTAGAGTATTTTAATTTTGAGCAATTTAATTTTGGGCCTTTTAATATTCATCCGTTATATATTAATAAATGAAACATGATCGGAAAAAATGCAACAGGACAAAATACAAGATGAACAGACTTCCTTTTGAGAGGTCACTTTCATATTAGTATTTGGTAACAGGAATTTAAAAAAACAGTGAATTATTGCTGTATAAATAATGTAAAATATACGGTAATTTCATCTGAATTTCGTCAGGACAAAATAGAAATGACCCCCTCCTCCACCCCCCAGCTGCAGTCAGTTGCTGCAGGGCTAACATTATCCTCATGTATAATATGGTCCCACCAATTTAGATGCTTTTTTAGGCCAAAATTATTCACATTATAGTAGAGATTTTGTGGTAATTGCTCTGTAAATTTAGGCAATTTATTATAAATATAGATTAAATGTTTGTGAAAAAGTACAAAATGATTGAGAGAAAGTACTAAGTGTTTGTGAAAAAGTATGAAAGCAATATTAAAAAGCTGTAATTAAACATTAAATTCCATTTCTACAATACAATGGTCTTTTATTTACTAGAGTTAACTTTCGTCCTGAAGATGTCCAATAGGACAAAATTCAACTTTAGTAAATAAATGACAATTGTATTGTAGAAATGGAAGTTATTATAATAACTTGATATTGTGCAAGTGCAATACAACGTGAGGAAAAAGAATGAAACACTAAGTTGATACCTCTATTACTGCAATTGCAATTCCAATTCCAGATATTATACCAATTTTATCTTGAAGTTGTTCTTCAAGTTTAACTGCACAACCCTATTAATAAAAACAAAATTTCCCATTTTAAAACTTTTTTTTTTCTTTTAAGAATCGCATATTTAAAATCAAAATATCAGTAAGTAATAAGGTTAACATCACGCTAACAAGATACGGGATAAGCATACAATAATTTAATAATTTAAAGATTATATGTAAATCACATCTTGTTGCATATCAAATGTGATCATTGGCATCCATCTATAGTCCAGCCAATGAAAGAAAATATGGGTGTGTCCAATTGAAAATTTGAATTCAATTGTTAAAGATGAAAATAGGAAAGAAATTTCCACAGCCTGGACTCTAACCAAGAAACTTCAGCAAAAAACAGCTCAAGATGGGTCCATGAAGTTTTAATTCAATGCCTTACCTCAGATGTTAAATTACCGATGAAAAATAGGAAAGAAAATTCCACAGCCTGGATTCGAACCAGGGAGTTTCGGTTCATGCCACTGATGCGCTAACCAACTGTGCCACTGCAGACACGAAAGCATTATGCTATGTACATTTCCTTTGGGCTTGGTTAGAGCAGTTACCTAGTTATTTTTTCATCAGTAATTTAACATCTTAGGTAAGGCATCAGATTAAAACCCACGGACCCATCCTGAGCTGTTCTTTAATGAATATTACCTTAGGAAAAATAGTCCCAGCCTGCGGATTTCTGAATTGCTGAACTTTCCAAAAATGAAGTCTTTAGGCTGATATAATTCATTAATAGATTTATTTTTACAAGTTAGTTAAATGTAACTTTGCAGTTCTTGCTTGATCAGTTTTGGTGTCTGCCAATCTTAATTCTTGTCCCATTTGTTTTTAACATACATTGAACATGCTAATTCTTTGAAATACCACATCACAATTTGAAAAATTCCTTAATTTAGATTTCCCAGAAATATAGATGTTTTTTGTTCCCAAAAAAATAAAAACTTAAAAGAATAAATTCAAAACACACCAACCTCTTGATATATTGCTGCCACAGTGCTCGGAGAAATTTGAAATTTTTTTGCACATGGTATATCAGTGGGTTTACAGCAGGAATGTGGAACATAGAAGTTCTTTCTTTCATCAGCACCTATTGAACGGCTGAAATCGGCATTATATGTATTTTTTTTAATAATTTCTTCTCCTGTTGTTAAGACAGCATCAGCCCAGTCATAATACCCATTAGCTCCACAGCAACCTAACTGAATTTTAAATAAAATATTCAAATTGTGAAAAATATATTTAATTAGATAAATTAATTTAAATAATTAATTAAACAAAAAACTACATTAAGGTTATTGAAGCATAATTTTAAAGATCTTTAATATTAAAATGTAGGTTAAATCAAAATTAAATATTGCTGATACTGTAACCAATTTTCCTTGTGTTTGAGAAGTGAAGCACATACTCATTCCTAAAAACCTTCCAAATACTATGAAAGGGGGTTGTAACATTTACAAGGGACCATTTATCAACAAATATAATAATGCCTTGCTTCTCCCAGGAAAAATCTGCAATGTCTGCACACTCTCATCCGTTATCCAACTGGTTTGCTGACATTCACTAAGCATTTCTATATCATACAGACATATCTGCTAAACCATAATCAACCTATGGTGCCTTTCATGTCAAATCGTCACATAGGGATTTGGGAGAAAATGAAATAAATTTTGATATCATTTGGACTGCACTGTCATCGTCAGGACTCCAGTGCTCCCTTCTTATTCTAGATAGGATTATAGAAGATTTTTCTTTGGAGGAGTATCTGCCACAGAGAGGACAGTGAGAGCAACTTGGCATTTGGTTTGAGAAGAAATATGCTCCAAGTGTTCAAGCAAAATGGTACACAGTGTATCTAATAAACACATGACCATTTTTTGGAATTAAAATACACTATCTACCCAAAAGTAATCGGACACTTTCGATTTTAGACGTTTTGTAGAATGTCTAGAAAATTACTTGACGAATTATCCTGAAACTTCAGGGGGTGTAAAGAGCATGTTAAACCTCGTTATATTTCAGCGAATGTTTTGTCCTGAAGGCAAATAGGGGACCAGCAATAAAGTGAACCTAAAAATTAATGTTTGGGATCACCCTGTAAAAAAATAATGCTTGAAATGCCTTGTAGCTGCAGCATATGATTAAAAGACTTCTTTTACTTATCTTTGTTCATTTATATGAGAATTGTACGTAGAGTCATGGAGATATAAATGTTTCTTTAAAACAAATCGAAGTGTTTTTGTAAGTTTTTTTTATAATATGCAGGGTTTACTAAATAATGTTTAACTGCGCAAGCGTTATCAAAATGTCTTTTGCAGAATTTATTAGCCAAATGTATAGAGCAACTCTTATAAAAAGCTCAAGCAAATATCATGAAAATTCAGAAAGATATCGTCGATAGAAGAGTTGAATTTCAGTTGCTCTAAGGGGTTTTCTCCAAATTTTTATTTTTGGACCGGACACCAGTATCAACTTCTTCTCTTTACGCTGATATGAAGGAACATTGACTAAATATTTTTTATTGCCCGGATGTTCAAAGTTGGCAAATTAATCTTTGAATCTTTCGCTACAGACAGCAATGGCTTGATCAGGTGTTGCCCTAGCAGAAGGACCGATAAGTATTGAGTAAATTTGGCACATTTGCTAGCATCGTCAATTGGTGTAGTCCGTTTCTTTTTTTTGTGGGCCAAACAATAAAATGAGAATGAAATCCACAGGGAAATGTTGCAGGTGTATGGCGTCGATTGTCTGGACCGTAGCAACATCTCCAGATGATGCAGATTCTGTTCGTTAAAAAAATTGAGGAATTTGGCTGGAAGGTGCTCAAACATCCATCCTATAGTCCAGACCTCGCACAAACTGAGTATCACTTCTTTGGGCCAATGAAGAAATTCCTAGGAGCCAATGCTTTCGTTTGGATGATGAGGTAAATTCAGCCATGCACAGGTGGCTATACAGCCAGAAAACGGAGTTTTATGAACGAGGTGTATTGAATCTGGTGCTACGATGGCGAAATGTATTGCATATATTGGTGCATATATCAAAAAATAGGTACAACTGGAGCTTTCTTGTGCATTGTTTCATTTTTTCTTATCATTAAAAATGTTGCCACAAATAATTGTTGTGCGTTACTTCTTGATCCTCCTTCATAATAATAATAATAATAACACAGGCCAATGATGAATGAATTTGGCTTGTTCTTGTGGTTTTTAGTATGCTGAATCCAAATCTGCTTTTAGATTTTTTTCTATCATGGAGATTACTCCATTTTTTCTAAATGGAGATTGATTGTTAAAGTAATGGATGTGAAAAGAAGCGGCTACAATGTTATAGTATCCTTATTTTTGGGCCACAAGGAAATTTATCAGGCTCCAAACTCTGAATAATTTTAAATATTTCATTGAAAAACGAGAAATCTGTGGGTGATAGAAAACAACTGAAGTCAGCACCAAAAAAAAAAGCGTAAGAATCATCTCTTAATGTTAAAAATTTTTTAAAAAGTTCTTTTTTGTTGGCATGTGTAATTGTAAGATTCAAAGTGGCAGTTTCTTTATCTTTAAGAAATAGAACCCGGTATACGAGATTGGAGGGGGAAGCGTATGACCTTCAGCCGCCTATTTAAAAACAAATGACTATAGGAGCCACAGTTAGCATTTCAACTTTTCTGATGTTCCAGAGAGACTACCTTTTGTCAAAGCTAAAAGGTAAAAATGAAAGTCAAAAAAGGGACTTCCTTTTAATTTTGCTAAAGGGTACATCTCTCTCTGGAAAGTCTGCTACTCTTTATATTTATCCAGGGTAAATTTCTCTTTATCTTCCCTCCATAGTTTATCATTTTTTAGTAATAAAAGAATCTCTTGAAGAATTTAAACTATTTGACTGTCCATTTAATCCACATTAAAATAAAATTAACAAATTAATTACCTCTTTTTGAATTCTATCTAGAGCTTCAGTTTTAGACTGGATGACGCTATATTCCTTCTCAACAGCATACTTCAAATTTTCTTTCACCATAATATAAAGCTAACACAGAAGGATTATTGTTAAAAGTACATGTAATTAAATAATTTAATTTTTTATTTTTCAAAGTTTTCTGCAAGATTAATTACCTCTTCCTTATGAACATAAGCCCAAATTGCAGCAGCAACCTCAACAGCAAAAATTATAAGCAGCATTGTAAAAAACTAAAGAAAATAAAATAATGTTGAAATTGTAAATGGATGTTATTTATAAGATTATAAACATGAGTGTTTTTCAAAACATAATCAAACATAATTAAATAAGAATTCGTAACTTGAACCAGAAAAAAGTATGAAAACAAAATGCTTTGAAAAACCCAAGTTCAATTGTCAAGATTTGGTTTGGTTTTTTTTTTCCTCCTCTTTCCTTTCTTGATGGCATCTCTCCTCCAATATTATAAAGAAATACATCATTGATTGTTGTTTGAAATGCTGAAACATGTATTACCATTCTTTCTCTGGACAAAATTTCTTCTTTGAAGATATTAAATAAAAACAAGTCTTGGAGGATGATATTGGACCTAAACAAAACCATACATACGCAGCAAATGTTGTTTAATCATTGAACATAACAATATTAATCACCAGATTAGAGTTTTCAAACCTCGCTCAGTGTTCAACATCAGATTGCTAACAGTTTATTAGGAGCTTTAGCTAAAGGCTACATAAAAGAATGCACACTTGGTCTGTACGTTTATCTGTCTGGTCATCCGCCATTTGGACAATAACTTGAAAACAGATTAACTTTTCAAATTCTGCTTTCGACAAGGTCATAGCTTGGCTTTATCAACTTTTTAGGCTTTTCCATGGACCCCTTCAAGTCAGTTGCACATGATCTAACAGTGATCATTAAGAATACCAAGAAATTGTGTGTGATATAACAATAGATTTGCAGTGATGAGTCAGCAATGAATAATATGTTACTTTCTGTTTATCTTTTGAGCATTGTTGATGTGAGAATGGTGACACGCCAATGGCTTTGTCGAGGCACGATTACTCGATTGCTCTTGCTACATTAATAATTGTACTGCATCAGTGCAGTTAGAATTGCTTTGCTTTGAATAGATGTAAATTTGAAGGAACTAAATATACTCATGTAAGACGAGAAATTTATTTGCAAAAATGGGCTCAAAAATCGAATTCGTCTTATCCATGAGGCAATGAAAACTTAAAGAACAAAATGGCTGCCATAGAGTATAAACAATGTAGAAAACGTCTAGGGCCATTTTCATGCATCTATCAGAGAAATGAGACTTTTTATGGTAAAATGACATATTATGGGAGACATTACATCATTGACATCATTGACTAACATAATTTTGTCAATAATTTTTTTTTTAATTTTGACATCATTCTAGAAGTGGTTTTAGCCCTCAGCTTATATGTGGGGCAATCCATTTTTGGCCTCAAAAAAGGGGGGTGTTGAGCACATTGACTGCTCAATTTGCTGAATATCTAGAAAAATACTTGACAAATTCTCCTGAAACTTCAGCAGTGTAAAGAGCATGTTACACCTCATTTATTTCAGCAACAAATTAAAAAAAAAAAAATGTTTGGGATCACCCTGCAAAAAATAATGCTTGAAGTGCGTTGTAGTTGTAGCATATGCTTATGAGTCTTCATTTACTTATCTGTGTCCATTTGTATGAGAATAGCACGTATATTCATGGAGATATAAAGGTTTCGTTTATTGACTTCGTTTATCAGTGTAAGGAGAAGAAGTTGATACTGGTGTCCAGTTCAAAAATAAAAATTTGGAGAAAACCCCTTTTCATTTTGTTTATTTTTGAGAGCAACTGAAATTCAACTCATTCTTTATGAAGTTGATGGAGGCCTTGCAGTACATATCGGTAAAGAAATCACACAGAATTCTGAACGGTTTCGGCTTTTATTCCTGGCTTTATCAAGGATACATATGAAGAGGCATGCAAGACGCCTTTTTATATACAGAATATTACGGTACAAACAGTCTATGATGTTTCCATCCAATCATTGAAGGTTTACACAACCAATCATAGACTGTTTGTACCGTAATATTTTGTATATAAAAAGGAGTCTTGCATGCCTCTTCATATGTATCCTTGATAAAGCAGGAAGAAAACGTGAAACTGGTCAGAATTCTGTGTGATTTCTTTCCCGCTATGCACTGCACGGCCTCCATCAACTTCATCAAGAAGGACAGTACAGAGGGCACATCATTTCATGTCAACTCATTCTATCGACGATATCTTTCCAAATTTTCAGGCTATTTGCTTGGACTTTTTATAAGAATAGCTCTATATGTTTGGCTAATAAAGATATTTTGGTAATGCTTGTGCATGTGCAGTTAAACATTATTTAGTAAAAATGCTCATATTTCATCAAATATTTAACATTTTTTTTATTGTGATTGCAGGGTGTTATTTCTATTGTAGTTTGTCTTGAAAATGGCATTGCATTGGGTTGAAAACCCTGAATGTTATGTACTTATCATAGATTATGAGAGAAGTACAAAATCAGAAGAGAAATGTCAAGCAAGAAAGGAAGAGAAGGCAATTGAACTTTATGTTTTTCAAAACATTTTCAATTAACCCAGGCTTAAATCCAAAATTTCTCTTACCGTTCCCAGCATACACTGACTCTCTCTGCATGCTCCACAACAGCCAAAAAATCCTATGAGCTATTAAATAAAAGAAAAAGTATGCTGTTTTAATGACTTTAAGAAAATTTGTTTCACAATTATATGAGATGTGGTTATTACATAATAAGACTTGGCTTTCACACATTGAATCATGCACACAGGATAAAAGTTGGTTGGATATATTAATGAGAATGTGCAAAATATCAAAAAATCAAAAAAAATTTTAAAAAAGAAAATACTATTATCTCAACTAAAAAAACAAACAAAAAAATTTAGATTTGCAATCTATGTCATTAATTCACACGAACAAATTCAAACACAAACTAAACATTACAACAGAAGAATTTGGCCTCATAATATTATTCACATAATTCCCAGAACTCTGACTGGATCCTCATCTCAATTGTAATGGAGTTAGCTTTTAGTTTGGTTTTCATTATTGAACATTGCTACTCCGAGGATGTGGATCTTATCCAATTAATATGTGAAAGCCAAGTTTCTTCATGTGAAAGATTTATTAAGCTTGTTTTTGTATTCCTTTGAAGTTAGCTGTTGAGATTTTGATTTCTTTCATAATTTTCGAGGCCAAATTATTCTGTACAATGTTTAATTTGTTTTTTACATGACAATCTGACCATGGCCAAAACTTATGCATAAGTTGTCCCCGGAGGCTTTTAAACCCTTGGCCAACATGAAGGTTAAAAGCTAATTTTAACGAATTGAAACAAACCAGAACAGTTTGGAAAAGTCATCATTTGGGATGGCATTTGGATCGAAGGATATGATCCCAAGACAAAGTGACAGAGACAAAGTAATTGAAAAATCACATCATTGTCATCAATTAAGCAGGTCAATGTATTCTTGAAAGTAGTGTATAATTTTGAAAGAATGGGTTTCATATGGAGAAATGTCATGTACTACAAAAATATTCTGAAAACTTTGCAAGAAAAGGTTGGCAGAAACAGGCTGCAATGCAAAAAAAAAAAGCATAAGAATTAGCTCTTAACATTAAATTTGATTTTAAAAAGTTATTTTTTGTTGGCCTGTATTATCAGAATTGTAAGTGCCGGTAATTTAATTGATTTATTATTAACCCCAGACTAAGATTCAATTCTCAGTGTTAACAGATTACATTTACCTAAAATCTAGAACCTTCATTGAGAACTTCAAACGTAGTGGAACTTTTTTATACTAGATTTAGGCCGATCAACACTATCGTTGTATAACTTGCAGTTTTAAATATTTAACTCATATTATTTTAGTAAGCAGTTTCATTATAATATTAAGTTTAATCACTGCATTTACTCCAAGTTTAATGATATGTTTTGTAAATAAAGAGTTATTTAGTTAAACCGGAGCATGAATTACCTTGTTGAATAACAAACACATTATTCAACACAAGCATTGAATAAACTTATGTAACAATACCAAATGCAATTAATTTGTTTCTAAAACTTACAGTACATGAGAATTGAATACTGTTAACTGAAACTTCAAAAAATGTTTAGAGAATAAGTTTTAAGTAATATTTTAAACATTATTTTTAAATCATACATTTACATTCTCTATTAACTTTTTCTTGGTTGGGGCAATTGTCATATCTGGGCATAACGTTTTTATCCCCAAGTTACAAAATGTAACGCCAATATTATTTTGATCTTATCCAATTGCTTTAAGCTCATTATCATTGTAGAATCTAATCTAAAATCTCTTACAGTGGGAAAAACTAGAAGTCCCTTGGCAATCTTAGCAATAATGATTAACAGCCATTACTATCATTCATGACATCTTCATTTAAAAGCCTAAATTCATTCCCCTATTCATTGCTTTTTTCCCGCCATAAATTCCACAAATGTTGATTACCCCATGTTAAATAAATATTTTTGACTTTCAAACATTTGGTTAATGACAACAACTAAAGACTAGTTGTTTAGTTCAAAGAAGCCAAAGTTTGTTTAATTTAATTTTCTTTAAAGTTTTAGGGCATTTTTGTACATTTTTACCATCTATTTATGTCAGTTAATTAAATTTTAATTACTTACTGTCATGACTGTACCAGTTCCCATAAGTATGTAAGTTCCTGTGTAATAAGTTTGTAAATCATCATGGACTTTGACATAATTAGCGTAATCAATTCTTAACCAAATTGCAATGGACAAAATTCCAACTCCAGCTAACTGAAACAGAAAAATTGCAGATGCAAAAGATATTAAAAAAATTAGTTAAATTTAACTCAAATTACGAGTTTAGATATTAATATTTAGTATTAATTATATTTTCACTCCTGAAACACACTACAGACCTTGCGTGCACCATTGATAAGTAAAGCAAACAAAGGGTTTAATGGTATGAAATTTCATCCAATCTATGAGTGAAGGAAGAAATCATCAGATCAGCATAATCAAACATTTAAATATGAAATCCAATGGATTTTTTTATATTTGAATACAGGGTGTCTGAAAAGTCTGATCTCATAAGGACTATCGAGATGTTGCAGAATTTTTTTATGGTGGCACTTTCAATCTGTTGTGTACAACATGTGTCCATGTTTCATTGCAAATTTCCAAGACAGCATTTGTGCCACTATGTATGACCTTTCCAAGCTTGTATCAATATCTGCAAGGCTCGAGAAGAGCATCAATTTGAAAATTTGATGCCATAATGCTTTTCCTACCTGAAAGAAAGGCTACAAAATTGCTATATTATACTTTTTAATCTGTGTGGATTCTCAATCTGAAAGATTTCAATATTCCCTAAGAGGCCGGACTATCGGGATAGCCTGCAAATATTTAAATAGTGAATTTTTATTTTTCGTCTGAAATGGTCATTTATAATGCTCAAATTGAAAAATAAAACCAGAGTTATATGCAAGCATCATACGGTCAGGCATTTGTTGTCAAGAATGCAATGCAACAAATACATCAAATAAGACTCCTTATTGATTTTGGCTTAAAAAAGCTATGAAAATTCAATCTATATCAATATATGCGTTAACATCATCTTGAGAAATGAAGGTATTTATTTCAACTACAGGATACAGTAAGATATTACACTTTTAAACATCTATTGTTGAAAAAATACTTTTGATAAGAGGAATGTGCAAGGTACCAATAAAAAGGAGAACCCACAAATTTATTTTTATTATAGCAATTCAATATGAGAGTTCCATGTAATGCAACGAATACATAAACAATAATCCAATTCTTGCCAAGCATACAGATAATCTAAAGCTTCAAAGAACTTGTGATTGGGTTTCCCAGTTCTGCAAGATCTTTCAGCAGGGGCAGAGTATAGACAGTGCCCTTGCTGATCACTCTTTCAGCACGATTATGTCACAGAGAGCAGGGCTCATTTGAGATCCGAATGGTTTCATCAGAATGACCAAATGTTTACCATACTTCCATGCTCTAGTGTCCAGATCTTCATCTCATCAAATATTAGTGGGATGAAACTAAGCAGTCTAGTTGGATGAAATGACAACCACCCACGAAATTGCAGCAATTTGCAGGATATTAATCCTTGAGGCATGGAGAAAATATTCTTTTAGAACATTGGCAGAATAACTGTTCAATTACATATGAGCTGTTATAGTGGGTAGGAGAGGTCCAACCTGATATCATAAATATATATCTAATAGAATGACCACTTAGTTTATAATAAAACAAAAAGAGGGACAATTTATTAATGAATAGGAACCTGTCGAGTCAAATCTAATTAAAACAGTTTGAATGGACAGTCATTTCTCTTTAGACAAAAACATTTCTCTTACTTGGTCATTCGGTGGCCTTCTCAATAATACCAGGTACCTGGCTCGATAGTCAGGATCATTTGTGTTTTCTTTTTATAGTGATGAAAACACTGTAGATTTAATTTTTAAGGGTATAGGAGCATTTTTTCCCAAAAATTTCAATTGATGAAATACATGAAAAATAGAAATACGTGCTCCACAACCAGAAGCCTCGAGTATTCCAGCTCTTTACTCTAACACCGAGTCACCTGGACACAGGTTCAAACCCAGGTCATGGATCATGAATTTTATTCTCCATATCAAGTATTTTATATCTCAACTTACCGAAATTTAAAAGACTAAGAATGATAGAAAGCAATATCTATTCATCAAACTATATCATCAACAGAAAAGAAAAATATATATTTCTTTTTTGTATTCCATATTTAAAGGATCAGAGGATCAGCCTTAAACCATAGTCTAAGGAATTAGACTATGCTTAAACCATTTGATTAAAAAAAGTTCATATTTAAAAAAAAAAAAAAAAAAAAAAAAAAA
>JAHWFO010032172.1:353890-387334 GCA_023313115.1 Rhysida immarginata
CCCCCCTCCCTATCTATCTCGATTAATGGCCAGAGGGAGGGGAGAATGGAATTGACATAGTTTTTACAAATAGAAACCCAGGCCTCAAATTGAACTTTTACGGTAGTCATGTTAGTATATTAAAAATAAAAGTACAATTTTAATAAGAGATGTTAATAATTGAGATAAATAAACAAGATCTAGATAAGAATGATCTTGAATTTGCTGTTGAAGAAGGTTTAGCTCTGAAATGTACATGTATCATTTATCATTTGGGTCATTAAAAAATGCTTCTGTGGATTAGTGATTCCCTTATTTATTTACATTTTGGGCAATATGCTCATTTTGTCTAATATTTCAGAATGATAAAAATGTATCTTATTGGATTTGGTTTGTATACGGCGCGAGACAAAAGTCAATGGACACCTTCCTATCTTGAATGCCAATACAGCAGGTGAGAATAAAATTGTTGTGATGATATTTTTTGTTTATGTTTCATCTTGTAGTAGGGTTGGCTTGATACAATCCAAAATTATACCAATCTTCTCCACGGCAAAAAATTAAGGGGTGTTACACAAATTCCAATACAGGGAATAAATAGGAAGTTGAGGGTGCTCTATCTGATGGAGCATCTTTCAACATTTTAGATATGCAAATTAGGACATATCCAAATTCTATCTCGAAAACCGTAAAAGACACACAAAAAGTTCCAATTGCACATTTGTTCAACAGCAAATTCCAAACAAAACAAAACAACAACAAAAAAAAAAGTTCACCTAAATCCAATGAGTGAATCACCCACAATCCTCATTGCAAGCTCTGCAACAGGACAATTGGATCTTCTGTCTGTTGCTTATAACAGTCATCTGACATGAAGTAAGTCTTTCCATCAAATTGTGGAACTTTACAGAACAGGATGAGGACGCTGCATGAAATAATTTTCAGAGCTTGCAATGAGGATTGTGAGTGATCTGCTCATCGGATTTTGGTGAACTTTTTTCGTTTTGTTTGGAATTTGCTGTTGAACAAATGTGCAATTGGAATTTTTTGTGTATCTCCTACGGTTTTCAAGATAGAATTTGGAAACCCTAATTTGCATATTTAAGATGAAGAAAGGTGCTCCATCAGATAGAGCACCATCAAGTTCCTATTTATTCCCTGTATTGGAATTTGCGTAACTACATTGGTATCCAAGATAGGAAGGTGTCCAACGACTTTTGACTCGCTGTGTATAATAATAAACTTAATACTGGCAATCTTTACTGGACTGCATCAATAAGTTAATTATGCAAATTTTAAAAATGATGAAAATCATCAGGAAATTAATAAGGGTGTTTCTTATGATTATTTTAAAAAGACTCAAATTTATGGTTATTATTCATATTTTTCCTTCCCAAACTTTAAAAACATTTGCACTACATGGATTCAAATAATAAACTAAAGTAACTTAAACTTTTCCATTTATGGAATATCATCTTAAACTTCTTAGACTTGTATACATTAAGGGTAGATTTCTTAGAGTCTAAATTAAAACTGAAATTTCTTAGGATGTTGTTTTTCAGCATAACATGACAACAAGCAAAGCATTTGTAATAAAAAAAAAAAAAAAAAAAGTCAGTTATTTTTAAATAATCTAACTTCTCCCTCAACAGTCAGATAAGAAAAATTATTTTCTTTTCTAAATTATAAATTAGCAGTTTGTAAATCAATTATTTTTTATACATTTCTGAAGAAAACAATTTGCTTACGGTTAGCCTTTTATAAATAAAATTCAAAAAATGTGATTAGTTTTAGCTCAATTTTTTTTTTTTTTTTAACTTTACTACATCAGACAATAATGCACATTCGTTTATTCAAATCATGTGCTTTTTTTGACCGAGTGCACACACTGGCCTTTCGGAATTCCTCTGTTGCAAGGTGTTTGGGAATTACCATGCACTTCATGCACAAGCACACGAAAGTAGAAGCAGGGTTTGTTTCTAGCATCTTGCAATTGCAAATGGTAACATCCAGTCCAGAGAAGCTCCAGCTTTCAATAACTCGCAATGAAGATCAAAATTTGTATTTTCTGCTGATGAAGTGCATGCAGACTTCAAAAAAAATTTCTAAAAGCGGAAAAGACATTAAACATTCAAAATTTTTAGACTCTTGAGGTGATTAAAAAGGAATCATCGACGGGTCACAATGTTGTTGATGTGGGTCAAAATGCACAGACTGTTCGGTTGAATATCATGCACAACGCTGGATCGCAATACTGATGTCGTCACGTTGTGCAATCTATTGGGATTTTTGAGAATATTGCTTTAATTAATAAAAGATTTATTTTGAGAATTTTAATTAATAAATAACAAAAAGTTTCATTTGAATTATTCATTTATACTAACAATTTCATCTTCTTAATTTATTTTAATATTTTCCAACTATCAAAACGGTTTCAATTTTTTTTAATTTTTCTCCTGATATTTAATTATAACCTGGAGTATTGACAACCACTGGATGCATATATTAACAACCCATTTAAAGATCTCAGTGAAAAGATTTTTTTCTTCACTGTCAAAAGGCTGGATGGCTGGATTTTTTCTTTAAACATTTTTTTACACAACCCAGATGAAAAAAATTGGTAACTGCGAATCAAAAAACACATCAATTAAGGATAAAATTTTTGAAGTTTAAAATATAGATGGAGGATTTTTTTAAAAAATGCAAAATGTTTTCCCTGTCTTCTCCTGAAAACATTTGTATTTTAAAAAACCTCCATCTATATTTTAAACTTTTTCATAAAACTGTATCATTAAAAAGCAAACATACTTCAGTAAAGCTTTCTTGTAATGGATCCATACATTTTATTCAAGCCATACAACCACATGGCATAATACCAGGATCCTATTAAACGCTGTATTTTAAACAAGCTGGATCGTTTTTAAATGACACAGTTCAGTTTCACATTTGTTTTATTACGAAAGCTTTATTACAACAACTTATGAAATTTAAAGTGGAATACATGTATTTAAATTTGTAAGCATATTTACACACTGAATGGTTTACTTATGATTCCAAAATTTATTTCAGGGGCAATAAAAGTACAATTGGACTGCCTCAATTCAGAAAATAAATCAAAAGCCATGATTTTCCAGGAAGCCAAAAAGAAACAGCATTGTAATGCCTATAGTTAACTACATTTTCTGTTCAGTTTAGTTACAAGTCACTTGATAATTGTGAGAAGGTTGCTTCATATGTTCAAGTCTCAAATGAGAAGTCCATCCTCCCCCTCATTTTTTTTTTTTTAACATTAAATTGCAATCCCAAATTGTTCTTGCATCAAGCCAATATATCAAATATAAAGCAAAGTTGAATTTTTGCAATCCACAGATCCAAGCAGGGAAAAATAAACTATAGACGAGTCTTTAAGCTGCAAAAAACAATACTGGATATGGGTCCTTAAATAAAACATTAGTTAAATAATATACTGGAAATTCACGCAAATGCCCTACCATTTCAGTAAGTAAGATGGGAATAATTTAAGTTTCCATCTATCTCAGATGAATAAAATTACAGCTTTATTACTCTGCAATCAGGCCTTCAAAAATATTCAAAGTTTTTAATGAAAACTTTCAAACAGCAATGTTACAAATGTTGGCTTGGCTGTTCACAATTCCATATGAAAAATAATTATCAACCCATTTAGATTAATACTGCCAAAACACTGTTTTAAAATAATCTTTAATAAAAGAAAAACTTAAAACTCTTTCTACTAAAATTAGGGAATTCTCTTGTTCTTCTATACATAATCAAATAAACCTCTGAAAACGAAATACATATTAATCAATATTTCTAATTGAAAAATATTCCAATTTATAATAAAGATTCATAATAAACGGATTCATAAGATTCATTAAGTGCCTCACAAGTGAAACAGTCAACGACCTTTCTTCAATCAGATCAAAAGCTCATGTCAAATATACCATGCTTTCTCATTAACTTAAGTGCTCTTAAGTAAAAAGGTTTTTAGTTAATTTTTATTTTTGTTTGTTCCACATTTCCCATGTTAAATATTTATATACCGTAAAAATATGCCTTTATAACATAAATCATTTCAATGCACTATCATTTATATTATAAAGAACAAATATAATTTAATGAATGCACTTAAAATATGGATTAATAATAATTACACATCTAATTGGATTATGGCAATAATATAGTTACAACAAAGCTTTCAATGCAAATTCAATAAATCTAAAAAAAAAAATAACATTTATACATCTGAGTAAAACATCTAAAAAGTATTATAACCAACAATGAAGCAAACAAATTTTTAAAGTAAAGTTACTGACACAAGTTAAATAAAAGTTATTCGAAGTAGGGAAAGAAATCGCCAAAATCAAGTAAATGGCAAGGCCAATTTTCAGTTTTTGGGTGAGAGGGTAGAAAGATTTCTTTGAACCAGAGTATTGATTTATCCCTGCTCCTCTCCCCAAAGAAAAACCAGTGACTCCAAACACTAAGAGGAAACCAAAATAAATAAAATGATATTTACAAAAGAAATAATTATGGTGCAATGAATAAAAACAGCATTTCAATCCTTTGTGAAAAATTTAGTAACTTACAATTCTCTAAACTATTAAAGAAAATTTGTCTGAAAGAGAAAATTTTTAACACCATACTTTCTCTTCCTGTGTGGGAACAATGACCCTAATGCAACAGTAATTCACTGATTATTTACTTTAAACTGATGACAATACTATAAACAATATTGAAAATACATATATTGTTAAGGTCAAATAAAAAAGTAATACCCATGTGATAAATTAAATAATTGGGTTATAATTTTTCCAAAAATTACACTATTCTGAGTATTTTCAATATTTGAATTTTTTGGAGAACTTCGGTAATTTTTTAACACGATGACAATAGCTAAAGTCAAATAAGCAATTTATTTTTTAGGGGAAGTGAATTATTACATATAATTAATACTTTATTCCTCATTATAAACATTAATGTTTAAAGCAGTTCTCATTTGTGTGTACAAATTTTTTATTTCAGAATATCAAATAGTTTTATTCATTTGTCTTAATTCTTTGCACCTGTTATGGTAAAACTTCAAAGCAATCACAACATTTGCAATTTCTAACTTTGTTCTTAATTTCAGAAATACTGAACAAATAGCTTTAATATTTTTTTTATTTTAAAATTCTAAATAGTTAATAATATAAAAGTGAATATCAATCTGCAGAGATACAATACAAAACACCATTAAATAAATTGTTATAGGTTATTAAATTGAAAACTAATCAATGTTCCATTTAATAAAAAATCAACATCATAATTGTGACAGTTACAAAATGTACAAACCCAATGCTTAAGCATCCTATTTAGGAATAAAAGCTTTAGAAACGAAATTAATCTTAGATTTTATGCAAAGACTTGCTTTCAAATCATAATTTTTATGCTCTTACATATATAAATCAAGATATCTTTTTCAAGCAATATCACTGGTTTTTTCTGTGGACAACAGCAAAAAAACTTTTATAAATTGTTCATGCCATCTGTGAAAGTAAAAAGCATATCCAGTAAATATTAATCCTGTTCAAATATTATCTGCCACATCTTCCCAGAGGTTTGTTGCTAGGCAACAAGCGTCTACTAAGTAGCAAATTGATCTGAGACGAGTCGACCCATTTGAAGAGAAGGTAGGGACAGAAGAACTGGCTGTTGATTCACTAGAATTATTCATAAACATTACCCTTGTCACATGAAATCTCTTTTGTATCCTTATGTTTCACTAAGTGCCAATATGATCATGCCATTCAAAAATTAAATCACCAATGAATAATTCCCTTATAAAATCATTCTATTAAAGGGATCAATATTTTATCAGCCATTCCTTAGTAGGTCAAGTAAGTAATAAAGAAAATGCTTATAGATTCTAGTTTTTATACTTACAAATAATTTTAGACAAAAAGTCAAATAATCAACATTACTGCTAAATAAGCAGTTTTATGCACCAATTTCCAACTTGAACATTTTATGATGGCTCTTAATAATAATGCCCTTTGTACATAGTAGAAAAATCAAAGATTACATTAAAAAAAAATCTCAACACTACAGTTACATCAAATAAAAGAACATAAAAAATATTCGAAGAACATTTTAAGCTAACTGGAAAAAATTAATGACCAATGCTTAGTGAGAATTCCATCAAAATAATGATTCAGTATTTTTTTTCCCTCACATTATTTTTAAACATATAAATGCAACATTTTTAGTTTTTTTTTTAATATTTTTTTTGTAATAAACTTGAGCAATATATCAGCTCCCAAACCAAGTGTTTAAGTTACTTCCACACCAGACAGGAGAAGAAACTTGACACCACAGGAAATAAAGGCAGAGATGTCATCTGGCTTACTAGTTGGGAAGAGTGGATCGCATCATAAGGGTAGGTACAACATATGTCCTGACCATTACAGATGTTTTGACCCTAAACTCTGTTAATTGTGACATCTCCACTGCTTGTACATATGGCACAACCACATGCAAATCCCTGAAGGAACATCTGAAGGGAGTTGCTTTTTCCATTAACATATTAATCCCTTATTAAAATTCAATGCACATGTTTATTAATGTTCAATTTATAAGTTAATATTTTAATGGCTAAAAAAATAAGATTAAATTTAAATACTATTAAACGTTATATACAATAAAATAGGAAACTGCATAAAGGGCTTTATATATTAAAAAAAATAAAAGATAATAGGGGAAGATAATGTAATGAATATTTCCCTTTAAAAAGAAGTCTATAAAAATTGTATAAATGCTATGGAAGAAATGGCAAAAAGGAGAAAGTGTTTACATGGCAAAATGCCAAATAGGCAAATGTACTTTTATAAACTTCTATGACAAAAAATTTAAATAAGATAAAATAATTGGCAGCTCTTCATAAATAAAATTAAAATTAAATTTATATAAAAAAAAAAAAAGGTTGAAACCAAAAAAGTAATGAAATTAAAAATTAATCAGCCACAACCTGTGAAGAAAATATTTCACTTTCACAGAAGTGTTTGGGATAATTCTATATTGGTACTTTATCAAATTCTCAATTCCTTATGCTGATCAAGAATGCTATTTTAATCACCATTTAAATTTGCAAAAAACGCCCAACTTTTTAAATAAATTTTTATAAACTTTTTTTTTTTTTTAAATCAATTACATAAATAAAAGTTTTCTGTGATAAGTTTACGTCATAATCAAGCTAACAAAACAGGAAATATTTTGATTACAAGGATTTGGCAGTTAATGAACAAAATCATTTGAAAACGGCTTCCTTCTATTACATCCGGCAAAAGGAATAAAAATGTCACATTATCAAGAATTCACCTCAAGAAATGATTACCTTTACCAATCAGTTGACTTCTCTTCCTTCCGTATTAAATTTTCCCTCCTTTTTTTGATTTTTTTTTTTATTATGTTTAATAAAGCAACCCTGCTAGTTTAAATCTAAACAAATCATTTAGCATAAAGAATGTTAACTATATCATCTTAAAAAAAACCCAAATATAATCTAAATTTCCTTTAATAATTAAGGTTTAACAAATTGTCATTCATCTAGTGAATTAAATGAATCACTCTATAATTACATAAAAATTAGACATCTCGAGGTAGCATTAAAAAATAACCAATTATTCAAGTACTCAAAAATTTTAATTTACAAAAAATAAAATGCTTTTAATTTTATTCTACATTAATTATTTTGAAAAATCTTTCACCTTTAAAAACTTATAAAAGGCAGAATTTTAAAAAAAAATTCTCTTTCATTCATATCCTCCACTCTATGCAAATAGATGAAATCTAAAACCACAAATTTGCAATATTCCTTAATTAAAGAAGTCTATATACATGGTAAATCTAAAGTGCATCTAAGTTCTTTATAATTTACATTTCCCATACAATGCATCTCTCTCCTGCAGCATCCACATTTAAGAGCAAAACGATTCACAGTTCTTTGACTCCACTTTATATGATGATGCAGACGCCATTCTTGTTTAGATGGAGGTTAGGAAAGTGAATTGCTCCATCCACCGAAGAAATGAGCAATTTATATTAAGAAAAAATAAAATAAAATGCACTCACCCAAAAAAATAAGTTGAAAATAAGTACAACGCATTTTAGAAAAAAGTTCCATCCTGTTAGAGCCATGATTATTTCTAAATTCTTTCTCCTAGAAATGATGCTAGTAGTTCCCTTAGCCCCTGAACTAAAGCCCAATGCTCAGCAACGGTTGCTCACAATGGCAAAAATGAAAAACACTTTCCTCTTTTCACCACCACCAGCGCTCACTTCCTACTCCTGTTTGAGAGCCCTAAAAGCCATCTCCTGCAGCCCAACTGAATGTGCATTTCATTAAGAATGAATTAAAGGGATCAAATATACTGTCAGTCAATTTTCCAAAAACAGAAAAAAATTTATTTTCTTTTTAAAAATGTAATCTTGTTTTTAAGACACAAAAATATAAATACTTTTATTTTTATACAAAGTTATTTTCTGTAGATTACAATTTAATTCCAAAATAATGCAATTACTAGTAAAAATGATTAAGTCTCAATTTTATAAGGCAATATTTCATCAATGAGATCTTCAAAGATTTGACATGCTACCCTTTTTTGTTTTTGACATTTTTGAAAATATTGTCTTTAAAAGTTACTAAAAGAAAAATTAGGTTTTCATTTGTGATTAACATCATTAGTGCTTAATTTTTTTCCCAAATCAATCTTCTATTTAATGAAAATTTAATATACTATCTGTAAAATTTAACTTGCAAATACAACATTTTACATAAACACTGCTAACAGTTATAATCACTGCCAATTTTTAAATTCTTCCCCCCATTTAATTAAGTAAGTTACAAAATTATTAAATGCAATGTCTCAATAATAAAAACTAACTACCACATAACACAAAATCATGTAATTTTATTGCAAGCAATAGTTACAATTACTTAAAACCTGGAGTTAGCTTTACAATTATTATACATTCAATCAATTGGAAGAGAAGCAGCAAAGTCATTTCTCTAATGGAGCATAATTTAATAATTTCTCAATGAGATCCACGTGACCTAGAAGCATCCGGCGACAGCAGTACCGCCTCAGGCCAAGAGCATCCAGTGCATCCCTGCAGGTAGATGGAAAACAAGCCAGAATACACCTAAGTTAAATCCTTATCATGGACTTCATTTAAATTTTAATATAATATAAAGAGTTCATAACTTAAAAAGTAATCTCTAATTAAAAACTTCACAAAATAAAATAACTCCATGTAATCAATTATTTACCTAATAATTATTTTAAAAAACAATAAATATTTATGAGGAGGGTGCAAATCAGAGGAGCTAGAGTTAATTTATTTCATGAATTTGATTAAACAGAACATAGGGTGCTCATAAACTAATTCACAATATAAATGTGTACATTATCAGTGTCACTTGCTTTGATGTACACACAAAAGAGAATAATTCAATTAACAGTGAAACACAAGCCTCAATCCCCACCCCCATATGCTCCATGTTCCAACACAAAGAAATGAATATCAGAATTAATAGTGATAATGGGCTATCAATATTATTAACACTATTAATAGCATATCTTAATAACCAGAAATAGGATGCAATTATCAAAGAAAGTGTGGAAACAAAAAAAAAAAAATTATAAGGGGAGAAATGAAGAAAGTGATAAAAGCTTTTTCAAAATAAATTTTAAATAAGCAGCTAAAAATTTATTATTATATTATACAGTCAGTAAAATAATTTTTTAAACAAAGCAAAAACACCAATAAATTCTTGGATTCTGCAAAATATGTAATCCTAAACATGAATTGCAAATAATTATCTGCTCTATTACATATTACCCATATGGAAGTCATAATACAAAAGCAAAACATGCTAAAGGTGATTTTCTTTTAAACAATATTTGCAATAGTTACAAATGCATATAGAAAAATCTTATAATTCAGACTTGACAGAACAGACCAAATTTATTATTATTACTATTATTATTAATGTAAACTGGTTTTGTATTCAATTATTACAAAAATATTTAATATTTTCAATGAAAAATTATAAAATCAGCATTTTCTCCAAAAAAACTTTTCATGCAGGCAGAAAAAATAAACCATGTGGAAAAAAATTAAAACAAAACATCATGCAACATTATAAAATTTTTAGCTTATTAACTCAAGTAGTAACTGAAACTACCCCTTCAAAATGGCTTGGGGGAAAAATGAATTATACAAGATAGCACCAAGCCGACTGACATTTCAAATTTCAAATGAGCATGAAAAAAAAATGGTATGCAAAACGAGACAAACTATAACACGATTTGATACACTGAAATATCTCAATTTTCTATAAAATTCCCAAAAATTAAGTTTTGTAAATTAGTTCGGAAAGATGACCTCCATTTAAATCAACGCACTGTTGCAAGCATTTCTGGAAGTTGTGGTATACTGTTTCCAGATTGACATTTTTCAAATTTGGAATCCTTTATTGAACCAAATTTATGATGGCTTGGTGCAAATCCCAAAATTCTACATTTTCAAAAAGATGGGGCAGTACCCTACACCGCTCAAAAAAAGTATGGCCACTGTTCGTCGCATGTTTGAATGAGTTCTCTCTCGTTTCAGAGACGTCGCTTGGCCTGCTCAATCACCTCTTCTTACTGTTCCAGGTTTCTCTCTCTGGGATTTCTTGATAGAACATGTTCTGTAGATGTTTGGCAAATACTCCTGATCTCAGATAATGATATTTAAAAAAATTGAAGGAAAAATTCTCCGACCTGGATTCGAACCAGGAACCATGAATATCACGCTTGACGCCTCTGCCAATTGGACCATCACAGACACTGTACAGCCATGCTGTCACTAAGTGTCTTAAAGACAACCAAGTTCTCAAGATGGAAAGCCCAATGGCAGGGTGGGAACCTGGTTCACAGATCAGGAATTTCTCCTACCCAACCATCAGGAAGTTTGATGAACACACATAAGAAATAATAAGAACTGGAGCTAATTCTCCAAGCATCAGGTAATCATATTACAGCGGACCCTCGATATAAGGATAATCTGCTTATAAGAATAAAGAGTGCACGGTCTCATTTTTTTGTAGTTGATTTCAATGCATTTTTAACTCCGCTTAAAAGGATAATCCGCTTATATGGATAAATTTTTATGCTAAAATTTATGTTGAACTCCACTTAAACAGATAAAATAACTAAACATACTGTGATGTCATTGGCAGACACATTCTGCATAGTATGTATATTCAGTGTATAATGGCCACTTCATCATCTCCCTCTAAGCCCATGGTCAGTAATAGCACTGCATCCACTGTATAAACTCTGTAAGGGGTCATTAGGAATTCAGTACACTTCACTGTTCAAATCAATTTGATAACTGCATTTTTTTTTTAAACGAAAATCCCAACTTCGGATAAAAGGATGCTCCGCTAATAAGGATATTTTCTTCCAGTGCCGAGGATATCCTTTTAGCGAGGTTCGACTGTACTTGAAAAAATGGAAGGAAAAATTTTCGAACCAGGAACCACAAGCAATTTATTTCTACCAATTTTTTTCTAATATCATTTCCTGATACTTAAAGAATTAACTCCAGTTCTTACTAATTATTTCTTATGAACTAAGTTGCAGCTGTTGATGAAGTTCTACGAAGCCACGTGTACAACTTCCAAATACAACAATGCATCGATTCAAATGAAGGCCATCTTTCCACTTAAAAAAATCGTTCTTGAATTTTTGTAGAATAAATGGCATATTTCGGTCTATCAAATGATATTGTTTATTTGAGTTGTTTAGCATAACATTTTTACGACCACTTAAAATTTTTTGCAACCACATTGTTAATTGTCTCAGCACCACCCTGCATTTAAAAAGAAAACTCTTTAAATGGCACTCCTGTGAAATCAAGTAGATTCTGGTATACCAGTCATGTAATTTGCAGAAATACACTCAATTAGGTTTTTTAAATATCTCCGCATTTCAGGTTGGTGAGAAAGTGATGCCAGCTTAGCACATTTGTGTTTAGAGCAGCAACAATGATAAACAAAATACTTTTTAATTCATCAAAATGCGATCTGTTAGCAGAAATAATCTTTTGATCTCCCAATTTAAATAAGTTTTGCTTCCTTGAGGAGATGAACTCATTGAAGTCAATTTTATTATTCCGATTTCAAAAGCATTTTTCGGAAACTAAAAAGACTAAAGCTTAAAAAAAAAAAATGAAAGGTCTGGTGAGTATGGCAAATATGGCAAAGGTTCATATCATAACTCCTCCAAATTTTGTTTGGTTAATTTTGCTGTACGACCATGAGCATTTTTGCATTTTCATACAGGAGAACGGGCCCTTTCCTGTTTACAAGTGATGGAGTTGTTTTTATGGCAAAAATTCTGATGAAAAACACAAAATTGCTGGCAGTACATATGGTTTGGCAGTACAAAAGTGCCCAAGTTACATGTAAGTAAGCATAAATGCAGAGTTTTATTTCACCAAAATGAGTGAGGAACAAATAGACAAACATAGTGCTCTTTTGTTTTCGCTCAACTCATGAGGTACCCATTTTCCAGCTTCTGCATTTTATAAATTTGTTTTAAAGTTCACAAACAGTTGTATGATTAATTCTAAACTGGGTCATAACTGGTTCCGTTCACATCTATTGCACCTTCAGCTACATAATTTGCGCAACAAACTATATGCAAATCTGTTGTTGTCATGGTAGCTTCAATCAACAAGAGCATTAAAATTAATTGACAGAATTCAGCAATATGTGCTCAAAAGTAGCTATCAGTGTACCTGCACTGACATCAGCACCAATGGATACCTATAACTTTGCATATTCAAATTTCTTAACCAAATTTAAACTGCATGTGCTAAACCAACATTACTTTCCCACCAACCTGCAGGCTGCAACCAAATATTTAGAATATTTCTACAAGGTGCGGCAGAATGAACTCCCCGATTTGGTAAGCTAATAAAAACCAAACCAAATAAGATTTAACTAATATTTTATTACTTTTGGAAAGTACACATAATGCAATTTTATCAACGTGTTTTAAACAAAACATCATTCAAGTAGTGGCCTATATTATTGATATGCAGTTAAGTCTTTCTTAATAGTTTTCCACGACTCTGAGAGTAATTTCAGGTGGAATGTCAGCAACTTCCTGGGTTACTGTCTCTGAAATTTTTAATTTGAAATTCAAGTGTAAATAGTTTTTTTAATTGGGAACAGGATCCCGTTTACCGAGCGCATAGTGAATGCGAAAGGCATGTTGCATTGCTGCTGGCGACCCACCATTTTCAACAAACTCCCGAACAAATGAGAGATGCTCACCCGACCAAGCCATGGTGGAAACTGAAAGGTATGTACGAACCTCTTCAAACATGTGCTCCACACCATTGTACCTCTTCCCCAACCATTGTTATGCCCATTCTAAATGGGGGGGGGGGGGGTCATTCTGCCATACTATGTATGATGGATAATCCCGTCAGATTGAAAGTGTTCTGACTTAATATTTATTGAATAGAAGAAAAAACCCTACATGTAAGACACATATCCCCAATTATACAAAATTTTAAACCCAAAACCAAATTACCTATATTATATAATGTCAGATCTTTCCTAACAGTATTTGTTTGGGAAACTAACATTATAAATTGTCTCGTATTACAGCAGAGAGAGAGAGAGAAATAAATAAATAGCAAGCATCTAATATGAAGCAATACACAAATGAACTTGTGTATGTTGTGTATTGAGATGTTAAAGGGCCGAAATCATGCCCAGAAAACATGCCTCAAACCATAACACTGCCCCCACCAGTTTGAAGGGTTGTACTCATGCATGTGGGGGTCCATGCTTTCATGCTGTTTCCACCAAATTCTCACTGCCATCAGCATGATATAATTGGAAACTCGATTCATCAGACCACATTTTTTTCCAATGCTCGACTGTCCAATCCTTGTATTCCTGTGTGATTTAGACATGTTTTATCTTGTTAACTGCAGACAGCAAAGGTGTTTGAACAGGCTTTCGGCTTCCATATCCTATACGATGCAACGTACGGTAAACAGTGCGTTCAGAGATCACTTGAGGATCCCTGATTAAGATATCCTATAAGATATAAGATCCCTTTGATGTACTATTGCCTTATACCAGTCTTCCCATTCTCAGTTCTGCTCGAACATTGCCTAGTCAATGATGGCCACAATTCGCAAGTTCTGACACAGTTTTCCAGTTTTAAACACTTTAACAGCTGCTCTTGAAAATTTAACGAATGCAGCAGTTTTGCTGATACTCACTCCATGGCTTAAAGTGCCAACAATCATCCCACGTTCAAAGGCTGTTAAATCGCATCATTTACCCATATCTTCAGTAACAAATCACTTCTACTGTCGTGGTAAACGCCATGCTTCCTTATTTATAATGATCTGGTCATAGCTAATTTGCCTACAAACGTCAAGTGGTCATAATACTCTGGCCATTCTGTATATGTACAAGGGTTGGGGCAAAAGTCATGGCAACTATTTTTTTTCTTGAAGATACTAGTCCGGTTGGAAAATGTCACATATACAGACGAAAGGACAAGGTGTTAACTACATGTGTGGACAATGAATAGCACTGAAATATCGTAACACACTAATTTATTAAGGTAGTATACAGGGCAATATGGCCTTCACAGTTGCTCATCACTGGTTGACACACGTCCTTGCTGAAACTTTCCTACCCACCGTGCTACTGTACGGTATGGTAGGGCATTATTCCCAAGGGCTTCCACTAATTCACTGTGACATTCCATCGCATTTCTGCCTCGGAGAACGGCTATTTTGATGTAAGCGCGCTGCTCAACACGGGTTACTTCCATCTCGCACGACACTCACCAACTGACTGATTTCACAGCCCTCGCTGCGCTACTACCAGCTATCACAGAGCCATCTGTTGTTCTGCATACATACTATGCCTGCAGAACTTCCACACGACACATATACATTTGTGATCCGTTCACATATCTACAAGAAAAAAAATAGTTGCAGTGACTTATGCCCCAACCCTCGTATAACTTAACCAATCAGGGATTTGCCAAGGAAGATAACCGTTATGGTTAATCCGGTTATTAGGGTTCACTCTAGGTTCAAGAACTTAAGAGACAAGTTGACTCCTCAGCCTGAAAACTGCAAGTCAAATTTCACAAGATGAGAGTCAAATTTTTAGATTCTTTTTTGACTTTTGTATTTTTACATACATCCACAATGTCTGTAATTAGAAATTTAAACAAGACAGCATGTGACAAAATGTAGTGAGGTTAAAATATGGTGAGAAAGATATGGTTGAGAATATTCGAAATTTAATGAGTCAATTTTGACTTGATGGTCCAAAAATCGCAAATCAATTTTTAGCAAAATGTAAAATGTAAATTATCATTTGACATGTAAATTGTGAGTAAACATGAATCATGCTAAGGTTGAAAATAATCAAAATCATATCAAAGATACCCAACGACCATAGGAAGATCGAACTACTATAGAATAACACAATTTCCAAAGACAATAAAAGAATAGAAAGATTCTTAACAATCGGATTTGACTTCAATACAATTTTGAAGTGATCATTAAGAACTCTTCAGCACCCTATCTGGCCTTCAAATTGTTCCCCATGCCTCAGAGCATACTACAGATGCACAGCACAAGCACAGTGTGAAGTTAGTGACGTGATTGCGGGCAGAATTTCAAAATGGAAGAATAGATCATGCTGTTTTGTTATTAGATTTGAAATATACCTAATTATCAGTTTGTAGCTAATGTATATAATTCGAATACCGTACCAGAAAAAAGAAAAAACAGTCATGTATCTATAGATAAAACGTCACTTTTCATCCATTCCCTCCACTTTCTGAACGTAGAAAAAGAAAACTATTTGGATTTAGTAAGAAGAGACACACTGCCCACAGGAAGGAGAAAAAATTTGTATTGAGCACTTTCAGAGTTTGAGCACTGTAGGGAGCCTCATATTGCAATACCTCCTATTGTTTACGTGAAGTAATGACAGCATATTTGTTTTAAGATGCCTTCATCAACGAACTCGTATAGTGAAGAGAATATTCTAAGAGTAGAGAGAGTATTATTTAATTACCGGTAATAATTATTTCAGAACTTCAAGCATCATTTGAAGATTTCATAGATATTCATACAGGGTGTTTGCAATTAAACTGACAGTACTGAGCCACCTAGCTAGATCTCACAGCCGGAATATCTTATAGTCCCCCCCACCCCTACCAAATTTGAAGCTGCGTGCATGAGAAGAAAAACTGCAGCAATCTTGAATTTTCGGTACTTTAGGAAAGTACTTTACTGGGAGTCCCACGTGGTGCTATTGGTATATGAAGCGAAACCATCACATCTGTATGTTCAAGCAAGTTGAAAAGGGACAAGAGTATTATGAAGAAAAAGAAACATATGAAGAAAATACCAGTAATGTAAATCCTGATTATTTGTTTACTTTACACTTAAATTCTGAAGTTCGGCCTTTGAAGATTTTGAATTGTAAACACGATTATTTTACTTTATTACTCGGCAATTTTATTTATTAGGTGTTAAGAGAATATGTTAAGTTTTGTATTATGCCTACTAAGGAATATGTATTAAAGTGCATATTTATGGTGAAAGAGGGGGATATCTTCTGTTTATTTTTCATGCAAAGTCATATTGCCCGGTGTGGACTGTCGATCACTCCAGCATATTAATCGAAAATTACAGTAATTACGGCAAAAGAAGGATTCTGTGAAGAAAATAAATTATAGTTCTCCAATAGAGAAAACGATGGTGATGTGCAATGTAAGGAAGAAAAGGAAAAAAAAAAAGTTACAAGGACAACAACTGCACGCAACAAAAGCAAAACTGAAGTGAAGCAACACTTTCATTCACCACATTCCCTTCCCTGACGAGGACATGAACCACCTTCAATGTGATTGCCATTCTCTTGGACCACACATAACTTCTGTACAACATTCTCTACTGCCAAAAGTAACATGTCACAAGGAATATTCATCAGTCAGTGGTATGTTGTCCTTTAAAGTAGTAAGTTCTGGACCCCACGAAGATATTGTAGATCTTGGTCTTCAAATATCCCATAGACAAAAGTCATATGGAGTTAGATCCAGGGAAATGAGTCAGCCATGTAACCAGAAAATTGACTATTGACTCTTTCATTGGCAAAGTGATGTCGCAACAGCTGCTGTACTCAATCAACTGTGTGGTGGTGCTCTATCTTGCATAAAGATTACCTGATCCAGACATTGTCTTTGCTGAAATTATGGAATGAATGAGCTAGTCTCTGAATATGTAGACTACTACAGCATCACCTATTCCCCTATCTCCAATGTTTGATACAATTTTTTTTCCTCTCTCCCACAGAAACAGTCTTCCCATGGCGTCATTAGTTCTATCAAATTTGATACCATTCCAGTTGTGAGATCTAGCTACAGATATCAATGAGTACTGTTAATTTAATTATGAACACTCTGTATATCACTGAAAATAAAGGGTGCAGCAGGTATTTGAGAAAACTACGTCCGCAGGTAAAAGGAGCAGACACCTAAGATACCATAGAGCCTTTAATACAATTTACATTTTTGTATAAAGAACTACAAAATACATTGTTTTTCAAAAAAACTACCGTCCGACACAATGACAGCCTCCACACGCTGTCGGAACCGCTGACAGGCAGCAATAAAGTGGGTCTTCTGGATTTCTGCCATTGCCTCCACAATAGCTGGCCTGAGAGCTTCAACAGTGTTGTGTGGATGTTTGTTGGACTCCCTCTCAGCACCACCCGAGACATAATAGCCCAAAGGATTGAGATCAGGGGAGCTGGGGCACATGTTGGGAAGGATATGGTCATGAAGATTCGTGGTCATCCATGCTTGGGTGCTGCGGGCCTTATGACTTGGAGCAGAGTCCCCTCCGCAACACATACAGGGCTTGAAATTCAAATTTTTCACGGAGGAGATCCTAACCAAACCTATCCTCCCCTCCTATATATTTGTAAATGGAGGGGAGTTGAACCGTATGGGAGGGAGACAATAAGTTATAGGTTATACAAGTGATTTTTCAAAATATTTTAAGTTTTGTACATAAATTAAATGTGTTTAAAATAATAAAATACCAAAAACTCAATCATAAGATAAATGTAATAAATTCTTATATTTCAATAAACAAAAAATTAAATAGTCATAGATGTGAGGTTCTTCTGCACCGTAGCTATTAACATAATGGATTGTGATCTTGCAGTACAGCATGTTTGGTAAAAAATAGATAACCAACCAGTTTCGACTTTTATTCTTGCCTTCATCTATATAATCCGTTACGTTATACAAAATTAAATACCACTAAAATATATAAAAATGGATTTTAAAGTGTCTTGATATTTAGCAATCGCTGGACACGATTTTGAAGTATCATCTAAACACAATGCTAATCTATGAGCTACACAATAAATTCCTATTTTTCTCTTGACGATACCGCAACGGTGACGATTGGAACTAGCGAAATTTCATTGGTTCAAAAGTTAAATCTCCATGAAAAAATTCACCAATAATGACTGACGACAAATTAAACCCATAATTAATGATTTATGGATGGAAAAGATTCGCATCCAAAACTTATATTGTAAGATATAAAGAATAAAATAACATTATCTTTAAATCTTAATAAAATCATAAAAACATTTAATATGATTAAATTTCACGGGTGGGGAAACTCCCCTCCTGAAAGTTTTCTTGGGCAAGATTTTAAAATTTTGGGCGAGAATCCCGCCATCCCGCCCTGAATTTCAAGCCCTGACATACGACTTGTAACGGAGGTCTTCATGCACCACACGTCGAATGGTCGCCTCATTAACCTGCAGCTCTCTCCCGAGTGCCCTTATGGACTTCCCAGGATCCTCATCGATTGCAGCTTGGACAGGACGGATGAATTCCTGATATGGTCCGAGTGCCGACAATGTCGTTTTCTCTGCGAAATGGTTGGCACATCACCACTGGCAATGTCCAGTTCTCCCCGAACTTTAAACACGAACGAACGGGTTACTTTCAGGAATGTAGCAATCTCTAAGTCGGGGTGTCCTGCAGCCAAGGAGACTGACAGCATGTCGCTTCATTTGCTGGGTTATCTTTAGATCCCCCATGTTTATCTGCCTCATTTCGGAATTGTTAAATAGTATGACGTATTGACTATTACGTCATACTCACATGTTCTCAAATACCTGCCACACCCTGTACAATACATTTAATATTTCTCACAGCGTGAAATGTTTGAGAATTATTCAACCTCCTATATGAGTGTACAAACCAGTACAGACTTTTGGATTGCTCAGATTTTATACTGGTTATGATAAATTTATTAAAGTAAAGCGACTAGTACCAAAACCGGTAGCCTGGTAGACAAATGCTACTAAATATTTCAGAATTGCTATCAAATTCAAATTATTCTTCAAAATTCTCAATGAGTGGACTAACTTATAACTAAATGTACAAGTTTACTGGAAAAATCCATGATATTTTAATGATGTGTATTGTGCTTTATTACAGACCACATTAAACTTCGTTCTACAATCTTTACAATACTACAAACTATTTTCATTGTTGTTGTGAAGGCACATTTTCTATGCAGAAAGAAATCAAAACTTATCAAAGAACTGCTTGGTTGGGTGTAGTACTCTATCCAAATGCATGCAGATAAAATGCAATCACTGTGGTTCTCTGACATTGATCCACAACCAGCAATGCAACAGTGATATGAAGAGATACCAGAGACTCACCATCAGCACTGTATCCAATCAGTGCAGGGCATGATCTGAATTTTTTTTGCATAAATGACATGCATACGTCACCTTTAGTGACATGCACAGAGTAACCCCAGTGGCATATATATGTAACATTTTTTGAATTACGATAATACAGTATTGCCCCGTTATGTTGCAGCTTGTTATATTGCAAAATCAGATAACTCACAATCGATGGCTGGATCCCGGGTTTTTTATAGTTTTATATTTTTTTTAAAGGGGGAAAAATATATTTCACCTAATTTCGTTAGATATTTATTTAATAACCTGGTTTATATAGCTGATTAAGCAAAATACATAAATGTACTCCAAAGGCTACTATAACTCATTTACTTTATCTAATATGCTACTGCGATCATGTTATTTTTGCTTCGATGGCTCTTGGAAAATGCATCTGATCTGCGATCGTTGATCTGCTTTTCATCAATTCTTCCTTTGGAGATGTTGGAAAAGGTGCTAAAGTGCATACAGTGATTGAAAGGAAATGAAAATTGCCCTATTGGTGGTGGCATCATCTGTTGCGGAACTACAAAATTTGACTTGCTATATCACGGTTGGCGAAATTTTGGTTCCCAAGAACCATGACTTAACAGGGAAGTACTGTATATTTGATCTCAGAATTCGGAGATTTAATAGAAATTGAAGTTTACAATTTCTGTTGAAAATCGTAGGGTCTGATTGGCTCCAATCAGCTAATATCCGGCCCTGTCACCTTTTAGTTAATCCTCACTGAAAAGAAATGGTCTAGCCATATATGTTTGAACACACTTAGAAATTCTAATGACAGAAACCGACAGAAAAGGATGCTGGAAACATTATACACTGTTACTTCCACCTAATCTAATCAAAGGAAAGAGGCATTTCTAAGACAATTCAGAAATACGAGGGCTGTAAATTAAGTAATGGCAACATAGGTATAAATCAATTTTTAATGAACTTACAAGTACAATTGCATTACATTCCTTCTACGTAATCACCAGCAAAGCTTATAACCTTTTGCCAAATGTCGGGAAGCTGTTGTAGACCAGTGGCATGGTGTTGATTGTTGATGTGAGCGACCGAGCGCCCTACTGCGTGGAGTACAGACGAAACGTCATGAAATCGGTGACCTCGGAGGGGTTCCTTCATCTTCGGAAACAGATCGAAGTCACAAGGACTCATGTCGGGTGAGTAGGGAGGGTGTTCCAGGATTTCCCACTGCCACCGTCGCAATAGGAGAGTGACTTTGTTTGCGACATGGCAACGAGCGTTGTCATGCAACACGATAGGGAGATTGTTGTGCAATAAACGGGGACGTTTGCGCCGCATAGCCGGACGCAGATGGTGCTGTAGAAATCGGCAATAGTAATCTGCGTTGACAGTTTGTCCTTCAGGTACAGCGTGTGTAAGAATCACGCCATCCCAGTCGTATGCCACAATCAGCATAACTTTCACCCGACTGGGTTCCTGTCGAAATTTCTGTGGACGTGGCGAACCTTGGTGACGCCATTCATTTGATTGACGCTTTAATTCAGGCTCATAGGCTCGTGCCCATGTCTCATCAATGGCGACAATACGCTGCAGAAATGCGTCTCCTTCATTGCAGTATCTCTCCAAGTGGGTGCCAGCCAGTGCATACCGGTGCCATTTCTGTACTTCGGTTAGTCGATGTGGAACCCAGCGGGAAGCAATTTTCCTCATGTTGAGAGATTTCTTCATTATGCACCACACCGTTTGATGACTCAGACCAACCTCTAAGGATAATTCTCGGACAGTCCATCGGCGATCTATGGTAAGGAGACCGCTCAGGATGTCAATCTGCTCTTGAGGAATGGAGGGCCGACCTGTGCGTTGCAAATCCGCAGTCTCATTCCGACCCGAACGAAATGCTTGAACCCATCGTGCTACTGTCCTATACGATAAAGCATTTGTGCCACAGGCTTCCACTAATCCTCGATAGCATTCTGTTGCACTTTTGCCACGGGCAACCTCGATTTTAAGCCACGACCGCTGATCATCTCTTGAAAACATGCTTTAGAGCGATGGAAACGAAACTCCTCACTTTAATGCCACACAACAACTACCCTTCGAAGCAGATCGACTGTTTTTTGCACTCTACACATCGACAACAGCGCCACCTCACCGCTCCCATATCCTATTTGCGCATGCCCGCCCTTCTGCGAGTTTCAAGGTTAAGTTGCCACTATTTAATTTACAGCCCTCGTATTACAACTATCATAATGCCGTTGCACATCAGGTGGCAATGAGTGTTCCTCCTCTAAATGAAGATTGGCTATACCTCGACAACACCAATGAGCCGTGAGCTATTCATTATCGACACAAAGATGCCCTAGGACAGGCTATTTTCATCAACTAATGATGCAAGGAGAAATTTTCAAAGGATTTACGGTTGCAGTTGATCATGGCATGCTCAGGTTGCACAAGATGGCTATTTAACACAGCCTATTTCCAGCAAAAAGTAATAGGCCTAATTTACCATCAAGAAATTTCCAGTCTCTACAGTACAGAAGCTCATCGACAAGATATTAACATGGACAAGGCACTGAGACACACCTCATTTTCTTCACTAACCTACTATGCAAAAAGAAAAACTGAAAACAGGGTGATCCTATTTTTATCCACCTCAGATGCCTTATCCTTAGACTTCTGTGGCTTTGAATTCCTTAAAAGTGCTTGGAAACTATCGACCTACAAGGCAGAGTGTGTGTGAAAATGTGTGAAGCAACATTCCATTTTGCAATGCTTCGCAGAAGTTTGTTACAATGGAGACTAATATATCGGTCCATTGTTCAAAATAGGGGACATCACATTGAACAAACAGATGGTGCAGGAGAAGTATGTCAGAGCTGATGATTAAAATCGTTCAATTTTAACTTCAACTTATTTAAGGAAGAAACTAATAGATGAAGCTTCTACAACGACTATGTTAAAGAGGTAAATTTTACGAACAACAGACCACAGAAAGGAGACAACAGACAACATGTTGCTTTCCATAAATCCTTCATACTAATACAATCAATAAGTTCGGAGACTATGCTGAAATCTCTAATCAGGCTTGGAAGAGAGGGGAACTGTTTGATTTTGGCGTAGAGGCACATGTGACGCGAGACATGGTAAGGAGGAAGCAGCTCCACAGTGCAGGGTTTCTCCGAACAATGTGTCAATGGGAAGGGCATAATGCATTAAGAGTTTGTACCGGAAGGGATGACAGTGAATAAGGAGAGGTACACACATCCTGATGCAGCTCCATGATTCTGCCCGCTGAAAACTCCCAGAAGTCTGGAAAAGCAAGGATTGGGTATTGCAACATGACACATGCTCCTCGCACATTGGTCTTTATGGTGCAGGCTGCGCTGGCCAAAGTGAGAACGCCAACCCTTCCACACCCCTTCTACTCACCAGCCCTTAGCCCATGCAACTTTACCCGTTCTCCCATCTGAAAAACGAACTCAAAGGACACCATTTAAAGAGTGCATCTGAAGAACAGGCAACGGCCGCCTTGAAGACCATTTCTTCCAAAGGCTTCCAAGAATGTTTTCGGCATTTGTATTCACATTGCAGAAGGGGAGTACTTTGAGGTGGTTGTATGTAACAAGTAAACCTTTAGTCAAAAAATATTTTTTGATATTTTATACATCGAAGTCTCAAAACACTAGTCCGTGTGGGGGAAAAATTTAATATCAACTTTTATTTATTAACAAACAGCATTTTTAGGCAAAAAATTATAGCCAATGCAGGCCACCATTGCAACCCAAATGTGCAAAGAACACAGGAATTTTGTGACATCGAGCATGGCCTGCACAAAACAAAAGCCAGCTAGATGAGAACATGCAGCTGCAGTAGGCGATCCAGCTTTAACAAGGTTGTAAAAAGGGAAGAGCAGAGGGGCAGGAGGAATTGAAGCCAAACCTGTGGAACTGTTTACATTCTAGTTTTTAAGTCGATTTTAGTCTTATAGTAACCATAATCAACATTCAATAGATTATAAATATTAAGAATTGCTTAGGTTTTTTTCCTGTTTTTGTAAAAATTAATATCGCCAACTGGGTAAAGGTTAACAGTAATCTATTTTATTATTCACATGTTAAGCCTAATGCGATCAAGTTCGGCTTAAACCACAGAGTAAAGAAAAGACACTGATTATTAACCTAGTTCCTTTAACTGTAATATATATAAGAAATACTGACATTTCATTTTAAATTTTAAACATACTTCAAATTGGTCATCGTATTTCTGGAGCTGTCTGAATAGTATTTTCCTTGGTGTTTGTTCAGGTTGCTGATGAACGAAAACCGTCGGTATCGATCCAGCTTCAGGAGACGAGGGCTGCAGCCTCCGTCGCTTCTTTCAGCCCCTAACAATTCTCCCTTGAAATCTCTAATATAACAGGATTCAGGTAAAATGAACGAGCATATCCTGACTATATCATTTACTGGACAATTTTCCCTATTCCCTTGCTTCAACAGTTTTGATTTTTTAACGGCAACTTATGCGAGCTCCAAGTTTTGTTTGTCGTACACTTATTATTACAGCCATAAGCAATGCAGTAAACCATGTTATTTCTGCAACAGCTGCGAGTTCTCATCTAGTTAGCTTTGTTGACATCACAAAATTCCCCGTGTTCCTTTGCGCATTCGGGTTGCAATGGCAGCCTCCATTGGCTATAATTTTTGCCTAAAATGCTGTTCATTAATAAATAAAGGTAGATATTAAATTTTTTCCACGCAGACTAGTGTTTTGAGACTTAGATGTATAAAATATCAAAAAAATTTTCATAAAATTTTAAGACCTGATGGAAATCTAATATTTTGAACAAATGCAGAAATGATTTTAATTTTAACCTATTGTAAAGTAGTGTTGATAGAACATAAATGTTGGTTATGAACAAATAACCTATTTATTCATTAATATCTAGTCAAACAACCAAACAAATAAAACTCCACCGTTTTATAACTTTGAAACCGCCACACTGATTTCTCTTTTTACAAATGAAATCTGCCCACATAGTTTTAATTTGCATATTATTAACTTTAGATATAACCAATATAAACAGAGTATTTGAATTAGTGCAAAAACTGTAACCACACAACGATACCCACAGGCACAGAGCTGGAATGGTGCAGAGAACGAATGGATTGGACACCAGAAAAGCACCATCTTGTTTTCTGATGAGAAAAGGTTCTGCTTAGACGGTCCAGATGGATATTCATACTATTGGCATGACTTACGGAAGGAAAAACCAGAGATTCCGCATCAACAGGGTGGTAGACCTGTGATGGCGTGGGTAACCATCTGTTATTGTGGGAAAGCTGATCTTGTGGTAATACACGAAAAAATGAAAGCCCTCAAATACCAGTAAATGCTATTCGACCAATTACCATAATTTACAGTAATAACGCTGTGGCGTATGCATTAAAAAAGTTAGAAAAATGTCTTTGTGGCTTAACTATCACTGCATCGTAACTAGTGGTTTATTTCTTTAATGCGGCATGACATTTGAAACAATTTTCGGAACCTGTTAAAATGTACTGCACCACTGATCATTTTCTACCAAAAAACGTAGGACTGAAAAACTTAACGAATTTAATGTATAATATACAGGGTGTCCATAAAAGATCTGACACATTTTATCTGTATATTACCAAAAAACTAATAAAGATAAACAGAAACGGATTTCAATGTATGAAAATGTAGCTGAAAAAGTTTTATTAAACCAAGTTAGTAGACCCCAACGTGTGCTCCTTGGGTCACACAAAGGATATCCAGCCGATAATCAATTTCTTTCCATATCAACATCCACCTTGTTAATAGCAACAGTGATTCGGCATTTCCAATTCGTAATGTCCTTAAATTTTGTCTTGAACACCTGGTCCTTCGCGAACCCCCACAAGAAAAAGTCCAGTGGTGTAATGTCAGGTAATCGAGGGGATCAAGAGATAGGTCCATCTCTTCTATCCACAAGACATGGAAATTTTTTGTCCGAAGCAGCACGAACAATTGTCCCCCAGTGTTCGAAGAGAATATCAGGCCGTAGTTCATCTGATTGCAAGAATACAAATTCTGCAACATGTCCAGATACGTAATGGAAGTAAAGAAGGGTCCTAGTACGTGATCGTACATAAGCCGTGACCAGACACTGACTTATAGGCTGTCTCTTTCCATTTCACGAACACAGTGCTGGTTTTCAGATCCCCAAAAGCGAACATTGGTTAATATGTCCGGAAACATGGAATGTCGCCTCATCGGAAAACAACATGCTGAAGAAAATTTCCATGGTCTTCAATCCTGTTTAACATGTAAACAGCAAACTTCGTACATTTCAGTTTGTCATCTGGTTGGAGAGCTTGTACAAGCTGAATCTTGTATGGATACAATTGTAACGTCTTATGTACGATTTTATGTACCGAAGATTTAGGCAACTCCAATTCTCTGGAAGCTATCCTCATCGATTTTCTAGGGCTCCAATCAAGACCTCTTTAACTCTTTCCACACCCTCATCTGTTATACTTGGGCGGCCTGAACTTTTGCATAGCAAGTTGCCCGTTTTTAAAAACCTCCTCTCCCGATCCAAAATGCTGTTTCGACATGGTGGATCCTTATTAAATTGTCTTCGAAAATTTCTCCGTGCCTGAGTCACCAATTTCGTTTCAATAACCAATACACTTTCTGTGCTCTCTTCTGTGGAGTAGCCATCTTTTGTTTTAATAACCCAGGTGTACAGTTCCCGGACTCTAGCAGCGAAATTGTGAAACAATAAAACTTTTTCAGTTAGTTTCATATATTGAAATCAGTTTCAGTTTATCTTTATTAATTTTTTGGTAATACACAGATAAAATGTGTCAGATCTTTTATGGATACCCTGTAATCACAGTACTTTATACAGCAACAATGTACAATTAATATACAGTACTGTACATTAATCAGGGGTTTATCTACAATTTCAAAATCCATACCCATTTTTGTGAAAATATGTAGATTTTTGTGAAAAGTTTTAAGAAAAAATATAAATTACTGAGATTATTTTAAAAAGGCAACTTTTATTAATTTAAATTGACATTTTTTACATTGATAAAAGCTCGTTTCCGAAGGTAATACGTTGACAAACACCGTTAAAATTTTGTGAAGATAGTTTCGGATCAAAATAATTTTGTGAAGATACAGTTTCCATTTAAAATAATTTTGTGAAGGTACCCTTAAACGGTACAAATTAGCCGTAGATAGACTCCTGTTAATTCACTTATTTGAATTTCCCATCACCAAAAACTAATACGATAATAATTTCTCAAAAAGATGGCAAACTTCGATCTCACGTAGTTGCATTCTGTCCTGATGAACTTCAAACGAAATTAGCATATACCGTAATTTTCGGCAGTAACGCCACGGCAGCTGATACGCCGCACACGCCAAAATTTAGCAAAAATGTAAAATCTCCGGCAGTAGCGCCGTGGCGGCCGATACACCGCACCGCACCCCCAAACACACACGGTCGGTTTTGTATAACCGTGTTTAATCAGAAATTCAATAAATAAACATTCAATATTTTCAAGATATATTTTATTAGTCGAAGCCTTCAAAATCGGAAGTTTCCGAATCGGAATAAAGATAAAAATTCTTCCTGCAGAGATGCGTCATTTTCTTTTTCATCTTCCTCGACTACCGGTATGTTAGATGCAGGAATCTCTTCGTAAGGCAGACCAGCTGCCTTGAATCCTGCAACGATGCAATCTGGTCGAACATCTGCCCAGGCTTTAAGAATCCACAAGCACACGGTGCTACATGATGCTCTTTTCATGTGGCCAGCCTTTGTGTACTCATGGATGCCCTGGCTCATCCATTTTTCCCACTCGATACGTACACTAAATCGAACGATGAGAGCGGCGGGAAGTGGTTAAATTCCCCGCTGTCGATGAATGATCACGCTCGATCGTTATCGGAGTGAATTTTTAATAGATGTAAACTCATCAACTTTTAATTACTGTAATAGGATGCAAGTTAATCTATAAATTCATCAATACATTCATCAAGAAATAAATTGCCACTACCCATTTTATATTGTTGAGAGAAACGACGATATGAAGTAGGCCTAAAATCATGTGTGAACTTTTTTTTCTTTTTTTTTTTTTAATTTTTTGTAAAATCTCAGACAGTAATGCCGCGGCAGCTGATACGCCGCACACGTCGAATTTTTCACTTTCAATAACAGAAACGCTGCGGCATTACTGCCGAATATTACTGTAATATACATAGATTTGGGTGGTGATTTTATCTATTATGGTATCGCCAATATTGTAAACCAAGTTCAATTTTTATGTATATCAAATATATTAAAATTTATATTGGTCTTAAATTAGGCCAATTTGGGAGGGGGGGGAGATGCGGCGTAACTATCTCTGCGATCATTCTTACGTTTTTATTTTAGAAAAAGATAAATTTCAGCATTGCAGCCTATCCATTGCTGCAGTGTCATTACCTTAAATTACAGTAATTCCTTTTGGACCACTCACAGGAAGTGAAAATTGGGGTTTCCAGCAGGACAATGCTCCATGCCATGCTGCACGAATCACAAAACAGTGGTTTTAAGATCAAGAAATCAAATGCATTCCATGCCTATCACGTAGTCCAGATATGAACACTGTTGAAAAAGTGTGGTGCATATATCACGGTTCACAATGTTTATAAACTTTCAAATGTGACAGAGCTTTCAATGACAGTGTATTGTACCTGGGATGCTGTGAAGCTCAGACTTCCAAAAGTTAATAGATTCAATGTCTGATCGGTTATTTGAAATTGTAAGTTCTAATGGTGGCACAACAAGGTATTGAATGGCTTAAAAATTGACAATAATGTGGTGGTCTTTTAACTTTGAAACAGTGCAATTTTATTTGTTTGGTTGTTTGACTAGATGTAATGACTAAATAGGTTATTTGTTCATAAGCAACATTTATGTTTTGTTACTACCTTCATTCATCCCTGCTAATACTTTACAATAAGTGAAAATTAAAATCATTTCAGCATTTGTTCAAAATATTCAATTTCCATTTGGTCTTAGACTTTTTTGATAGAGTGTATATGTGATCCGTATATGCAGGCTGAAAAATCCTCCGATAGCAAGACTCCTCTTCATCTACGTAAAACAGAATAATAAACAACAAATATTACATGGTGCATGTTCATATTTAATGGAGCTGGTGTTTTTTTTTTGTTTTTTTGTTTTTTTTTTGGAGAGGCATACAAAAGACTGACAGTGGATATTGGTATAATAATGGATTCTGTGAAGTTATTTATACTTTGCAAAAACAGCACGAGTTGCATGGAGTGAAACTATTGCTAAAATTTATACTTATTTCGAGTAAAAAAATAATATGAGCATCTGAAGAATGCGTTTTGTCAGATTTTAATGTTAAATCGAAGATATTAAAATAAAAACTCACCCTTCGGTATATTCAGCTTGAAGAAGACCTAAATAAGATTCCCATTTGTTTCCGATGACTTTTCCACACGTGAAACACCTAATCGGAATAATCATCTTTATCTGTAAATGAAAAGTATGTCAACTGTAATCATTCATCTGTAACACTCCTAAAGCAAACAAATTGTTTTCATACAGAAATAAGCAAAATTCCAACTTTTAATATGCACGTAAATGCTTAGAACGTATCGGCATGCCGCAAATTATTATGACGGTGAAGCTCTAAAAAGGAAATGGTAAATAGATTCCGGAAGTGCAATGGTGTAACTGCTCATTTCGTTCATTGGTTGAAATTGGTTATTGATAAATTATCAGCCAATCACAAGTTTCAGCAGGGTTTATTTGCTTAAAATAAGCGCTATAATTATTTTGGCATGGGATTGTTGAATGATTTAAAATAATAATAATAGTGAAACTCGCTATAACAACCTCATTAAAAGTTTTATTTCATCGAGTTAGCTTGGTGTTAAATAAAAATAGAAAAATATTTTTTATTGTTTTGATAAATTAAAATTTTAAAAGCATATAATAAACATCGGGTTGTTGTTTGTTGTGGTATACAACATTGCGAAATGAGCTTACAAATATTTTATTTAATCTGATTATTTCAGGTACAAGTTTTGTCATATTAAATTTTCTGAAATGTTTTCTTAGACACATTAAGAACTTGAATTGATCATTGGGCTTTTTGATTCTTTTCAAATATAGTTTAAAGCGAAGAGAATTTTCAAAACAACCTAGGTGATTCCTTCTGTCAAATTCAAAAAACATGCGTACGTGGTCGGAAGTGTTGGCGTGTATCTGTAGAAACAACCACCTCCGCACGCAGTTGTGCTTGCACTAGTGCGTTAGGTAATAATTATTTTTAGTATACCTCTTACAATATTTTGTTACTTAATACGAACACCTTTGTCGCATTCACATTCATGTGGTGTATATAACGACAGCTACTCATCTTAAAAGCTGATTAATATTTTTCCAAGGCATGTAAGAGGGAGTGACTGTTGAGTGAGTATGAAGAGGAAACTTTAAAAAACAATTTTTGTAATAGGAAAAGATGAAAAATTAATGTTTGCCAGCTTGGTAATAGATTATTTGTTTTGGATGCAACCAAAGAGCTTTTAGAGATAAAGTTATTATTAGGCTATGGCAATATGTTAATTGGTAATTATACTATTTGAAATGAGATTTCAGAAAATTTAGTCTCACTTGTAAACTTCATTCTATTAAACAAACCATTGCATTTTTAAAATTACTATAATCAGGAGTGTATATTTTACTCTATATCTGTGAAATACTTATATAATGCTGCTAAATAGTATTTGGTCTGCTTATAATAAACCGGACTGCAAAAGAATATGGAAATTGATTTGTTAATTTTTAATTATTTATTTTTTTATGAGATGTACTTTAAACAAAAGTTTAGACAGGGATATCCATGTATCATGTACCCTAGTTTAGAGTACTGAAAAATCATAATTAAATTTTTTAAAATAAAATTATAATTCGTATTTCTTAATTTCTTTTTGCTTAAATTTCAGTGGCAATCTGTTTAAATTTTCATATTGGAAGTCCAATGATGTGTTTATAATGAACCAGTTTAAAATATTTAAAGGAAAAGTAAGTCCCATTTTATTTTTAATACGGTGGAATGGTTTAGACAAGGAAATATCTCTATAAAATTCATATTTATACTATTTAAAAATAGAACTAAACATACAATGAAAAACTAGCATTTTGAAAACCTTTTCCTTTTATTTCAAGATCAATTTATATCAATTTATCAAATTAGATAAAGATATTATATTCAAACCTTTGTAAACATGAAAAAAACAGCCTTTTTACAATACATAACGGGACAAAACAAATTTTCTAGCTTCCACTTTATTCCTGTTTTTTTTTTTTATCAAAGTATATAATTTAATCCTTTTGTTTGATGTTTTGTTACATAAACAAACTGTTTTATAAGTATTACCTTGAAATTATCTTAAAAGTTTCGCTTAATACTATAATTTAGAATGTCTAAAACTAATTATGACCCCCAAGAATCATTAACATAATTAACAGGCCAGCTGTTTTTGCTTCTGAGTGATATCATGATCAGGAAAATGTTAGACACTAAATAACAAAACTTTTTTTTTTCTACTACTGATAGGAGGCAGTTAATTCTTTTGCCTAAGGAAAGAAATAATGACTTGTTTATGTTGTAATGTTATATCCAAGAACTGCAATATATATAAATCCTTTTAATAAATATATTACTCTTTTATTCCAAAATAATATGGTAACTAGATTTATGTACTTTGATAAGTTGCTAAATATTTCAAGAATTTTATTATGCTTGAGAGTTGATTAGAATAAATTTATATTAAATGTATATCGATTGAGAGCAGTGATTTTTTTTTTTTTTTTTTTCATTTTAAATATCATTGTCTTTATTAATAAGTTTTTATATATGAAATTTTATTTTGATTAATGAATTAATCAGTTTTTACGTTTTTTAAAATGTTTATATATATAAAAAAAAAAGAAATTTCACTTATGTAATATGCAGTTTAAAAAAATATCCGTTTAATGTTTCATCTGTTTTAATGAAAAGGATTGAAAAGTTATATACTGGAAAATGGGAAAAGATTTGAGTGAAATATCTTGTTAGAATCCAAGGATGTGTTCTAGTGTTGGTTGGCTCAAAGCCAATAGTTGTTTAAAATCTGGTTATGTGCTGCTGCTGCTTCATCTCCCCTGCCAGACCAAACTGCCAGATCTTTCTGTAGCAAACCTTCTAAATAGATGGATTAATTTTTTTTTCTTTTCATACAACAACAGGTTGGTTTAGAAAGATATGTTTGCAACAGTTCTAATCTGAATTACTTTTTTACTTCTTTTATTTTCTGAGCTACCTCATTATAATCAAGGTAAAGGTATGCCTAATTTGAATTTTAAGTTTTAATTGTGTAAGCTCTGATATCTTCTGTAATTTAACACTGATTAAGGTTTAATAATGTTTTCTAATCTAAATATAGAACCTAATATTATTCTTTCTGAGTATTCATTTTTATATCTTTTTGTGCACTTAATCTAAATTTAGAAATGCTCTTTAAATTTATTTGGAGATAGAAAAAAAAAGCATTTAAAAAAGATTGAATTCTCCCCCTTTCATTCTCTACAAGAGAAGTTTTTATCTTGCTTTCATTAAAAAAGTCCCACTCATGTTTTACTCTTATCTCTTATGGGTCGTTTTTTTTTTCCTCCTTATATTAAAGTTAATATCTCTTCCTTCACTTTTACTGATAATGCATAATCATTTATGTTTGTTCATTATTGTCTCTTCTCTCATTCAGAATTTTGAATTTGGATATTTGGTGATATACATACATTAAAATAAATCTCCAAATACTTTTCAAATATTGCTTGTGACAAATTTGTTTGTCACAAATTAAAATTTTGTTTATTATTAATTGAGGCATAAATTTGTTAGAAATGGCATTTGTGTCAATGTTTTTGTTTTTTTAACTGAGCAGTTTCCAGATTATAAATCTGTTATTTATATTCACAAGAAGATCCTCTAAAAATTTTAAATTGCGTGCAACTTTTATAGAGAAAAAAATAATTTTTATAAAATTTCTTTGAAGCTACATTATTAGCTCTGCACAGCTCATTATGTGTTAAATGCTATTTAGAGTAGTTTTATTTTTCTTCTGTTAAATATTTTTAAAGGTTAATGGCTCTGTGCAGGCCTCATTTTCTCTTTTAAAACAGTTACAAGCTTGAGATATTTAAAAATATATAATGTTAAATAAAATAGTTTCTTAAGCCTTTATGATGATTACAGCAAAGTTTATTTAAATTAAAGCTCAAACTGCAGGTAGAAGAAAATGAAATCATAGTACTGTAATAGGAAATTTAAAAGTTGTTGATTTTAATGAAAGTGAAAAACTTTACATTAAAATTTGTTCTGATTGCTATTTTATGCTAAAGGGGTCGTTTTCTAAAAAGGAGTGGGGGCAGGGAAAAGCTAAAGTTATATCTTATATTAGTTAATATATGGTGTTCAGAGCATCCATTAGCAGCTTTTTTTTTTGTTTGTTTTTTTTTGTTTTTTTTTTTT
>JAHWFO010032172.1:395130-413495 GCA_023313115.1 Rhysida immarginata
TATTAGCTCCTATATTTTTTTTATTTCTCACTTCGAGGCCTGTTTATAGTTTCGAAGCTAATTTATCATTGATTACAAAAAATAATTTATCTTAGTCATAAAAACTGTGAGAGGTGCAATAAGGAATTTTCCTAATTTTTTTTTATTTGTGTAATTTCTTTTACTGAACTTTAGTTTTGTGTTACATTAATTACTTACCAGTAATGTGTAATGCACATTGCATTGAAAATCTATTTTTGATCGAACAAATTTAATGAGGCCTAGGCAAAGGTATGTACAGTGCTCCCTCTACATAACAGGATGCTACATAATGCCAAATTTATAACAGCAAGTCCATATAATAAAGTTTTTTTCCGGAAAATAAAAACTTCGTTATATGGATTTGCCATTATAAATTTGGTGTTATGTAGAGTGCCGTTATATAGAGGGAACACTCTATGTAAGGTGTTCTCAATATAGTCTCATTACTGAGTTATGTTTACAGACGGTAGGTTTCAAGACTGCTTATTCCCTAATACACAAGCACAATCATTTGCAAGTTTGCTTGGATTTGAAAATGATGTTACAGGATGACAAGGAGTTTTTTTCAAAGATAATCACTGCAAATCAAATCCTGAGAGTAAACAGCAAAGCCGTGTATAGAAATCTTCACCAAAAAATGCGGAAATGATGGCTTCTGTGGGGAAATAATTGATATTCAGGGAACGGCTTACCAGCATGTTGCACCTGTGCTTTGAACTGGACAGTACTATAAGCATTCCAAAAGCTTTTTCACCTGCTTGGTAGGAATTGAGCTAAGCGAAGTTAATTGATTATAAAGTCTAGTAGTTTGAATGAATATCGTAGAAGTTTAAAATGGACTTGGCCGTCCAGAGTTGAAAAAGGGATGAGACTTTTGACACGTGTGGGCCATTTACAGTACTTTTAACTGAAAAGATTAATCGCTGCTTTTTATTTAAGTAAGATCGACTTTGCGGCTGAAATATTTAACGCACTTATTGAAAACAAAGCAATAAATATTTAAAAATATCTCAAGAATGTTCGATGAGGGTTTATCCTACATAAAACCTCAGATGTTTAAATTATTGATGAAAATAGGAACGAAAACTCCACAGGCTGAATTTGAACTGGGAACCTTCAAAGAGCTGAAGTTTTCCAGTTCGAATCCAAGCTGTGGAATTTTGTTTCCTATTTTCATCAATAAATATTTAGTTTATTTATTTTTTCTGTATATTTCGAACATTGATCTTTTTACTTATGACTTTTTGATATTTTGATATCGAAATTGTTCTGTCGCCATATATTATGCTTATATTTTAGAAGAAAATCGAAAGCCATTACGATATACTGTAAAGTAAGCAGCATATTGTATACCGCATAAATATAGGCTTTCTTCATACATGATCTACTCAAAAGTAATCGGACACTTTCGATTTTATACATTTTGTTTAATATCTAAAAAAATACTTGACTAATTATCCTGAAACTTCAGAGGTATAAAGAGAATGTTACACCTTATATATTTCAGAGAAGAGTTTGTCCCGAAGCCAAATAGGGGGCCAGCAATAAATAGATCAAAAAAAATAATGTTTGGGATCTCCCTGTAAAAAATAATGCTTGAAATGCGTTGAAGCTATAGCATATGATTTGGGGCCTTCTTTTACTTAACTGTGTCCATTTGTATAACAATAGCACGTATATTCATGGAGTTATAACGGTTTCTTTAAAAAAATCGAAATGTTTTCGTAACTTCTTTGTTTATAACATGCAGGGGTTTTCAACTCAATGCAATGCCATTTTCAGGAAACTTGACAATCTACAGTAGAGATAACAACCTGCAATCAGAATATAAAAATATTAAATATTTGATGAAATATGCACAAGATTTACCAAAATGTCTTTTACATGATTTCTTAGCCAATGTATAGAACTACTCTTATAAAAAGCCCAAGCAAATATCGTGAAAATTCAGCAAGATATCGCCAATAGAATGAGTTGAATTTCAGTTGCTCTCAAAAATAAACAAAACGATAAGGGGTTTTCTCCAAATTTTTATTTTTGGATCGGACGCCAGTATCAACTTCTTCTTCTTAAGCTGATATGAAGCCAATATGAAGTCGATATGCCAGGTGTCCAGTCCAAAATTGATGTCTGGTAAATTTTTTTAATTGTTGTTTTGGAAAAAGCAAGCTCTGATCAAGTCTGGAAACCATGTCCCAGAGGCAAAGTCAAGAATTATTATTATTATTATTATTATTATTATTATTATTATTATTATTACTGTAGTTTGTTTATTTATTTATTTATTTTTTCTTACGGAAAGTTCAAAAAAGAACAAAATTGCAAATATTAACAGCAACATTGAAAATACGTACATTTTTTACACAAAGCTGCAAAAATAAAACATGGTGAATGGGTAAAGAATTAATTCTAAATGTTTTCATAAATAGTACAGGAATAAATGTATATTGAAATTCAGAAGCTGATAGGAAGTGTGATAATCTGTTTTGTTTAATTATAAGTAAATAGCTCATAAAACAGAATTCATAACTATTTATCTGTCATTATAAATGCTTTTTTAAATTTCCTGTAGTGATGTGTAATTTTTTAATATTTAACCTAATTATTGTAATAGTAATTTATAAAATTATTTGATACAGTCATATTTACAACTTTTACAGTTAATAAGAATACCAAGTGAGTTTTTTCATCCTCATTATTCATTCATTCTGTTGATAAGCTTAATGATGAGTTCATATCCTCTTAAAGTCCATTCAATTGATGCCTTCCTCTCCACAGTCCAGAAAGAGAAAACAATTCTGTGTGTCATAACTCTTCATATGAGTTTTTAATGTGTATTTTTAATTTTTTTTTTTTCTTTCTAATGTGTTCTTAGTCTGATAAATAAAAATTTCAACAATTCCACTCAATAATAATAATAATAATAAATAGTACATTAATTACAAAATTTGATATATTGAATTGGACTTTTCAAAACTATTATTTTCTAAATGTATTGCAAATTTATCTTTATAAATCAATTTCGTATATATTTTATCACAATATTAAATATAAATCTTGATACAATACACCTTTGTAATTGAGAGAAACATAAAACTATTCAAATATGCTACAAACCTAACGAAATCAATAAAATGACAACAAATTCTTGAAAAACAAGTAACAAGAATATTTGGTTTACGTTTACAGTACTTTTTTTTTTGTTTTAATGGATGCACAGTCAGCCTTAGTTTTTGTTTAAATTGATGAAATTTTCTGCTTTTTGCCTTTCTCTAAATCCAAACACAACATACATTCACTGCCTCTATCTCCTAAATGGTTGGATCAATTGAAAAAAACGCCAATAATAAAACATTTCTCAAATGTTGTATACAATCTGAAAATAGCATCAAAAATAGGAGTTTCCATTGGACATTTCAAAATTGATTTCCATATTCAAAAATGGCATCGGCATTGATTTTTTTTTGGAAATGGAATGTACATAAAAATACCTCACATAAAAGTACAATAACTCTTCCGTTCTTCCATAAACGTACAAGTAGTCTGTCAGGTATTTTAGAAGTTGGCTATTTGTTCACTTCAGGCGAGATACCCTGTATATGGTGTCTTGCATACCTTTTTATTTGTATCCTTGATAAAGCCAGGAATAAAAGGCGAAACTGGTCGGAAATCCGTGTGATTTCTTTCCCGCTATGTACTGCAAGGCGTCCAACTTATTTATTATAGAGGTGCATAATCTCCCATATATACTCAGCATTTTGAGGTATTATAAATTGTGGTATATATACTCTGAAATAAATAAAAAAAGAAAGAAATCTGCTATTTTTGTGTGAATCACTCTGTGTTATTAAAGCATATTAAAATTTTTGTGAATATGAAGTTTTTTTTGTATTTTTTTCCTCTAAACAGGTGGATGATGAAAAGAATCAGGCTACAAATTTGAATGAAAAGCACAAATTAGATTATTTACAGCAGTAGTTATAAAATATTTGACAAGGGGAAGATAATTGTAGAATTCCTGATAGGAAATTATATCCTGATGATTTTTTTGCAGCTCAATTTTTTTGGCTATGCTTTAATATATGATGTGATTAACGATTAAATTTGTTACGGTGTATATGCAGTTTTAATTGTAAAAGAACTTTAATCATATGATTAATACGTTTTACTCTATATCTTAGAAATTTACTTATTCCATTATTCATTATTTCGTTTCTGTTCATGACTTTTGACAGTTAACAACATTAAATCTGTTATGGTGATAATTTTATGAAAGTTAATAAACTTTGAGAGATGGCTTGTGTTTAAAGAAAATTCTGCTTATCGTTATAGATTATTTCCTTATTATAATTTTACTTACTTGTTATTGTCACTTCTCTTTTTAAATATATGTTTATATCTTTATTTATAAATCATAATAATTATTATAATAAATCAGTTAATGTAAGCAAATATCAGTTAATGCAATTTTTTTTTATTTTATACAGAATTTGTAACATGAGATCTGACGGTTATTCATTTATTCGCTTCACATTTTGCTCTTTAAATGTTGTAATTTGGGTGAGTCCGTTTTTAAATTTTCTGAAATTGAAGCACTGTATTACAGCTTTTTGTGAATGTTATAATGCATTTTCCAAAACAAAAAAAATGCAGCTTGCAGAATTTACTGCTTGTGAAATACAAAATATAGTTTGAGGCATTAAGCATAATTAAAACCAGATGATAACGAGCAAACTATCATTATCATAGCGAACTTAAAAAGCCTATATCTCCATAACAATTGGTTCAATTTTGAATTTATTTTTAAATTTATACGTATACTCATTGGTATTGGCTTTTATATATAGATATTGAATATCGATTATCTATAATTATGATTTTTCGACAATATCTGCCGGGATATTACCATTGGTCAATATAAAAATATATTGATTTTGTGTACTATTAAACTGCTTTGGTTCCATTTTGCTGTGACTCACCATTTCCAAGATGTAGCATTTAACTATTGGTCCCATGGAAATTTGGATGCGATATTTGTAATCAGCAGTGAAAAACTGTCATTCTTATATCACAAGTCTATTTTGAAAAATCCAGAATGAAGAAAGCGTGGTTTCATACTGTTTGGAAAGATTAAAGAAAAGTATCCAAACATTCATCACTTTTTTGTATGCCAGGATCATTTAAGGGGTTGTGGACATGCTAGTAACTGTAAAAAAAAAAAATAAAAAAAAAAGTGTGTAGACACAAGGAAATAACTAATTTTTGACCAAGGAAATTCAGTAACTAATTTTTTAAGTTCGTTGGATATATTTTATAATTTTTAGTTATTACTACAAATGGCGAACATTTATTGATTGCACTTTCTAAGTAGCTGTGTGCTAAGTGATTAACATGTGGTTGAATCCGATTGCCTATCGCTATTTCCACTCCCATATGTCAAGTTCAAATATGGGAGATTATAAGATGGTAAAAAAATGGATGAAAAGTGAGGGGGGGGAGTTACTTTTTACCCCATTTTTTTTAATGTTCACATTTTATCCTCTCTTCAAATTCTCATTTTTAGATCCCATTTTTATCACCACTTTTCTCCCACTATTACCCTCACTTTTTATCCCCATTTTTAACTCCAGATTTATCCCCCACATTTAAGAAAATTGTCCCCTTGGGATAAAAGAATGGATAAAAGGTGGGGGATTAAAAAAGGGTTCAAAGTAGAAGATAAAAAAGTAGGGATATGGTTGGGAATTAAATGAAGAGCTGATAATGATGAGGATAAAAAATGGGGATAAGTAATTTAAAAAGTCAAGGATAAGTAGAATCAAAATGTAGGGATGAAAATGGGGTTAAGAGCTGGGTAAAAAGTATCTCCTCCCTCACTTTTTTTGACCTCCTTTTAATTGCCTATTTTTAACACAATTTTAGCTTGCTGAATGTCTCCACAATTGTATTTAAAAATTCCACAAGATACATTAATTTTTATTCCAATCTGGATGTTTTTATTTTGAAAGTTGCATTTTTTATTCTGCACTAAATTTTAGCATTTGCAAAAAACTGTAATAAACACTTAGAATAATGTAATTTGAACTTACAAACTATAGCTTGTTCGTTTATAGTATGTTTAAGAATTGAAAAAAAATATTGAAGGAAGACTTCACATATCACTTTATTTAAGTCTATATACAAAAATATTAATAACATTGTGGCATATTTAAAAAAAATTTAAATCAAACTCCAAATATATGAAATAACAAAAATTCAGAGTGCGAAACTTTTTAATTCAATACAGGAAGACAGGGTTGTCCATCAGTTCACTGTAGCACGATAAACATCACCAGTACACATAAAACATTGCAGGCAAGATTATTTGTGATGATTCTTATGAAATCTGTGATGCTGATGATGGTGTGTAAAATTTTGACAACAATACAACACTACTCTTAGAAAAATTTTAGTACTTTTTTCATTCAACCCTATAATTTCAAGCCCACTGTGATGTTATTTCATTAGGCTGGGATGTCATAACCGACTGACAGACGAATAAGATAATTCACTTATTCATACTAAAATTGTGTCATTGTATGGCAGGTGAGGTAATGTTGACAGCCCTGGAAAATGTCTGCTGTAATTATCATGCTGAAATATTTTGCCAATGATACGTTTCAATGTTTAATTTACATATTTGGTCCATTAAGTCATAACCATTTTCTATATAGAAGTATGTGGTGGTATTTGGAAACATTATGCTCTGACATAAATGTGTCTAATTTGTTTGTATTTACATATCATTAATCATGACAACTGTCTATTTTTTTAGAATACTTTTCTGCTTGGTTTAACATATACTTTCCTTTTCTTTTGGCAATACTATTAGTAGTACATGAATGAAACATGCTATATGAACATATAACTTCCTAAATTTAATATAAAAATTAATTAAATAAAATTTTAAAAAATAACAATAAAATAATAATAAAATAACAGAATAATAATAATGATCAAAGTCACTTTTTTGTCCACAATTTTGGATTAGGTGGTATTACTTTTGAGGTCCATATGATGCCCAATTGATGTCCAAATTGATGCGAGTTCAAATCCAAATTTTGGATTTCAAATTAAAAATCATCTATGCTAAAAATTGGATCATCAGTGGAAAATCATCAGGAAAAGCTCACATCAATTGGACATCATCTAGATCTCAAAAGAGATACCATCTAACCCAAAATTGTGGACAAACAAGTGCTCTATTTTAATTTTTATTTTAATTAAAAAATGCCAAGTGCTCTATTTTCAAATCTATCCTTGTCCCTGGTCTTACCTGTGGTATTGAGTCCTGGGTAATGACCCTAGAGAGCCAAGGAATCATTACTAAAATATGTTTGCTAAAATGCCAGGATTTAACCCTCCCCCTCTTTGTACCACTTTTTAACATTACCTTAACCCCCTTCCTTGAATGAACATGCTTAACTTATTCAAAGGAGGAAATCTTTTCACATTAAAAGGTGCCATAACCATATTGATTGATTATTAAAGGAGAGATTTATTATTATTATTATTTTTTTTTTTTTTTTAATATTACCATTTTACCATTCACTTTTGTCATATTGTTATATCATCATCTGCTTCGAGTTGTATAACATTTCATTTATTCTGTCAGTCTAGGAAAAAGGTAAAAAGGCTGATCTGCAAAATATTACTTTTAACTTTGGCAACGAAAGTTAACATCGTCAGTAACGAATTAAAACAATTGTCAACCCAAAAAAATATTTACTGGTTGAAAAAATGTAATCAATTTAACCATTAATAATAAACAGCAAATTAAGGATTCTTCAAATATTCCAGTTTTCATTTGAAAAATAAAAAAAAAAAAGCAACTTTGTAATTGAGTTATCCCACTGGCTGTCTGTCGGTGTTGATTGTAAGTAATTTTATAAGAAAAAAATTTTTTTTTGTATTCTTTTAATTGCCATTTTTTTATCCAAGTGGTATAATGCCAAAACTGTGGACAAATGATAGTATCAAACAAAATAAGGACAAACAACAATTCCACAAATGAGATTTTTAATCTGGAGAAGATAGTGTCTTTGAAATGTACAGGGTCGGGACACATTAATATGACCACCTCTCCTCGAACATGTTGGAACGTCCCATGGTATGCAGATGAAAAATCATTGCATATCATTAAAAGCTGACAACAGCAGACATGTAGTAGCATCAGTTAACACAGCAATTGTCGCCATCATGGGCAGAGCAAGTGACCAGTCGGATCTCTAAAAGGGGATGATCATTGGCTATCGGGCCAAGGGCGGCAGCATTTTAGAAACGGTCACCTTTGTGAACTGCTCTAGGGTTGCCATTGTGAAGGTGTACCGCGACTAGACGAACCAGACAGTTTCGAGCAACCGAAGAGGTAACTGTGGGGCCCCACGGGCCATCGATCCTAGAGGCGAGTGTCGGTTACGATGCCTGGCCAAAATCAATCGGCATGCCACTGTTGAGCAACTGACACAGCAAATGAACAGTGGGGCCACTAGGCGTGTCAGCACCAAGACAGTGCAACAATCCCTCTTGAGGTTGCGACTCCGGAGCAGCATGTGGTAACAGCACCCATGTTGACGCCTGTGTATTGCTGAAAATGCCTCCAATTCGCAACGGACTATCGCCATTGGACCTCAGCTGAGTGGCAAAAGGTTGCTTTCTCTGACGAGTCGTGGTTTCTGGTGAACAGAGTGGACGGACGATGGAGAATTCACCAGGAAGCATCTGAGAACAGGCATCCCGACACCATCGTTGGCAGACGACAGGCCGATGGGGGAGGTGTGACTGTTTGGGGGATGTTTTCGTAGTATGGTCTGACTCCACTGATACCGCTGCAGGGTACACTGAATGCTGTTCGTTACCTGACGATCATCGCAGACCAGGTACACCCCTTCATGTCGACAGTATTTCCTCAGGGTGATGGCACCTTTCAACAGGACAATGCTCCCTGCCATACAGCCAAAATTGTCCACGACTGGTTCAAGGAGCATGAAGATGAATTCAAGCTACTCCCATGGCCACCAAACTCCCCAGACCTCAACCCCATTGGACATTTGTGGGACCATCTCGATCGCCATGTCCGCAAGCTGGACCCTCCACTACGCATGGTGATGGAATTACGGAATGCACTGATCGCCGAATGGTTCCAGATACCTGCAACCACCTTCAGAGGACTTATTGACTCTCTGCCACGTCAACTAGCTTTTGTGCTTGCCGCCAAAGGTGGATATTCCGGATACTAGCAGGTGGTCATATTAATGTGTCCTGACCCTGTATATCTGTAGCTCCAGATTAAAAATCTGATTTGTTGAATTGTGGTTTCTGTGCTTATTTTGTTTGATACTGCCATTTTATAATTAAAATTTTTCTGTTTAATGGATTTAATTATGTTATTAATATTTAATTAATTTAATTATTAATGGTTTATGTTAAAAGAAATTTAAACATATGTAACAAGAACATTAAAGTGAAATATAATTTTAACAAATTGGGATAAAATTAGCATTTTTATTTTTTATATTGTCGTTCTTTTTAATTGCCAATGTCAACTCTCATTTTTAATTTGCAATTTTTTCTGCTAATTTAACTCCTTAACCATTTGCTTGCCCCTTTATTCGTTTTAACCACACAACATAAGACCTCATTAACTCTTTTTATAACTTCCAGCAGCTCCTCATTTGCCCATCTTGCTTATTCCTAATTTGTTTCAGTTATTTTTAAAAAATTAATTATCAAAATAAAGACTGTGGTTTTCTTTTCATTAATTATATTAGTTTTGAATATCTGTTTTAATCTGAACGGTTAAAAATGGCTATTGATAAATTTGATCTAATAATCACCCCTTAATACTCTGTCAGTTAAATAGTAACTTGAACATTATATTTCAAGTTATAATAAATTTAAATAATGTTTTTTCTTCCTATTTAATGCTAGCTAGCTGGATGTGCCATATTAGGAGTAGGCATCTGGTTGTATTTAGCTTATGGAGGTTATGCTACTCTTCTCCCTTCCTATAGTGCACTCAGTGCAGATAGTTTGTGCATTACAGCTGGTGTCATTACATTTGTGATTGCATTCTTAGGATGTTGTGGATCCTGGTTTCAAAATAGGTGTCTCCTTGTGACGGTAATATATACCAAAAAACGTAGTTTTTAGAAGGACTTCCATATTTCTTGATGATTAATATTTTCTTTGCACTATTTTTTTCTCATAGTATTTTCTTCTTGTCATGCTAATATTTAGCTTGGAGTTCACTGCTGGGACCTTAGCATTTGTATATAAAGATAATGTAAGCATTTGAATTTGTATAATATTTTTTTTAAATATTACTTAAATCAAGTAAGAAATGAGACAAATACAGAGTATCTGCAAAGTATCTTTACACATTTAGAAAATCATTAAAAAGAAACAAACAAGGATATTCAATTACAGTTATTTTTAGCTTCAGTAAAAAAATTATCAAAGTTTTTTTTGACAATGTTTAGAACATTTCTAGATGCGCAGCATTTGGCACATCAAGTTGGTAAGAGATTTCTAATCTGATTCTGTGAAGTATTGGAAAACAGGCAGTCGATGGCTGCTGTAATTTGGCTTTTCAGTCATCATTTCTCACAAATTGGGGCACTATCTACTGGTTACTTCATTAAAAAAAAAAAAAAAAAAAAAAAAAAAGACTTTGATACATTCTTTATTGAATACCATAAGTGCGTATCCTTGATAGTTTATTTTTAATGATTTTTTTTTTTTTTTTTAAAGTGTGAAGATACATTTTGGACATTATGTATGACTGTGGAAGTGTGGTACATTCTGTTTAATATATGATTGAAAATTAAAGTCACTATATAAAAAGTTCCTCAGTGCTAAGAAATAGATGATACGGTGGCATATCATAATTTACGTGTGATTGCTATACTTATACATTTTTTATTACATTTATTAGTCGTGACTGGGTTTATAAGGAAAGGCTTTTCCCATGTGTTTATGGGATTGCAATGAAGAATGTATTTTCTGATGCATTCACACACAAATAGAGTGCTCCGCAGGGAAATCTGACCAGCTTTTGAAATTATAGAGTGCATTAAGTAGATGCTCTGCCAACGGTGAGCCTCACCGCTGATAAAAGGGGAGGAGTTCTAACAAAACAGCATTTTGACATAATCAGCAGGGAAGCAAGAAAAAAACGGTTGAGCTCACTTGCTTCCTCCCTTGCTGTCGATGCTGTTGTCTGAGAAAAAAATGGCAATCTCCAATAATAATTTAATTATTTAAGATTAGTGATATCCAGGTTCAAACTTGCAACAAGCTTAATCTTTATTTTAATTCAACATCACACACAAAAAGAATAAATGCTCTTTAACATATCCATCTGAAGATCTGTCAAAAGCATTCTAAAAGAAGTGAATCGTTTTTCCGTACTGCTTCATACATTTACAAGAAGTAAAATATACAGCTATTTTCCTTTTCTAGCTAAATTTTGATGAAAACTGATAAACACAGTCTTCTGAATTTGGTCATTAATGCTCTCGGTCTCTCTAAGCACTTGGCTCTGGTCTCCACGTGAATCTTAGCGCTCTGTTGCTTGTTCGCTTCTCTTGCTTTACGTTAAGCAATCCCAGAATTCTTCGCAGCAACTTGTTTGACGTTTATGACGACAGGGCATGAATAAACCAATCAGAGGGCAGACGTGTCTTTATCAAAATCAACGTCGGCCCTGGATGTAGCTACTACCTTCAAAAATCACCCCCAGTGAAGCAGCTCTTACAGCATCTACAGAACACACTCATAGTATAAGGTTGTAATTTGATGCAAAACAAATTTTGTTTCCTTATAGCAAATGGAAGTACCATTTATGAATCATAATGAAAAAAACTGGATGAAGAAAGTTTTAAAAACGACATCATCCATTTGCTTCTTGTGAACACGCTTTTGCAACCTGTCACTGAATATCTTCATAGCAAGTTGTCCATATCTTATTTCCCTACAAATAGCATTTTTCAGTTCTTCTATAGGGTGTAATTTGTTCATGAAAAGTCTCCCTTTGAGATTCGCATGAAAAATGATGTCACCCAAATCAGAACCACTCTTGCGAACCTCAAAGGGAAACTTTTCATGAACGAACCACGCGCTACATATGGAAGATACTGTTTTGAGTTTAAATCTTCAGCACTTTTCGTAAGAAAGACCTTCCATTTAACTGGTTTGACCTTACATTTCGTATACCCTTGATGTACGAAAATCAATCATGACTTGCAACTCATACAATTGTCATGCTGATACATTTTTACCAGTATATTTTATTGACTCATCTTGAACATGAACTTTAGGCTGAATGATTTTTATTTTATTTGTCCCATTCAATAATAATAATAATAATAATAATAATAATAATAATAATAAATGTAGTTTAAATGTTTACATGCTTTTAAAGTATGGTTTAATTTTATTATGACACAGATATCTGAAAAGTTAAAAGAAGAATTAAGAGTTGGAGTTCGTCTGAATTATCGAGCACATGGGGAACAAGGATTCACAGATACTTGGGATCACATACAAGAAGAGGTAGTCTCATTGCTGTACTTTAATATAAATTCTTAAATAAATATTTGAATAAACATGTGAGCCATATCAAGCTTCATTTCTGCATTCTCATTTCTTTCTCATTTGATGTCGAGCAATCAAGTGATTGATTCACTGAAAGATTTATGATGAATAATCTCATTATTACGAATACACGGTGTCCCTCAAAGGACTCCCTGATTAAGAGTAAATATCTTGGAAATTGAGATCAATAGAAGAATGAAACAAATGCTATGTTTATTTCGAAAATCTTACAAATCTGATATGGAAGTTTCAAATTTAGTTACAAATGTTGCCGACAGGTTGCACTGTAGATAGCTTACTGAAAATTTGATTCTTCATCTGTGCCATCTCTGTGCTCGAAAGGTGCACATTTTGAATCGAATGTGATGTGATTGCAAAGGCGCTAACAAAGGACAGTTTATGGCCTATGTCTCAAACTTTGTACTTTGACTATAGTGTGCAGTGCCACGTATTGGCAACATTTGTAACTAATTTTGAAACTTCTATATCAGATTTTAACGGCTTCTGAAATAAACGAATAAACGTATCACTTGTTTCATTCTTCTATAGATCTTAGTTTCCAAGATATTTACTCTTAAAATCGTGGGACACCCTGTAGAAACTGCATTAACATTGTACAAGTTTATTATTGTTGACCCTATATAAGCAGTACATGTACAGTTTTACAAATTAAGATCTACAATTGTAAAACACTAAAAGCATCAATAAATGTCACAGTCAGGACACTTCTTTTGTTTTTACAATATAATTTTATTGAAGTATACACAGAAGAAGGAAACTTTTAATATTTTGTATTCAGATGTACAGAATGGTTTTAATTAATTTCCTTACTTAACTGTCTCTGTTTGCAAATGAGTGATCGTGCGTACAGGAAACATAAATGTGAACATTATCAAAGACATGAGGAAGAGAAATAATGGCTAATCACGTTTATTGAAACACTTTTAATGTGCTGTAAAATCATACAATATGGTTTCAGTCACATACTTATCAACGCATCTGGTGGCCAGATAAGGTACTAACGGCAGTGATGGCATTGACACACATGCAAATTTTGTGCCCCATAATCTGGACATTATTTCTGCAGAGTTTGGCACCCGTACTATAACTAGTTTCCTGTCTAGAGCCTGTTATATAGGGAAAGTTTAATTATAACCATCCTGTCTTGTACTTGTCTGTATATCCGCAAAGTGGGCATATACACGTCTTGCTTGTTTATACATAATGATGATAAATATTAAAAATAGTTACACCCTTTATGATAATCCAAAGAAATGTCTCGTTTTAGAAAGATATTGAGGGCTTAAAAGGTGGATGTGTTGCAGTTTGTTTGCATTGTTATTCCTTTATACAGGGTATATCAGGTTCGATGGTCATAAAGTACTAGCGTGATCCTTTACATGATTACAAACTTAAAGTTCCTTATGCAAAATGTTCAAAACTCAAATGTTAGGGGTCTAAACATCACGCGAAGTTTGCTGAAAACCTGTCGAAAACTTCATTTAATCTCAACAATTGCCGCCGATTTAATTGTAATCGCCCCTTTGAATTTAATGAACTGCTGGTGCGGAAAGTTCATAAATGACGTAACGACGCAATTTAAATTTTGAGTTTTCGACATTTTCGATAAGGAATTTTGTAATTAAGTTTGTAATCATGCAAAGGATCACGCTAGGTACTTTATGACCATCGAACTGATACACCCTGTATAGAGTGATTACCTAGATTCAAAGTTTTAGCATCAATATTGTGCAGTGGCAGACTTTATTAATTCTACATATAATAAAAATAAAGTTTTTTTTTAAAATTATAACTGTATACAACGTGTGTAAAATAATGAATCTTAAATTATATATAATGATTATAAAGTGCCATTGAAAATAGAGCAGTATTTTAATAATTGTGATATTTTAAAAAGAAATCGTTTCATTCATAGGCATAAATATGAAAAAGAAAGATGAAGAATGAAGTTAATTTCAATCGTTGATGAGGTGGAAAACCAAGGGGAGGAACAATATTTTGTAAAGTGATATGATTTTTTTTATATAATAAAGAATGTACAGATGGAATGTACTTTAGGTTTGATGAAAGTAAATTTGACCACTTAGATGTAAAAACTCAGGATGACTTCTTGTAGATTCAAATGTTGGAGACTTTTTTTCTAGAGGAATTCTACACCTTTGATGACCTCATATCCAGATAACACACTCCTAGTCGAATATGGTGTTAAGATCATTATTATGTAGAAGCCAAACTTTGGAGACTCTCCTTAGATGAATTCCTCAACAGATGTTACTTTTAATAATTTCATGTCCAGATGGTAAACAAGCTCTCACATTTGGATGTGGTGGTAATTGAAAATTGTATAACTTAAATGGAGCAATATCCCTTCAAATTCTGTATAAATACAGACATATGTGCAGAATTCATCTAGGAAAAGCCTCCAACATTTAGCACCTACATAATAGTCATCTTACCACCATATTCAACTAGGAGTTTGCTATCATCTGGACATGAGGTCATCGATGGTCAACATCTGTGCAGAATTCCTCTAGAAAAAGTCTCCAACGTTTGGATCTACAAGAAGCCATCGTGAATTTTTACTTCTGAATGGTCAAATTTACTTTCATCGAACTTAAAGTACATCCCATCTTTACATTATTTATGATTTGGAAAATATCATATCATCACTTTATAATAATTCTACTTTCCATTTTCAACTTAAGTAATATTTTATAAAATAAAAATCCCAATTTGGTTCCTTGGATGACACTCTTTTTTGAATTTATTTATAAATGCATTTTAGCACCCCCTCTCCTTTGTAATACCTAAAATCCGTTACCCTTAATGCCTTTCATAACAAAGAATTCAGAGCTTTTTTTCAATTTTGGGTATAATTAAATATCCACTTCGCTTATTCTGTATAAGGATTATGATGCCCATAATAAATTCCTTTTTGGTAGTGTTCAAATTTTTTCATTATTTTTCAGAATAAATGGAAAAGGGAAAAGCCAAATTTTTTATTTATATAACAGCACACACCTTATTGCTATTAAAAACAGATTTAGGCCCATTCTTTCCCCCCTCTAAAATATATTGTGGAGAATAATCCTATATCAATAACATTTTATTTTATTTTCCTTTTGGACAGTTCAGATGTTGTGGAGTAATAAACTATACAGATTGGTTCAATATAGCTATTTGGCCTAAACAGCAATGGGTACCTGATTCTTGTTGCATAAAAGGATTGGCAAATAGAACAGAATGCGGAAGGCTTAAGGACTTAAGCATTTTGCATACAGAAGTAAGTAATTTCACTGTCTGTAATGTAAAAGAGCAATTTCATTCCTGCTGGTGTAAATATAATCAAAAAGATACAAAATATTTGAATGATTATAAATTGAGGCATGAATCACAAAAGTAGAAACATCCCTTTGTGGAGAGGGTTTAGTCTCAGGAATAGTCTCAATGTAATCTTTATAACAATTTTGCAATCTCTAGTGAAGAATGCGAGCCTAGGAAAATAACAAAATAAATAAATAAGGAAAATAGATGTTTGATTGATATATTTGGCAATTGAATTAACTTAAAAGCACAAAAGTTTAAATTAACACAAAAATAATAAATATTAATACATAAAACTGTCTGAAATTTAGTTTTCCTGCACTAATTTCGTCATCCTGAGATTGAAAAGCACAAGGTCAACAACACAAAATACAGTACAGTAGGCCCCCGTCTTACATCCGTAATCCATTGCGGAGTGAGGATGTAAAACGAAACCCGATTTCCCATAGGGTCCAATTATAAAAAATTTATTTTGTTCTGGACAGAAAGAGTGGACCCCCCCCCCCCCGAAGTTGAACATGCTTTATACAGTTAAGTTTTTTTTTATTACAGACTCAAAAGATTATCTCTCCTTCTCTTTTCTCTCTTATCCTTCTTTCTCTTTTTTAATAACTTTTTACCGATTTTTATTTTAGTTCTTATTTCTTCTTCACTTTTTAGTCATCAGAATCAGAGGAACTGATGACTTCCATCTTCTGTCCAACATCTGATCCAGTCTTCTGTTTCTTTGAAGGAGAAATCTTGAAAAAAAACAACTGCCAAGAGTGGTCTGATCCTCTCTCCTCCTCAGCATCTGAATTCACACCCCAAACACTTTATCTGCCTCTTTCAGGTACATTGCACATCAGTGCCTTTGAATTTTCGTGCATGGATGTAAAATGAGTCCAGGAACGTAAAACAGGGTTTTTTTTAGACGTCCACCGGTGGACGTAAAACGGGGGCCTACTGCACTTGAATATTAAACATCATGTGGCTACAAAAGTTATACAAAATTAACATATTAATTAAAAACCAATCCTCTCAGTTATAAAAATATTATCAGTATTATTATTAAAACTTTAAATTTATAATTTTACTAAATTATATTAAAATTTATTTTTAAATATTAAAATCTGATTCTCTACATCTATTTTTGCATTTATCACTCAAATCTTTAGGGATGCCTGGAACGCATCCATATGTGGCTGATTGATCGCATGCACATCTTTGGATTGTCAATTCTATTTTTTGCATTTATTCAGGTGAACATTGCTAATTTAAATTCCAACTTTTATTTAATATAGAAAATGATCTTAATTCCTTTTTGTTTGTATTTCATTTAGCTGTTTGGCCTCATTTCATCCATGTTATTATGTTGTACAATACTTCATCGCCGAAGGCATAAATTATAATTCTTATGTAAATTAGGAAGTGTTTTGGGACCAATTTAATACACTGTGAAATAATTTAAATGGTTATTTATTTTATAAACCACTTAATGTGGGAGGGTTCCAAACCCCAGTACCTGGATTTTGCTATAAATATTTACATTTAAGCAGTATGTTAAAGGTAAAATTTTACTCTCATGCTTTTTATTTTTTTTAGAATTTATTTTTAAAAAAGAAATGGAAATTTTAAAAATATTAAAAATTTAAATTTTTAACTGTATATTTTCAATCAAATATATGAAACTATTTACTATTCTTGTTGAAGAGTTATATTTTTATAGAATGTTGGGAAAAAAATGTTTATTTTGAATTTTATACTCTAATTATTGTGGAAAAGAAGTGAGATAACAACTGTATAGTTTTATTTTCAGTTTTTTTAAATGATCTTTTGAAATTTGTAAAAAGGAATGTATATGTATTAATGATAGAGGTTCTCAATGCGGTGTTTAGTTCTTTATTTACTAAGAGTTGAAATCAAGCTCAAATAGTCCTTTAAAGTTATATTTGAAAAGCTCAAGATCTCTCATTTCCATTGAGTGGCCATTTGCACAGAAATCAAATACAAATGTAATTTACAAATTTACGTTTATAGTGAATTCCTTGCTAGAAGTAAGCTAAAATACCTTAATTGCAAAAGCATAGTTTGTTTATGAAGATAATAAAAGCCATTTTAACAAAGAAACATATCAGGATCATTGCTATTTCGTATGATAAAAAAATGATTGATTAATATTTCATCTTCGAGTCTACTTAATCATCTTAAGTAATTTGCTATTTTTACTGGCCCAATTAATTAAAATCATGAATAAAATTCAAAAATGAAATTGTGAAAAAACATAGAACTCTTTGTTAATTGCATGCATGATCATTTGTTCGATGTTCATTCTTAATAAAGGTAATGTTTAAAATTAAATTTTATTTTAAAAAATCATTGGC
>JAHWFO010032172.1:413595-430412 GCA_023313115.1 Rhysida immarginata
CCTGCTTTATACTGTATTCTCTGGTGTATAGGTCTCACTTTTTGTCAGACTACTAACTATAGTCTGCAGATTGGATCTTGAGTCCTAGTTTCAATTTCTTTCTGCATATGACTTCATGACTGTTCATCGGTTGTCTTTCTGGTGTGATTTAGCATTGCTATTCACCCATTCAAGGGTGGACTTGAATCGCGAGTGATAATCAACCATGGCAGATGCAGATGCAGAAGCTCCTTGAAAGAATTATTATTACCTGTTAATAATAAATACATGTATACAGGTTGTAATAAATCTATATATGCGCAAAATAAATGATTAAATACAAAAACGTTTAGAACTACAGCAAAACAAAACAAAAAAAAAATATATAGACAAAAAACTCGCTAAGAAAATTACCCCTCTTTTCTCCATAAACTTACCAGTTCGGACCATGATTTTCTATGCGATCGTTTAGTTTATTGAATTCACAGTGAAGTTAGTCAGGGCTCAAGATCTGATCTGCAGACTGTTTTCGTCCACTACAACTCAAAAACTTTTTTTTATTGAAATTGACCTTAGAAACTCATGATTCAAGTAGATATGTTAAAATTTTGCCAAAAAATAGTGATAATAATAAATTTACCATCTGTACTATGTGATCAAATTTTGTGCAGCTAACTCCTCTGAAACTGAAAACAGCAGAGCCAAATGAAATTAATACATTCTCAGATGGTACCTTAAACTGTGCTTGAGGTATTTTTATGACATTTGGTTAAGCCTTTTAAGTGGTACGTATTAATTTATTTTTTAAAGTAATGAAATAGCCATTGTATTCTTACCAATGAACAAAGGTCAATAAATTCGTCATATATGAATAATTTGTGTGCCATTGAGATGAATAATTTTTGTGCCATTGAGGTGTTATTGTGGTTTTATTTTTAAAAAAATTTAAAACTTTGCCCATATCCAACATTTTAAATTATTAAATTATCTTATAGGCATCAACAATACAATAGTGACGTTCGCATGCTCCAGATATAAACAATGCATAAATCTATTATTAAATACAGTAGAACCTCTTTAATTCAGAAACCTCTGTAAATCGAATCTTTTTTGTTCCCTTGGAAAAAAAATCCATTACTCGAAACCTCTTTAATTCGAATTCCCTTGAGATTCGAATTAAAGAGGTCGACTGTAATATGTAACTCCTTTTCACTCTCTCTTAATGTCAAAATGGGAGGTCTGTATGAATGTACTTTACATATACATTCCAATTTATTTTAATTTTTTTGAGACCTGCAACTAATAAAAGAAAATATGATTATGCTGATTACAGCCACTGAAACATGAAAAATTTTCTCTTAAAATCTGTATATACCGTAATTTTCGGGAGTAACGCCGCGGCGGCTGATACGCCGCACACGCCAAAATTTAACAAAAATGTTAAATCTCCGGGAGTAGCGCCGCGGCGGCCGATACGCCGCACCCCCCCCCCTCCCATCACACACGGTCCGTTTTGTATAATCGCGTTTTATAAGAAATTCAATAAACAAACCAAAATTCAATATTTATAAGATATATTTTATTAGTCGAATCCTTCAAAATCCGATGTTTCCGAATCGGAATGAAATAAAGATAAACGGTCGAAAGTCAAAAGTCGTTGAGAGAGAAATACTGGGAGATTATGCCCGTCGCAATTGAAACCAAATACTGGTTGCCATGAAACCAAAAGCGACCCCTTATATACCGCAACAGGTGTCATACTAGCAGGCGTCGATTATTCTGATTGGTTGACCTCTAGCGGGCGTCGATTATTCTGATTGGTTGCCCTCTATTGACGAACGCGAAAATTAGACCAGTTGATCATTAGCCAAATGGCCTCTCTGGGCAAAAAGCCACACTAAAAGCGTGGATTATTTGAAATAATTTATTTCCTGTTGATGACTGATTACACTGCGCGATTTGCGGAAAACATCGATGTTTCCAAAGTCAGTCGATGAAAACGTCGATAAAATCCATCGATACTATAAATTCATCGATGATAAGAGTGCTTTATTATCGAGTGAATCACCCGCTGTCAATGAACGATCACGCTCGATCGTTATCGGAGTGAATTTTTAATCGTGTAGAATCTATCTATCTTTTTTTTTTTTTTTTGTAAAATCTCCGGTAGTAGCGCCGCGGTGGCTGATACGCCGCACACGCCGAATTTTTAACTTTTAATAACAGAAACGCCGCGGCGTTACTCCCGAAAATTACGGTATGTCACATTCGGTATATTGGTCACAGGCCACAAAAGCTTTATAAATAAAATGCAACCTATACTCCAGAAAATACAGTATGGTAGTTTGCAAATTGCAAGTCACGCATCTGTCAATAATGTTAGGCAAATGCAGAAAATAAATTCTCTTCAAAATTTTTAACAAAATTAAACTACTATCATGTACAGGTATTTGATAATTAGGCTATGATTGATAGCATATTAAGCTGAGCATATGTTTGCTTGTTGCTTGAATAAACAGTAAGACTGCAGTGCCCACCTTATAATAATTATAGAGTACATACCACTTTGATTAGTCATGTCACTGGTTTATCTATTTAGTATATTATACTTTTTATCATTATTTTAGAGCAAACTATTTCTACTGACAAAAAAGATTCACACTAACACTGTGTTTCACAGACAGCAGCATTATAAATAACGTTTTTTATTTTACTGATTTGCTTTCTGGTCCTCCAAAATCCTGTTGGATGGTTTGCTTAATGATGAAATCATCTAACACTCATTTCTCAGAATGTATTCATCCATTAAGTCATACAAGTTTATATAAAGTTCTGTATGTAAATTGTTAAATATTAAGGGTTGATTAGAATTGTTTGATCTCATTACCCTGTGAATTAGAATTGTTTGATCTGCAGTCTTAAAAATTTGTTAAATTTTTGCTAATGCATTAAAAAATGTTACAGTATTTCAGTATGTGTTTTGGGATATTTAGGATGTAATTACTTTAAACAGATTTTTAGAAAATATTTTTCAGTGTTTTTAATAATTAAAAATTTCTTTTTTAAATCAATTTATTTCTATATCAGCCATATCTCATTTAAATGTCGGACATGGCATAGAACTAGCTTTGCTAAGAAGCATAGTTATAAAAGAAATGACAAAATCCTAAATTGAGCAATAAAATTAAGTACAGTCCTTTAATTAAATATAATATTAAATTGCTAAATTTTGAGTTGTCATTTATTTTATAACAATACAGTTAAATGTATTTATTTTGATGTGTATTTTATGTATATTGAGCTATTTGGGATTGTACAATATTTGTAATGTGAGAATTTAAAATGCTTGAGAATTCCAAGCCTTTTATCTTTCTATAAGATCTTTGAATTTTGGAGGAAAGATGAGTGTTTTTTTTAGTTTTTGACTGCTACTAAATTATGCTTGACAAAAGCAAATTTTGATGAAAAGCAAATCGCAGCAAAAAAAAATTTGTCTTTACCATTTGAAGACACTAAATTCTTGCAGAGACTCATGAAAACCAAATTGTGGATTTTTTGAAGGAAAATATTTAGCCTCCCCCCCTCCCAGTTGCTGTTATTGAATGCACATGCTGTCTTGCTTAATTGTCTGTAAATTACACAGGCAAGTTTATAGTAAAGCATTGTGTGTTTTTTGTTTTGTTTTTTAATTTATTCAGCAATTTTTCATTCTTTTAGCCTATAAACATTTCTAGGGAGAGCATTGTGGTAATATGGTCACGAAAAATGTGAATACTCAGTACTGTTGTGAAGGTGAACTCTTGTTGTAAATTCTGATATCCACAAGTGGTGAAGACAATTGTAGCTGGGTCTCAACTCTAAATATAAAAGTAATACAAATATACCATATTTTTTATGTATTTCATAAATGCGATATGTTTACTTGAAAATTATTCTTCAAATAAAAACATTTTAAGTGAAAATGAATTCTCTTTTGATTTAAGGAATGCAGAAATTGTAATTAATCACTGTGGAAAATCTTTGTTATACATTTAGTCATGTCAAAAGTTAAAGATTTTTTTTTTAATTAAAAAAAATAAAAATTATGTTAATTGTTTACGTAGAAGTATGTTTATTATTTCATTCACTGAATATTGAGTAAAATTATAGTATCATAAAACAATATTTTTAATGGATTTTTAAACTGAGTGGCCAAAAATCATGGGAAAACACTGATTGATTGACTGAACTTGGCATCGGAAAGTCCAATAATGTATCCTTGCCATAAATCCGCAATTTTAGACGCCATTCTTGAATATATTGAAATTTTATTTTTATCTTTTATTTTTATTTTAAAATAATTTATTACAGAAACAATTGTCTATCCAGGGCCAGTATGGCTGGATAGCCGACAAGTTAGGTCCTTGGATAGAGAATAACATTACCAATTGTGATTAAAAAATTAACATTTAAGTGTGATGTGATTGTTATTAGCGAGTCGCTCCTCTGCGAGCCCTCAAAACTGCTGATCTGAAAAAATGTCCACATAACGTGCACTTGTCATTGTTTGCTGCAGCCGGACAATGGGGCTAATTGTGACCATGTGAACACAGCCAGACCGTAACTGAACCACCTCCTGCCTGGACACAACCTTGTTGACGTGCAGGATCCATAGCTTTTTGGGGCATAGGCTACACTTTCACGCATCCATCAGTTCGGTACAACTGAAACCGGGATTCATCTGACCGTGCTACACGCTGCCACCGTTCCTTGGTCCACTGCCGATGTTCCCAGGCCTGTGCATGTCGTTGAGCTCTATGCGGAGGTGTCAGCAAGGAGACATGTGTCAGTTGTCAGATGCTGAAGCCTAAGCGGTGCATTTATCTCCGTATAGTCCTGGTAGAAATGTACCCATTATATTACGCCCCACATTCAAATCAGCAGTGATCTGGCCCACAGTAGCCTGTTGATGGCCCCATATGGATTTGCTAAGGTGAGTATTGCTGAATATATCAGAGAAGAAGAAAAAAGATAGTCAAACCTCGATATCTCAAAGAAATTTTATTTCCCTGCATTTTCACTATTAATTCAATGTAATTTTTCTTCGTTATCTCAAAATATTTTCTTGGAAAGGCTTGCTGTGTTGAATTTTACCAGAAAGACTGTATTGCAGAATGTTGTAATTATTTTTGATGGAACTTGTCTTGTGATTGGATAGTGATTATGACTGATAACCATCTAATATTGAGATCACTAGGCATGTAGTGCTTTGAGAGATGATGGTTTTCAAGATCATTTGAAGGGGAATACTGCTTCTTTAATAGCAAAGTTTATTTTTAATCACACAATCTTATTCAGCACTTTTTTTTTTTTTTTTTTATAAAATTATACAAATTACATTTTTATTAATATTTTTATTTTAACTAATAAAAAAAAAATTACATTAGATGTTCAAAACTACCTCCATTTGTATCATTAAGCAAATGTGATCAACACTGAAAGAATTGTATGCACTTCAAAAGAATAATTTGGGTTATTCACACAGCCACTTTTATACTCATCACGTGTCTTCTTCAGTAGTCTGCTAGTTTTGAAAAGCCACGTTCTTAACATGCCCCTATTAAAAAAATCGAAGGTAATAAGACCTGAAGATCACACAGGCATATGTGTAGATCCACAGCACTGTTTTGGCTGTCATGGACCCTGATTCAAGATCTCCAGAATGATCTTGATTTTTTTTGGGGGGGACATGACGAGAATGTGGCTTTTCAAACTAAACAAAGTGAGTGCTTGTTACATTGCTTAATTAAAATCTTTGCACTTTTGCCATCATTTTGATAGTTTCTATATTACCATAGAAATCCACTTCTGGAGGTTATCCCAGCACTGCTTTTAGACAGCCACCTGAAGTTTGCCAATGAGAGAAGAATTTCTCAATGCACATCATCTCCATTGTAGAGTCAAACAGAGCATAGTCTCTAGGTGCATATGGAGCATATTGACAGTGTTGCCTAGTCTCCAGGATGATAGTTATGTGGAAATTGACATGTGGCTATACGTTATCATTTTTGAAAAAGCACCACTGTCTTCATTGCCCATGATTATCTGCTTCCATGTTTGTCACTCCATTCGCGATTTGTCATATTTGCACATATGACTGAGCAACATGCTTCCTGTGCAGTACAGCAAAGTCATATGGCTCTAAAGGCAATCTTGACACACACACACACACACACACACACACACACACGCGCGCACCCAATGTATGGTAGACTGCATTTCAACCTGCTACTTTTAGGGAACCTGCCAAATGATGGCAAAAATGCAAAGATAAACCAAACTTTATATGGTTCTGTATGATACCTTCCCAGATGCACAGTATATCTTAAGGGTGATCCATGCCACCTTTGGAAAAGTGGTCATATAATGTTATCTTACCCTGCATATATACGTTGTATAAATATTTGAGACCAGCCACCCTAAAAGTCCACTATTCCACGTTTTACATAAATACATGCTGAAGTATTCTTTAGCGGACTAAACAGATAGTTACGTGGTGCTAGGTCTGGGCTGTAAGGGGGTTGTTGCAGGATTTCCCATTACCAACCCGAATTCAAACAAGAAAGCATGATCCTCAGCAGTGAGAAAAATTTGAAGTCCACGAAAAATGCTGGTAAGATACAACAGTGTTTTGAAATGGGCACAGCATTGTCTTGTAATGGTAATGGTGTTTTGGGATAGACATGGCGTTATCATAGGTGATATTTTCTCAAAGGCAAGCCAATCAATTTAGATTCTTATGGTGCAACATGAAAACGACTATCTAAAGGTGGCTCTTTTTTTTTTTTTATTTATTTATTTTATTTTTTTGACATAAGTTGTTACAAATTGAGACTGCTGTGGCGATTATGTTGAAAAATGAGACAAGAAATAAAGTTTCCAAAATAAAATTTGGTTCAATGTGAATGTTTCAAATCAATTTATGAAATCCAAATTACTGTTACTTTCCAGTTCTCCCTTATACAGGGTGTCCAGAAATGATTGTCCCGGTTTCATGATTTTATTGCAGGTGTATTATTTAACATATCATTAAGAAACTTTGCAAATACATAGAGCAACTCACCAAATTTTGTTTGAAAAATATTCGGCAGATCTATGTTTCCGTTTGCGGCCGCTAGAGGCATACAAGTGCAAAATTGATGGAGTGGTTGTGTCGGAAATGATGATCAAGAAAGCTGCCATGGCCTCCACGCTTCCCTGACTTAACCCCTTGTGACTTGTTTGTATGGGAGTATTTGATGGACTTAGTGTTTGTGCTGGTGATATATGAACCCGGGGACTGTGAATTTCGCGTAAAAGATCGGTGATAAGAGCCAGGTAATGGCAGATCAGCCAGTAATAGTAGCAAACACTAAGTCCATCAAATACGCCCATACAAACAAGTCACAAGGGGTTAAGTCAGAGGAGCGTGAAGGCCATGGCAGCTTTCTTAATCATCATTTCCGACATGACTGATCCATCAGTTTTGCAGCTGTAGCCCTCTGGCGGCCACGAACGAAAACATAGATCTGCCAGATATTTTTCAAAAAAAAAAAAAAATTTTGGCGAGTTGCTCTTTGTATTTGCAAAGTTTAGTGATAATATGTTAAATAATACACCTACAATAAAATCATGAAATCAGGACAATCATTTGTGGACACCTTGTATATTATCAAAGCAGCGGAAATATGATGTTATGTTGGTGGTAGAAGTACATGTTAACCAGATTGGGCTTTTAAAAGCGGTGTACCACAGGAACGCAATTACAGGAAAAGTGGATAGTTCCATTGTTGGCTACTTAGTATGGGTTGAAAGGTTGGATTAATATACTAAGCCAAAGATCACCATTGTCAACAGAAAACAGTATCTTGCGTGTTGCAAAAAAAATCATTTTGCTGGCCAGTGGAACACTGGAATGACATGGTTTGGTGCAGCATTTCACAATACACTCATTTCCATTTGGATGGTCGAACTTAGGCAAGGCATAAGGTAGGAGAACAACATCTACTGGAAGTTTGAGAAGCTTCTTGAACCATTACGTGTATCTCTTCTTGATAATTTCTTTGCACTCAAATTATTGATTAGTCTCTACATACTGTTTGTTCACACTGCTGTGGAGTCAACATTTTGCTACTTTACTTTGTTTTTGTTTTTTTCTATATTTTTCTTTACAGAGAGTTACAAGTCAACCGACCATGAAATAAATCTACTTCAATCCATAACCTATTACCAATTGTTTTTAGTAAGTAAAATGAATGAGGTTTGAACACAATATCATATCATAAGCCAAATAAAATATAATTGTGCTCTTTTCAATTTTAATTTTTAAACTTAATTTTGTCTTTTGTCTTTGTATTAAATTATTATAATAATGAAGAACAGGTAATAATAATAATAATAATAATAATAATAATAATAATAATGTAACAACAACAGTGTAGAATCACACCAGACAAACCGGAGGGAAAGACCCCACGTTGTCCCCCAAAAGGCAACTGCCCAAAACAGGGTTAATGAAAAACACCAAACAGAGAAGAAAAAAAATACAAATTTAAAAAAAAAATAATAATAAGTGAAGATGTGAGATATCATAACGCTAAATCAAAAATCTATAATTAAAATTATAAGGAAAAAGATCAAGGATATTTAATAAATACAAAATAGAAAAGTAAAGGAATAAAAGAAAGATTAATCAGCAAAAAGAGAGCTACAATTATCATTAAAAATATCAAAATTGGTAGGATATATATTAAAATCAAGGAAAATGTGAATTTAAGGTCTCCACTTAGCCAAGAAATTGTCTGCTGTTCCTATTTCCGAGGTCGTTAACCCAATTAACAATACACACCCATTAGTTAAAAATGAGTCTTCAAACACCTTTGCTCCAAACTGAAGATCTCGGAAAGATGAGAGAAATAAACTCAAAATCAAATTTTTGTAATTTTTCATGTGAAAAGTACTTCAAAGTGCTGTTTTCCTTGATTATTCATCTAATTGATGTGCTGTTTTGCTCCAAACTGAAGATTTCAGCATCGTATAAACCAGCACAAACGATGCACAAACGAATGGCATATTTAAAATTGTCATATTCAAAAGGGGGGGGGTGAGCTGGCATGTCATCAGCTTCCCCAAATTAATTTTCTTTATAACTCTTTAAGTAATTGAGCACAAATGATGGGTTTACAGTACAATGATTCAGGATAATTCGTCTAAAATCAAAGGTGTTCGTACTATTTTGTCCAACCCCTGTATGTATTATTACATGTTTGTCATTACTAAGATATATTAATTTATAAGCCAGATCTAGTGTTTGAAGAGTTTCATTCTTAGAGTACTACAAAACACTAATGGTTGATATTTTCTTGTCCCACTTGGAACTCTAAGACCAATTAACTCAAGGGTCTATGGGAGTATAATTAATAAAATAATACCATTAATAATCTTCCTCAGTGTATTGTAAAGTATTCGGTTAATAATTTGTGGCAGATCAAAAAGTGGAGCCAAGGAGGCTTTGTTGGAAAGATGAAGAGCATGGACAATGAAAGAGTTATTCATTCATTTTTTTTTTTTATAATTTCAAGCAGGGATTTTAATCCTAATTTAATATAATTCTTTCAGAATTAAAATTACAAATTTAACTACAGGCTGAGCCAAAAAGAAATGTTAGACTTTTAAACATCTATTGTGGATAAAACACTTTTGATAGAGGACTGTGCAAAGTACCAATAGAAACAGAAACTGAATAAAGTTTATTATTTTACTTTATTACCTTCTCTACAATTATTCTTTGTTTTACTTTTATTTTTTTCAGTAGATATTATTGTGTTGATTTTTAAGGAGTGAAACTCAATAGACATAATAAATACTTAAAAAAAAAAAATGAAATTGATGTATTTGATTTTGTACTTTTTCAATTTTTTTTTGTAAGTGTTGTTAAATAAAGAAAATGCTTTTCAAAAAAAAATTGCTAAATTGAAACAATAAAGACCACAACAAAGGTTTATTATAATGAAACTGGATAAAACTTAACAAAGTTTACAGATTAAAACAATATATTAATGCTCATGCTGAGTCTCAAGATCATTTGTCTATTGTTGTGCACAACTGAGAGAATGCACAGTTCCAATTCTTCTACCTTTAAACTAAGATTCTATGGAGAAACAGTTAAATAGTCTGGCCTTGTATCCGTGCATGGTTCCTATGGGTAAGAACTATGTTGTATAACCAGCTTTAGTTATCTCAGACCTTATTCTTGGGATACATAAACATTTAGTCTACAATAGTTATTTAAAATAGTAGATCAAATAGTTAGTATACAGATAAGACAATAATCTTAGCTAAAATAAAAAGGAACATTGAATGAGTATGAATTAAAATTTCATACATAAATCAAATGTTCAAGAACTGATAATTGCTTTTGGAAGAAACTCAATGCAAATTTTTAAGATTTAATATTTTTCTTAATCTTTTTGGAAAATTTCAAGGTGCTGGCTTAATTTTTAATTTTTGTATGTTATTGTTTAAGATAAATTGCTGCATTGTAAACATTGACTCTTGCATTGCATAGGTATTTAATATTTAACTCATTTTGACGGAACCTACATGGTACACGCCTGTTTTTAACTGCCTACTGGAAACTGTAAATGTCGACAGAATGGATGGAGATACACAAGTAGGAGTGTTCACATTGTTTCTTCCTTAATTTTAGGGCCCTAAAAGTTCATTTTCAGTTTTCCTTTTAATATGCATTCAGTTTTGTTGATATATTTTTTTAAATTCTGCTCTCAGAGATATCAAGTTTTCTTCACTTGCATATAATTTTAGACCACTTAGGATGACATCTTTAAATAAAAGTTGATTGATTGAATAGCACATTATCCTTTTAAGTAAACTGAGAGAAGAAAAAACAAATAAAAAGAACTGTTTTCAGGAATTTTGAGTTTCAAAAGTACAATGCAAATTTTTCATTTTAGCCTAGATTAACACTTAAAAGCTTTCAATTCATTTATTAAAATAATTTCCCTTTAAGACTGAATTTTTCATGGCCATTTTAATAATAAATGTCTCATGTAAAATATGAGTTCAACTCTTAAATTTATTGGTTAACAACATTAATTGAGAAAAGAATCATTTCAATCCATTAATCATTTTATTTAAGTGTCATTGTTAGATTTTGTTAATTTAATATCTTGCCAGTTACAGTTTATAATTTTCTTAAAATATCCTGTAATTATATTGCTTATAATTTTAATTTTGTGCATGCATCAAATAAGCTCTTTGATTGAACTTTAAGGTTTATCTTCTTTCTGCTGAAGCAAAGTCAGAAGAATATGGTCATCATGTTAGGCAAACTGGATCTGCCTTAATAGATGGAAGAACTGACATTTTAAGTGGAAAACTAACATCTCATTTGAAAAACTCTAGCTCAGGGGATCAAAGTATTTTGTTGGAATCAATGGCAGAAACAAAAGAACCAATTGAATCATTGGATTTCATTGCTCATTCAGATTTATTATCTCCATCAACAAAGTCCTCAGCATCTGTTCCAAGTTTTACTCATCTGTCCTTAGATGATCCTGGTTCCACACTAGATCTGCAACTTTATGATCAACCATCACCCACATCTAACTGGCCTTCTCTCGGCAGTGATGGAATTCGTTGGCAAAAAAGTCAGTCTTCATGGTCTTTGTCCATGTCAACAACAACAACTGGAAGTGATTCAACTTGGTCAAGTTATGTTCCTCTCAGTCGGTCATCCCATTTCATCCCAAGACTCCACAATACTCAAGCAACCATGTTGTCTTCACCATTTAGAATGTTGCGTAGCCAGTCCGAATCATCTGTGATTGAATCTTCAAATCAACTATTATGGCAGCCTTCAGTAAAATACAATGACATGATCAAACCAGCTCTGCATTCATCATCTACAGAAGCTGATAATTCTGATGTTGCAATGACTTTGCTATCAGATTTGAGTGATTATAGTGCTGACTCTCCTTCCGAAGCTACGTCCCCATATCGACCTCCAGTTCTTTTAGGAATGGTAAGTGACTCCTCATCTATAACAAACTTTTTATGAGATTTCTTAATATTGTCATAAAATTTAAATAATTGGTGCTATTTCTGAATCAGAATTACGCTTTTCTGACAATTATTTTTTTGCTTTTTCGACAAAGATATTGCTATACAGTAATCCCTTGATATCTGTGAGGGTTGGGAACCAAATTTATTGAATTTCCAGATAACGGGAACAAAGCCTTATGAGAAAACAGGGGTTAGGAGATGTCAAGTTGCCAGTCAACTCAAAGGCAATTGTTATTTTTTTTTTATCAGATGACCCCTTTTGTTTTTCTTTATCGTGTGAACAGTGGATTTGTTTATCCAATTATTCGACTGGCATCATTATTGTTCTTTCCCCTCAATATGTCTATAACTTTCAACTACTGTATTTTCAAGCAATAAAACATTTCTTGTTTGTTTTGCATGAAGTGGATTGTCACCATTTTTCTTTTTTGAAGCCTTGATAAGCTGTGCCAATTATGTGTTTGCAAACAGAAGGTTTGTAAAATGCCACTGATACTGTTTACTTGCATTCAGTACACTTTCTCACGTGAACAGAGGAAAATTCCCTAAAATACAGGAAGTGAAAAGAGGAACCTGATATAAACAAATCAGGACAAACCACATATATGCGAATTTCCCATCGTGTAAGAAGGGGGAGTTATACAAAAAATTTGATGCGGATATGTGAACCTGCAGCTGTTGAGGGATTACTGTATTCTTACTTTAAGTGGTGACAAACAAGCAACTAGAAAAGCTTTCAAATTATTTGCCCTTTTGCATACACTTTCCCAGCAGTTCTTTTAGACTTTTCACATTTCTATGTTTCACTTTGCAAGCATGGTGACAATATTTTTTTTTTTTTTTGTTCAGTTATAAAATGACCTCTATTTGAATTATAATGCAGAAATTCATCTTATGAAGCTGTTGAGTTACTATCGTAGTTGAACAAAAGTATTTTTTCATCATTTTTCCACAACATATGTAGTCTGATAAATTTATCAAAGACATTAAAAACAATTTGATCCTTTTTATTTTTTTATTTTATTATTATTATTATTTTTTTTTTTTAAATATATATATTGAATTGGCAAAGTGAACCTTACAGATTTCCAAAGGGCTGCCGTAACACCAGAAAATGTTAAATATCTGGACAAATTACAGAAATTTAAAAATACAGGCATGAATAACACTATCAGTGTACATTTTATTATACTTATCATATACAGCATTAATTTCATGATAACTTCCTTTTGACTTACTTGAAAATAATGCTTGCCAGATCCTCTATGGGATTAGATTGTACAGTCATCAAAGGGAAATAATCCACACTTGAATTTTACTCTAAGTTTTACTGTTTCAATATTAATTTATTTTTAATAATTTAATAATACATTTAGAGTTAACATTATTAAAATTATTAAATTTAAATAATTATAATTAAAAAAGCTATTAAAACAACACATTAGCATGAAATTTAATATTAAGCATTAAACTCGTGTGGATTATTTCCCTTGGTTGACTGTACCAAAATAAAATCACATTTGAATGTTATATTCAAAAATAAAATTATTTTTCATTTGGTCAGAATGTGCATTAATGTAAATGCAGAATTTTGACAAAAAGACCATCAGACTTGCCCAAAGCTCACAAGTATATGTTAATTGAAGTTCATAAAAAATTACAAAAGTGTCTGTTTAGAATGGGGATTTTGAAGTCAGTTAAGCATTTCTTCTGGATATTCTTAAAACTGTTTTTTTCAGACATGGTTTTGGTCAAACTTGCACCAATGGATGTACCTGGATTTACAAAATATTTTGCTTATGTCTGAATATTTGCAATATTCCTATATTTTCCATCAGACCATTTCCATTTGAACTGGGTCTATCTTAATAGATGGTTGAAAATTTCAAATAGCATTTGTAATTATCAAATGCGAATGGAGTTAATTGTTGGGTTATGAATATCACTACAGGAATATCAACCTTACTTTGAAAACTTAAACCCAACATTTAATAATTCATTTTTAAGATACAGTTCAACTAAGGGCTCAGTAGAAAAGGATGCAAGTCCTTTTAAAAACAATATTTATTGTCTTAAGAAATAAAGTGAGCAAGCCTGACAATGCAATTTATTTTTGATTTAATGCATTTTGTATTTCAAGGACAGAATCTTGTATGTTTGTTTGTATAAGTTATGTACATAGATCATCCATATATATGTATGTTTTCAGGGGTCTGCAACATGGTGCTCGCGATGCATATTAGATGTGCCCTCACTAGAACATACGTACTCCCTAGTCTTCACCATTTTTCAAATGTTTTTATACTCTTTTTCACGGCTGCTGTGCAATTAGTTTAACTCATTATATAACCAAATTGCATTATTTGTGATTAGAAAATAAACTCTATGGTTTTTAAAAAATTATTTTCCGCCTTAAGTAACAAAAAGCTTGCCGACCCTTGCAATATATAATTGTACCTCTTTATTTTACAATTTTAAAATGAGGAGAAATACAGGGTGATTACAATTAAACTTTCTCTACTTAACCATATCCGTGTGGAAATTAGTGATTATACAGGAACCTTAACAAGAGGTTATACAAATTTTAACAAGAGATCTATACGAATTTTAACAAGAGGTCTCCTTCCTTCGCTTTCTCTTCACATGAAGACCATCAGCATCATATGAAATTTGAAGACCTTTGATGGAAATTGATCCATAAGCAGCAAAACTCGAAGTCCCAAGAAAATCATTGACTACACAAACTTATCACTATGCATATAATACATGAAATAAAATTTTTCTTCTGAACAAAATAAACATGCCAGTTTAAGTTAAAAGATGCTGAATCATTTACGGTATTTTTAAGACTGTATTAATTAATCCATGATGTGCTTGTAATATATTCGCAGAGCCAATTTTATAATTTTGTTTCAAGAAAAGTAAATGATTGAATCATTTTGAGTACATTTACTTAATAATGATTTGTTTTTTTAATTTTCAACTTGCTAAAATAATTATTTTCTTAGGGTACTAAGGAGGAAGAGGAAGATCCTAATACTGAGTTACCAATGATGTCGACTATTTTGGAGCGCATGCCCTGGCATCCTGATAGAGCCCGTGAATTTCTTCACCATTACCTCAATCTTGCACAACAGAAAGGGGTAAATGGAGTTTCATCTTCAGTAAAAATTAATATAATAAAACACATTTTAAAATAACAATGAAATCTCTAATGTATAAATTCTATAATATTATCCCATGTTAACTTTTTCCTCAGTAAATAAGTTACCTGAAGAATCTCTGAGACAAAGATTCAACCATTCAATTCAACTTGAACCACTCTATACACAAAGAAAGTTTTAAGCAGAACTTATGTAGGGAAGTTCTGATCAGCTATAATAAAAAAAAAGTACAGTACAAACAGGGTGCATTTGTTATATTAATTGCATCTAAACACGTCAATTCTTATCAAATCAGAATTTTGATGTGATGACATTTTTGCTTTATTTTGCATTACTTTTCATTTCATATATTATTAATTAAAAATCATGCAGAGATTTTAACCTTTCAATGATAGATAATTTTTCTAGTTCTTGGGACTCTGCCATGGACAGATTTCCTTGTCTTAATAAATATAAACCAGAATAGAAACGATGAAAGCTTTAAATATAATTTTTTCTTTATAGGTACTATATACTGTCGAATCTTGATATCCCAAATTTCATGGGAACAGAAAAACTTGAGATAAAAAGGTTTCGAGATATGGAGGGTTACTTTTAAATCAAGATTTCTAGATTATTATGGGTAAAAATCATGTAATGAACTTTGAATTTGGATTTAATATTTTTTTAAGTTTTGAATTTAGGAATTTTTTTACGTTTTGAATTTAGGAATTTTTTGAATTTTTGAATTAAAGGCCTAAAGTTATAAAAGAAAACAGCCAATACACATAAAAATGAGGATTGTACATTGTCCTGAGATACAAAATAAACTTAACCAGCACAGAGCAACTACTAAGGTTGGGAAACTATGTATAATTCCGAATGTCAATCTCCTTAGCGAATCTTCTTAGTTCTTCTTTTTTAATTTGACAAGTTTATTTTTTGAATTTCATTGGATATATTACATTTATTTGAAATATATCTATCATTGACTGTGAAAAAAAAAAGGAATTTTCCATGCAACGAAGTTAGTCTTGAACTTAAGTGCTTCATGTCATTGCATTTGGACTTTGCTAAGGAGATTGATATTCAGAACTAAACATAGTTTCTCAAGTTCAAGAAGTTGCTCTGTGCTGGTTAAGTTTATTTTCTCTCTCAGGATATTCTACAATCCTAATTTTTATGCATTTTCATTGGCTTTTCTTTTGTTTTATAACTTTAAGCTTTTAATTCAAAAATTCAATAAGTCCTAAATTGACAATGTAAAAAAAAAAGTTAAATCCAAATTCCAAGTTAATCATATAGAAGGATATATGAGAGAAGGACGAGACACAGAAACCCTGGAATACAATAAATAATAGTTATTAATTAATAAATAATAATTAATAAATAATAAATAAAATCAAAATAAAAAGCTGACGTTTTGGTTAGAGACTATCCAAAACATCAGCTTTTTATTTTGGTTTTATTATTTATTATTATTTATTTATTTTTTATTTTCTACTTAATAACTATTATTTAAGTTAATCACATGAAATATTAAATCTGCAGCCCCCTCCCCCCCCTGAAATTGCCCACCATGTCAACTAAATC
>JAHWFO010032172.1:430512-456448 GCA_023313115.1 Rhysida immarginata
CCCCCCTCAGCCCCCCTCGAAAAAAAATTCTGGGTACGGCCCTAGGTTTTTGTTCCTTCTTATTTTTTAAGCCATGCCAATTTTCCAATTCAACATGTCCCGTTAGCACAGGCATAGCCAGGACTTGAACGATTAGTGCAGAAGTTCTCAATCTGAGGGATCATGGATCCAAGGGATCTGTGGATAGACTTTAAAGATTTAATCTTCCAACACAAGAAAAATATTAAATTTTTTTCAGTATATATACGAGAACTTGGGTCATAAGTCGTGGCAGGTTTGTTTTTTTTTTGTTGTTTTTTTTTGTTTTTTTTGGGGTTTTTTTGTGAGAATTCGAGCATGGGTAAAAAAAGTGAAATATACAGATGAAAGGACAAGGAACTGGAATTAATGAAATGTACGGACACTAAACAACACACCAACATTTTGCTCCTTATGTTTATTAAGGTAGTTGACATAATATTACAGCTTTCATGTTCCAGAATCATTACAGCGCACATATCCATTCTAAAGGGCCTCAAAGTATTCCCCTGCAACATTCACAAGACACTGTCAATGATGTGGGAAGTGCCAAATACCATCTGCTTCATAATTTCCCTCACCATGTGTGAATCTGGCCATCTCCTTTTGCACAGCATTTGCAGTGTCCATTTGTGTCCCAAACCATCTACCACGTAATGGTTCCTTTACCTTCTGTATGAGATCAAAATCATTACTCAAAACTGTATGCTCCAATTCTTCCCATTCCCAGCACCACAGTAGCCACCCTACATACTCTCCATATGACATTTTGTGATACCATCCTTTAGCGCTGAGGCAAAAAAAAATTTCCATGACTTATGTTCTAACTCTCGTATTTTTATATTTTTAGATATATTATTCAGATCACATCAGATTGCAAAACTTTTGACCAAACCAGCTGCAGTATGTCCTTTATTAGTGATGTCAATGTTCTTACAATGCACAGATTGTTATGGAATCAAGCCAAAATTGGCATAAACACTTGATAGAAACACCCATCAGTCTCAGTCTCTGAATTTAAAATAACATATAAATGGGCTGATGGGAAAGATGTCTATGAACTTTACCAGACCGTTAAAAGGGTTTATGGCAAGGACAAATTTCTAATACAGTATCTCGTATATTAATTTCACCTTAATTGTAATTTTTTTTTTTTTTTTTTTACCTATTTTAGGACCATTACAAAGTCCAAAAATTAAAACAGCAATTGAAGTACTTAACCATTAGGAATAAGAAAAGGTCTTACAGAAATATAGCAAATGCCGAAAACAACACGTGAGTAATATTGCTTTTCATTTACTTTCTTTTTTAATAGAAAATTTCCATTTATAGGGTGAGTCAAAACTCCTCGGACACCTTCATAATGTGAAACCTGAAGGAACAAGTCAAAAGTTATGATGGCAACTGATGATGGGCCATGATCGACATACAACCCACAGGATGCGGACCATCACGCATCATCAGTTGCCATCATAACTTTTCACTTTTTCCCTTCAGGTTTTGCATTATGAAGGTGTCCAAGGACTTTTGGCTCGCCCTGTATTTTTATTCCAATATTAAGATGTTAAAATGGTTAGCAACAGTAAAAATTAGATCTAATTGAAATGGAAATTGAATAAAAAAATAAAAATAAAAATTAAAAATAAAATAAATTGTTTAACTTTGGCAATTCCGACAAAGCTTTATTCTCTCATACATTTGCAACTATTATTTAATAAAAATCATTTTCATGATAAAGTTGAAAAATATCAGTGTGTCCAGCTCGGTTGGCTAGAGCATCAATGTGTTAAGCAATGGTCCCTTGTTTGATCTCAGGTTGTGGAAATTTTTTCTTTTCGTTTATTACTTTACTAGTTGATATGTCCAGCATTGCTTGTAAGATGCATTAAATAAAATGCATTTAAACAAAAATGATAGCTTTTTGCAGTCATCGTTGATGCTGCTTCACAGAAGAATCGCAAAAGACCTCATTAAAGCAAAGCAAACAACATCACAGTTTGCTTAATACTAATAAAAATCCCATTCAGCTTCAGATAAATTGAATTTTAAAAATAAAATACAATGGAAAGGAAGAAACTAGGATAAAAATCCTTTCTAAGTGAGCACCTAGAAGCCAAGAGAAACATGCGTGCCAAATTTCAGGTTTGTAAGCTTCATAGTTCTGTAGATTACATGATGAATGAATGAGCATACATTTCTCGCTTTTATAGTGTTTCTAAAGGTAACAACTGTGTGCAACATTTTGTAACTATCTTTAGAAACGCCCTGTATATATAGATCCCACTTTATAGTGGATCTATTATATTTTAATTCTAATGAGAGACTATGAAGATAACATGTTATACAACTTACTTTCTGGTCAAATGATCATATTTTACTCATTTTGTTTACTTAGCTTTACTCCGATATTAAACATATGGTAATATCATTAATTGTAAATTGATACAGGTTCACATTAACCAGTAGAATGCAGTGCCCTCTTATTCATGAATTTCAAATTAATCAATACACTTCTGCAGGAACATTATTAAACGCTTAGCTTTTAAAAATATTTCTACAGTAAAAGTATCTCATGTAAAAAAAAATACCACCTGAGAGAATGAATAACAATCCCTCCATATATGCCCAATATTACTTTCTTTCCAAATAAAGCTTTTGAAAGCTTGTAGGCGTCTTTAGGTTTTTAACTTGAAATATTAGCTATCTCATCTGTCCTTGATGTTTCATAACAAATGCACCATTTTAAAATTTTACTCCTTGTTGTTTGGAGTAATGTCATTATATTAATATAAAGTATATTATATTTTTAAAACACTACTTGTATTTGAAAAATTGAAGTGAACCTTTTATTTTTCTTTCCTCGATCTGAAACGACTAATGTAGCACCAACACTCAAGAAACCACCTCAACTAACCGATGGAACAATGATCGGAAAAAGAGACAAGGCTCACAAAATCAGAAAACTAATGAGAACAATTGGAATTCGGAACAAAAAACCAATTCTGAAACCTGGTGGCGTAGCGGAATGAAATGTAACACACGACCTCCCTCGCCACAATGGGAATGCCCAACACCAGCCCTGCCTCCATATCGAATGCCACCTCCGCTATGGAATTCAATTATACCAAGACCTATAATGAGGTACGTATTATTAAGAGTGTCTGTACAGTTATTTCTTCTCAAACAATATAATATAGCCATTAAAAGGAAATTAGTGAAAACTAATTAAAGATTAATTTTGAAACTCTTTAGGATGCCTCCTTTTAGGCCAGCATCGCAATATTGTTTTCGACCTCTTCCAATTCCTCCTGTAGCACCTCCAGATCCTGAGTGGGGATTATATCCCCCTGCATGGCTGAGGCCTCAACCTCCGTTATGGAATGCTTATCAACCAGGGTCAGTAAGGTCTAATCTGTTTGCTTCCCAAGCCCCCCCCCCCCCCCCCATTTGAGACCATTTTCTATCAAATGCTAAAAATTATTGAGAAATCACTATTTCGATTTTCTTAAAATAACTAGCAAAATATGCTTAAAATATCAAAATCATAGATTGTGATATATTTTAACAAAAATAGTAAACATTGTAATTTAAAGCCCTAAATAAATGCATGATCCATAAGAGAAATGGCACCATAATGGTGTCTCACAAGTAATTGTGAAAAAGGTTAAATTTCAGATAAATATATAAAATCCATATTTATGTACACTGTAAATAATCCTTTACTATGATAATGGGAAATGTCAGACTCGTGGCTACATGCGAAAGGTGTTCTTCTGTATCTCAGCTAACATATGCAAACATTGTTCTTCGTTGACAGGCATGTGTCATGTGGCAGTGTTTAGAGTGCAGTGTGTTTCCACTGATAATGGAGCAGACAATCAATATGAAATTGTTTTAAATTGTGGTAAAACTGCAAAGGAAACCCACAAATTGTTAAAGACAGTGTATGGTGAAGAACGAGAAACTCTCAAAGATGAACCATGATGTGAAAGGCCGGCCACCAGCACTACGCCAGGCTTCTTCCTGTTTCTTCATTTGAAATCAATAATGAAAGGACACAGATCTCTCGACATTCCAAATATTCAAACTGTTGTGACGAGGGAACTTCAACCGAAAGGGGATTTTACACCTGCCATACAATAGTTGTACGAATGACGTCGAAAGTGTAATGTGGCCATGGGGGCTTACTTTGAAGGACAGTAAAGTATCATCTCTGAAATACCTGTCCAAAACCTGTTTGTTTTTCCAAGTCTTTCATCAAACTTTCTGATCTCACCTTGTACAAAACAGACATTAAATAAATGCTTAAGTCATTTTTTACATCTGGGTGTAACTATTTTTATCCCAACATTGCATGCTTTCAGTAGTTCTATAAGATCATTAAAAGATAATCAGATGCTTATTACTAAAAATTGAGATTCATTTATGAACTATAGATAACGAACATCAGATTTAAGTTAGCATTATGTGAATTGTAATATATTCCTTGGAATAAAACGTACGTGCTTAAATTAAATATTAATTCTACAATTTAAAATGTTAGATATAACAATGGCTGGAATCCAGGGAAAAGAATAAGATCATTAAGTCATGCTGGAGGTGACATCTATGGGAATAGACAGGTAATATAATTTTCTTTAAATTTTCTTGTTGTATTGAAAGAAATGAATATCATAAGACATAGTACTCATCTTAATATACTCCTGATATCATGATGAAAATTTAATTAAAAAATATTCATATACTGCCTAGCCAAAAAAATTCGTTTAATATTTACTTGAGACACCTTTTGCTTTGATGACGGTGTGCAAAATTCAAATAAGCTCATGGATCTTTGTATGTCGATTATTATCCAGTGATCTAGTTATTTATCATCCAGATCCTTCTGTGATGCAGGGAGAATAGAACTCCTTCGTATGCCCCGCTCCAATACATCTCATAGACTTTGTATAGGATTAAGATCAGGATTATGTTGGGGCCAGTAATGACTGATCAGGAAAGAACTCATTCGTAGATGGAATAACCTGGTCGTTCAGAGTATTCAGATATTTGGCTGACATTTTATTGCTCCATAACATTGCAGAATCCGGACCAGACCAACAGAAGCAACTCCAGATCATCACACTGCCTCCATAGGTTTGGACAATGGGTACCACAACTGATCCATCGCTTCGTGCAGTTCTTATTAACTTGATGAACCTTTCACTCTGGAATAAAGTAAACTGCATTCATCAGATACATGACTTTTTTTCTGCTGCTCCACACTTCAATCTTTGTGCTCCGGGTAAATAGTAATAGTTTATTCCTGTTGTTCTCCCTGACAAGCGGTTTTCTTGTGGCATAGCAGCTATTTAGTTCCATCATATGGGCATATGGATATGCTTTTGACTATTCAGAATTTTCTTGCCAACCACAATTACTCCTTGAGGTTGATGGTTCAGACATTTCCTTCCAAGCCTTAATAATGCTTTAAGTTCTTACTCCAGTCTCAGTAATTGCTACGATCTCTTAGCTTGTTTTCTCTGCTTGGAGTAGGCCAACAATTTCTCTTCTGAAATTTGGGGACATTTTTTCCGTGACCAAGTGCTGCATCCAAACAAGTGATAAAATAAGAGAAGTTAAAGGAAGTATTGCCTGGGCATATTCACACGTTTGCAGTAGTAATCTGGATTGGCTCCTTAGTATTTGCATATTGAATTTTGACAGTAACTTTTTTTTTTTGGCCAGGTAGTTGTATAACAGTTTAAAAAAAGGGAAAATTGAGTTCGGATATTACTTGGGTAATTATTAACGAATAATTTTGAACTATACATTTGTCACCTTAACTTGACACTATTGCTTGTGTTATGCAAAAATGAGGATGACCAGATCGCATGAATTCCTGGAACAGTAACAGGTAGCAGCAGGAGTTATCACTTGATAACCGTCTCCACTTACTGCGGAATGAAAGGAATGCTTTCGTTGACTGGTTATTTGTGTTAATTGGTTACTTCTCATAATTCTCAAAGGCAATTAGAAATGGCACTACATATTAATTAATGTGAGTGAACACCAGAACAGATTTACACACTGTACCGTATCTGATCCCCAAAACACTGAAATTGCACAACCGTGTCAAATTAAAGTGAAAAAGTCTATATGTACCTTCGATTTTTGTTTGCTTCTAATTTAAAAGTTTAAAATGGAAACATTTAATTTTTAAATTATTTTTTCCACTTGTTATGCCTAAGGTAATATCGTAGGAGGAGTATATGAAAAAGCATGAAGATAAAGCAGAAAGTAAATGAAACATAAAAATTCATGATCCGCGAATTATTTCATCAGTTGAAATTTCGGCAAACTATTCTTAAACACTTCAAAATTATAATGGCAAAGTTCTTCGTATGTCCAGTTTGTTTTTGTAGCTAATTTATTGTATCTCTTTCATGTATATTATGGGCTCTTGATTCATGAGAACCTATGTTCGCCCAAACTTTTGAAAATGTTTGTAATTTTTGAAATATAACAAAATTTATTAATAAAATTTTAAAAGCAAAACTTTTTTAAACTTTTTAAAAGAAAAAGATTTTATTTTTATGATTATTTGTATATTTATGGTAATAAATTATATATTACGCTAGAATAATAACACTTTTGATGCATTTTGGTTGACATTTTCAAGTGTACATGTATCACTGCGATATTTCGCCTACAAAATATTCCAGTTTAATTATGCAATTAAAATTTGTGAATTACTGAAATCGCGAATGGCAAACTCACAAATGTAGAGGGAAAATTTACAGTTTAAAAAAAAAATAAACTTTAATATTATTCATTATAATTGCAAAATAAATAACAGGCCTACCGAGTATACCATATACAATTTGTTCTAATGAAATATTTATTCATCTTATTTCATAGGAGAGAAGATGGAGTCCTCAAAACAGGAAATCTGGAAAATTTTAAAAGAAATTGCATTCACTTTGGCTAGTGAATCACTGAATTTCTTTCATTCATTCACAGTAAATTATGTACATGTCATTTTAAAAGGACCCTACTATTTTTTTGTAACCTGTACTAGTTCCTTTTTTATGTGCAGAGACAAAAATAGAGAAGGGGAAACTTCATTTTATGTAATTTAAAAAAAAAAATCTTTAAATGAGGACCATCTTATCATGCATTGGATCGGATTCTGTATTTGCCAGATGGCTTTCAAATGAACACCGTTTTTTGTCAAACCCACTAACGTTTGTCAAGTTAACCATAGAAATTAAATCTAACCATTATATTTGCAATTAAAGATAATAAAATCTTATTTTATTTGCATTCGTCTTATTTATGGTTTTAAATGGTCATTAATTTTTCCCAGTAGCTGATGTCACATGTTTTTGGGACAAATTATAAACGTAACGTGCTTTTAGTAGTTTAGATTTATTTTTATAGATATTTATGATGAAACTGATTAATAAACATAAATCCAAATTAAGAGTTTTCTTTCTGGTAAATACAGTGATCAAAAGTTTCTGGACAGCTGTATATTTTTACATTGTGCAACCATGATTTCACGAAAATTAAAATGGTGTTCAACTTCCCTTTACTTTTATATTTGCCTCTACTCTCCAAGGAAGACTTTTCACTAATTTTCTTCCAGTCTACAAAAGCATTGACAAGTTTGGTCGCAAATGTTGGACATTGCGGCTTGTAGTCATTGCTCCAATTCATTCCTATGTGGAATTTCTATCAGGGCTCTCTGCAGGCCAGTCTATTTCTTTAACCCCTGTCCTCTCAAAACATTTCTGCACACATTTGCTTCATAAAAGGAGCATTGCCATGTTGGTACAGATTTGGCCCAATCTATTCTTTTTCCACTATGTTTATATTGTCAAAAATATTAAGATAAGATGCATATATCATAGTTCCTACTAATGGAACAAGTTGGCCAATCCAAAATATACAAGGACAAATTTCTGTATATACCCCTTCTAAAGTTCACAGTGGATACCAGACCCAAACTCAACTATCTGAATGCCAATGTGTTTACTGTTAGATTTGTCTTTTTCTTTGGACAGTTACGCACCCAGTGCTCTGGTTCATCTAACCATATTCAGTTAATTCTGATCATATATGGAGTTGATCAATCCAGTTTTCCAATTCCATGTCTTGAAATCACTCAGTTAAGACTGAACAGTATGATTAGGGGCATTCTATTACCTTATCTATTAAAAGTGCATAATCCTTTGGAATGTCCTGGTATTGCACACTGTTATATCGATAACAGCTAATGGACCCAGACCAAATCGTAAAAAGCAAGTGTGGTATATATTTTCTTTCCTGCATTCTTCACAGCACTAAAGGTAGAGTAAATGCCATTTCGCATGTGCTTGGATCACATATCCATCCATTTCTACGTTTTATTTTACATTTTTTAAAAATAGTTGTGACCTGCAAAATAAAAATTCTAAATATTTTTTGGAGGGGGAAGAGGGAATTTTACACAAATAAAAATTTTAAGAGCTTCTGAAAGATATATAGTCAGACCAAGATATCTCGAAAATCTGTGTCAAAAAATTATTTCCCTGTATTTTCATTATTAATTCAATGACATTTTCACTCATTATCTCAAAACATTTTCTCGGAAAACTTCGCTAGGTCGTATTTTGACTTTGTGTGCCAGCAAAATGCAAAGCATTTAAATATATTGGAGGATTAAGATTTTTTCATTATGGGAATTTTCGTACGAAAGCTAATAAATTTGACGTTGCTTCCATTAAAGGTTAGACTATTTTCGTGCATTACAAAAATTAACGAAAAATTTTTCAATTTCTTCAGCAAATCTGTTACGTACGAGATGTTTGAACATGTGTGATATGTAACTCTAACATTAGTGGCACCACTTATACGTGGTGTAACTCTAAACGTGTACCATTTTTTCTCCTATTACACTTTGTACTCTCATAGTAACTTTATTAACCTAAAAAAAAAAACTTGATTTAAGGAAACTTTCCATATCTCGAATTCTTTTCCAGTTTGATAGTGTTTTTCCAACCATAATTTTGTATTTCTTCTACTTTCCAACCTGAGCATTGAAGTCTCCTAGAAGTATGATGGTGTGTTTTTCTGGAATTTTTCGAATAACATCGTCTCCAGGAAATTCGAAATATCAAGGTTCCACTGTATATTTTTGGTATATTATTGGAACTACTGGGCATTCACAAATCAAGACCGTACTGACTGTTTAATACGGATGTTAACGAATGTATGACATTGATAAGAAGCGATTGTATGTGTGTTAATGAGACAATGCAGAAGCGATTTATGCTGAGAAAAAATTGATTAACCAGTATTGCATGTTGGCATTTCATTTGGCACATGCTATACTGTGAGGAACAGAATAGCAGCAATAGCGATGGTGCTTGGAGGGAATGTCTCCACCTGAAAGGACTGAGCAGAGATAACATGTCGTCGTATTCTTCTTCCATCAGGTCCAGGTAACATGTCAATAAATGGATTATAGAAGATTAATTCAAGGGTGGTATGAAATGGAGGAAGGCGGTCCATCCTGATGAAGCGAGAGTACATTAAGACATGAAGTTGAGTGGTTTACTATGGCTGAACATGCAGCATGTGCCCTATATTCTGCAACCAGTGTTACGTAACTTGTCTATTCCATGATCAATGGTTTGAAATGGTTCATTAACACCGGTAATCCTACAAGATCCACACTCCAACGACTGAAGTCTCAGTAATGTCAGGTGGTATTTGATGGAGGGGGAGGGGGATGTTTTTAACCAACTTTTAATCACCTTTTATTTAATTCCCCATTTTAAACTTTTCATCCCCACATTTTGACCCCACTAATCCCAGGCATTTTAAACCCCATTTCTTACCATCACATTTAATCCATTCTTTCATTTCCATTTTAAGTTCCCAATTTTTATCTCACATATAAGGAACTTTGCCCTGTGGAAGTAAAACAATGACATTGCTGGGGCATATTATCAGTTGTACAAGAGAAAAATCTAACATCCTGGCAGGTGTAGTAAAGCTGCATTGGGTCATATGGCATGGACGATTAGGCATTGTTTGAAATCACTGATATTGGTGTTGCTCATATTGGTCAGCTAATACACAGTCGCTGACACATTTAAAGGATCACCAGCTAATAACCAGAATAACCGCGGTGTGGAGATAGTCAATAAGATGCTGGAAGGAATCCACTTGGTAGCAGGAGCCATGCAGACTGCAGTGCGTTCAATAGCTTCTGAAAGGTGGACGAGTCATGGAGCGAATATTGCTTTCGGGGTGATCTCAAAGATGTTCAATTGGAATTGGGTCCAGGGAACTTGAGACCTAAGGAAGTCTTAGTTGTGCTTCTCCAACATTACCAGGCAATTCTGGTTGAGGCCAATGAGAAAGACAGGCCTGGGCACTGAAAGATCATGTGACCACCAGGGTCTGAGCAACAATCCAACCTTCATTGTCTACATCTTGGAATTTTAATAATCAGTGTTTTTTCATTTCTTGGAACAACGAAAAAACAGATTGTTACTCAGACCCCAATAGTCAGGTGACTTTTCAGAGCCCATGCATGGCCTTCTAGAAAATACCAAGCCTCAATATGAAAAAGATAAAACATTGTTAACATCGTTATGGTGGTGCTCGAGGCCAACGAGTGGCAGGCCTGGGGACTCAAAAGTCACCCGACCATCGGGGACCAAGCAACAATCCAACCTTCATTGTCTCCATCTTGGATTGCAGCAATCTGTTTTTTCGTTTGTTGAAAACAATAAGGTCGGATTGTTGCACAGATCCCGATTGTCACGTGACTTAATTGCCCAGGCAACATCAAGAGAAAAGGCCTGAGCACGGAAACGTCATACATTGTTACATCATCATAAAAGTCATCGTTAATCGGATTTCTACTAATAATAAGCCTTAAGACTTTTTATGATGATGTAACAATGTATGACGTTTCCGTGCGCAGGCTTTCTCTCTAGGAGGTGTCGAACCAGGCCTGTCCCACACTGGCTATTACAGAAGTAAGTTCGTCAGGTACTTCAACAAAACATTATTGACGTCCATGTTCAAGCCTGATATTTTCTAGAAGGTCATGGTCCAGGCCTGTCTTTCTCGTTGATCTCGATTCTGGCCATGTGACATGTCACATTGACCTGTTGGATATCTCCTTTGCCCTGTCAGGGAAGACAGCCACCATGTATGGGTGTACCTGATCCACAAGGATGGATAAATAATTAAATCGGGTGAGATCTTATTGCAGACCATAATTATACAGCTACTAGCTTGTGTTCTAAATGGTTGCAATGTGATTCTTTTCAGGGGTTTCCGGAGGTTTCTGTGAAGCATTAACTTCCAAACCCTGCAGCAACCCTAAAGCCTTTTGAAAAGTTTTCCTTTTATTGGTGGTACTATGTTGGAAGATCGGTAGGGATATGCATGTAATGGAATATGGCTCGCTTTTTGTGGTTATTTTACATGTAAACCTAAACTTCGTCCAACACCCATTGGTCATCTGCTAAATATTTTTTTACAGCTGCCCGCTGTTTGTTTTGCGATCTACGATGAGGGAGTTTATGAATCCTTATATCTAGCAAAGAAATAAGTACATGTATTTACTTCTTTGTCTCTAGTCCTAAATAAGACAGTGCTATAGTTTCGTTTTTGGAACGGGATGTTACTTTGGAGGCTTAGGATATGTGGAACGGTTTTCTGATTGTCCCTTTCCAATTGCAGTTGTGTCCTACCCTGATGATGTGGTTACCACGAAACGCGTAGGTTTATTATAATCAATTACCAATTTGCTATAGTCCATCCAGCCTTAGTTTGCGTGAAATGTGATGGACATGTTGTTATGAATTGTTTAATTTTTGTTGTAACAATGTCCAACAATTGAAATGGCCATCACATTTCGCGCAAACTAAGGCTGGATGGACTATAATCAAGTCCTTTTACTTATTCAGTTAACCTTTCCAATTGTTTGGATTATACAAAAGACTGTCCACTACTTTGCAATCCTTCCGCTATTTGCCCACTAGAGTAAGTGTTTTCGGAATGGGCAGTGACTTACCAATCCAGCCATAAATCATTCCAGGTGCCCATTTTTACGTAGAATAACTCAAACTTAATCAATACCACAACACTGCGCTGTAATGACCTCACTAATAAAAAAAAAACAGATGCATGAATAAAAACCGACCCCATAACTCCAATTTCAGTGATCCAATTCAAATAGTGAAGAAGAATTTGCATAGCGCAATCTACATACCAAATTTCGTGAAATGACGTAGGAGATATCAAGGATACAGACAGGTAAACAGACGGACATGGTAAAGCCAGTAATTAGCTTCATGTTTCTGCTACTTAACAATAGCTTACATTGGCGGTTAATGATGAATGATAAACATAGACATAAAGCAAGAAATTTAACGAGGAACCCATAGTCGGGGAACTCTCTCGTTATCAATGCTGTGGTGAATTTTAAAATATCAGTTAGATAACTTTTCTTTGTAGTAAATCCAATTCGATATGGGGTCGACAATATGTTTAATAAACTGCATTACAAAGATCTGGTTTGGACAATGGTTTATTAAGTGCAACTTAATTACACAATAAAAACGACCAAAACCACTTTAAAAACTGTGGATGCAACTTTGTAAAGTTGATGGAAAGAAAGGGCAAATTTAGATTGTATTTAGATTGTAGAAATTCCTCTTATACTCTGTCCAACGTAAAGGGTTAACTGAGAGTGTCCAATTAAATTTCCAATTTCTATTGTTAGACAGTCTTGATTTTTCTTTGGAACAATGTCTTATAATTGAATTTGAAATTTTAACTGGACACGTCCAGTTCAACTTTCGCCTACAGAGTAAGCAATTTGAAAAACACTAACTTGTTCCGTTTTCTTATTTCTTGCCATTTGAAGTTAGCAATAAGCAAATCGGTAATAATTATTAAGCGAGGAAAGTAGTAACTTAATAATCTACCGTAAAATTGGCTTTGCGATGCCTCCACCATCCTCTATTCTGTTTAGTCTGAGTTTTAAATAAATAAAATAGTGCATCAACCATTACAATAAAGTTAAAGCTCCTTAAATCTAGTTACAGAACAACAATAGGATATTTTATAAATTTTCTGTTAGCGGATGAAAATAGCTTTTTGATCAGATGGAAATTATATTTCTTCAACAATATTTCACGAGAAAAGGATACTGTAATTATAAGAGAAAAAGTCAAGAATACGGTTAGTTCAGTAAAACAAGCCAAAAATAAATGTACAATGAATGATTTACTTCAATATTTAATCATGAATGATTCTCGATAGTTTATCAAGAATATTTTCTATCCTTAAATTGGGTAAGCCCGCATAATTTGTCATTGACTCAACATCAGCTTAAGACTTGTTACCAAGGTAACGTTTGTCAGTATTTTTTAAAGTACATGTCAATAGAAATGGTCAATAATTGATTGTAATGTATATAATGGATAATTTACTGAAGTGGACAACAATCATCGTTCTTTTAGGTAGCCATTAATATAGATTAATGTGATAGATTAATTAATGGAGTTAAATATATAATTATTAATTTTCTGCCTGTTGCATATTTCTAATTTATTGTTTTAGCGAACTCTTAAAGTATTGTTTAGTGAATTTGTAAGAAAATTCTTAAGTAAATATAAAATAACGCACTCTGATCATTCTTTAGGCTCACGTAGCGATTATAAAACGAAAAACGCTCAAATGTATTCTTATTGTCTTTAAACCATCCTTTCTCCGTTAATGGAGGACTCCCAGGATAATACGAATCCTCTATTACTACGTATAATTACCGATAAATTAATAAATTAGCTATAATAGCGACAAAAAATTATAGTGGTAAAGGACGTTCTGTTTCTAGGAGTTATTTTATCCATTTTACGGAACTGATCTCAATTCCAAAAATACGCGAATACCGTGGTATGGAACAACCAAAAAGTGAAAACCTCTATCCACAAGGAGGAGAAAGGAAATACCGGATACGTATATTTCGGTACCCAACTTTTCCCTTTTCTTTTGTCTTTCTCCTTTGAAGATGAGTACCTGGTACCAGAAATACATACAACAGTGCGGATGTAATAGCATCATTTCACGCGCACATGACCCGCAACATTCACGCTAAAAATCGTTAACAAAAATCGTAATCAACCGTCTGTAGATGAGGATGTATACTTATTCTTGTAGCAGTCCGAAGAATAACGAAAGAAGAGCGTATTTCACTGGAAAAAATTTTCCGCGCACTTAATCGGCGATACGACGATGAGACAGAGCACTAAAAGAAGAGACAATTAAAATAATATGATTGCACAGTACAGGAAACCCCAAAGTTACTTGGATTTGTTAGGCGAATGAGCCAGTGTATAACATTTCTAGACCGTCTATAAGGTACCCGACTAATAAACCTCATGGGAACATTCCAATTACTCCGTCGTCGATATCGACGACTCTCTGGTAGATTTCATCGAGAGCTTCATTTGTGAAAATTAGAATAATCTCACGCTGATGGAATCTCGCTGTTTTCGAAGAATAACTTCTCCGAACTCCCATGTGCCACCTTCCCATCTGACATTGACTAAAACTTGGTCTACTCTTAGAGAATGTTCCTTCCGGTAAATGAAAGTACCCCGTCCCAGGATTTGTTAAGCGTTCATAGATAAAGCTCCAATTTATTCCAAACAATCGATATATTTATGAATAAGAATAAAATATAAGACGTAGATGGGTGAGTACCGGTGACCTGAACGATTTTGAAATATACAAATACAGGAAACACGTGAACTGGACGCCCAGTGCTATTATGATCAATTGTTGGAATAATTATTTTGCTTCAGGTGTACTGCTATTAGATTATGCGAAGGCTATATATATATAACAGTGCTTTCAAACTCCAAGAATTCGCATTTAGCCATTATAAAGTGTGTATATTCAAAGAGTTAAGCATTTCGAAAGCAGGAATCAGCAATGTACTTAATAAAATAGGAAGAAATAGGTTAGATGAACCCCTTCCAAAGAAAGAAAGACCCGCACCTGCATGAACGCCTGAGCTAGTAACGAAAGGTAACCATCTTGTATCAGGAGAAAAACAAAAACCTTACTTGCTAGATACGTAGGAGTCTCTCAGTCAACAGAGCACAATACTGCCTCTAAAAGGTTCAAATTCTTGCTCTCTACGGATTGCATGTAACCTGGATGTGGATTCATCGGGACAAAGCTTCGATTTCAAAGATCGGTTGCTGGCACAGTAAATGGCTAGAAAGGGAATTCCATTTTGAAATATCTTTGCAAAATCATCCGATGCTTCGCCTATAGATTTCTGCCGCTTTGGACTCTTCAAATAGGCGACCAGATACGTTAAATGTTAAATGGTATCTGGAAACCTTGTCGATAGGAGGGGGAGAAGATGAACAAAAATGTTTTGCATGTAGGCTCCCGGAATAGAAAATACAATGAGCGGCGATTGTTCGCATATATGGTCATCAACTAGAACATGAATGCATGGTGCATCATGTTTTCATTTAAAATCGTTTAGTTGTAACATACTCAATCCTTAAAGCAATGGTTTCTCAAAGAGGCGATATCGCCCTCCTGGGAGCGCTGTAACGATTCGTAGGGGAAGCAATAGCCTTAGATATGGAGAACAATGTAAACGAAATGTAAGAACGAAAATGTGAGGTTCGTTCTTGGAGGGCACTGCGGACCAATTGGTATAAACTTATGGAAGCATTGGCTCCAAAAAGTTTGAAAAACACTGCTCTAGGAATATAATGCGCGTATTATATAAGATAAAAGTTAAGAAATCGTCACTGTGCATTATAAAAAAAAAGTGCGCATAATATTCCGATTTTGATGTGAAAATTTCTAGATCAACATGAAAAATTCTTTATTCTTAAAAAAAAAAAAGGTAATTCTTAATTCAAAATTTAATACCCGTTATCGAGAGTCATTATACCAAGTGCAATACTTGTGTGTTATGCACAGCTCTAATCGAATGGTCACTTATTTCTTTACAATAACCTGGGTGCGCATAATATACGGATGCGCATTATATACCGAAAATTACGCTACTTTCAATGAATGAGAGCTGTCTAGAATCCTTCCCTGCAGGTTTTTAACGCCTTTACCTCCTTGCTTCTTTGTACCCCAGATGGGTGGGTGAACTGATGGGGTTGTACATGTCTCATTTGAATACTTGGGACATTTACACCTCCTTCAGACTACTGATTCCAACTCCCTCCCACTCTTTTGCCCTTTTCATCCCCACTCCCCCCACTCTTTTGCGGCATTCATTTTGTCTTTTTATTTTTCTATCCTTTCTTTAATTCTTTCTCTCACCTGGTAAATATTAAGGTTTCAGAATGCAATTATGGGACAAAAATTCAATATGTAAGATATGTATTTCATCCCGCTCTCCCTCTATTATGTTTGATATTGGCCCTCTTATTTTGTTCTGTGTGTAATGTAGATAGCTCTATGTGCACATTAAACAAGATTAATTTTAAGCCTATATTTTAGCCTGTAAATTTTAAAACATCATTACAGGTAAATATATCAGTTGTTAAAATTGACTATGTTTCAGTTGCTCCGAATAAAAGTCAAGTCGAAGAGCTTTCTGATTTTTGCAAAGAACACGCAGAATCATTTCACAAAATTGGTCCTGTTCACTCGTTTGTAGCTGTGCGGCGAGGCCATGAACTTCGCTTGCCATGTATTAGCTCATGGTAAAAAGAATATTTATCTGGGATGAAGAATTCTTGCAATCTATGTACACCTATATTTCTTATATTTAAGTTTTTTAATTTTCAAATACCGAATATATAAGGCCGTCTGTGCCAGGCTTTTTTCTCGGAAGTTCGACGTCCTAGAGCTTTGGGAGGGAAAATTGTGAAGACTAAAGACGATGTGGAGAATCTAATGGTGGCTATCCTGAACAGGGTGGTTTATGTGGACATTCTCGATTTTTTCCTCTGGGGACGGCTAAAAGTTGCTTCTTTTTCTAAAATCTATCCAACGACAACCTACTCGACCCATGTTCCCATTTCAAGTTTTTGGTCGGACCCCGGATGCGCCCATTTCCAGTCATTTCCGGAAAATGGGATAGCCGCCATTAAATTCTTCACATAGTCGTGTAAATTTTCCCCCCAAAGCTCTAAGACGTCGAACTTCTGAGAAAAAAAAGCCTGGCACGAGTGTCCTGATACACCCTATATAATTAGTGGAAAAAATATTTTTGAAAAGTTACTCCTTATTTTTTATTTCCTTAATAAAGACTGACACACATTTTGATTTATACACCAGCTGAATTGTGCACCAGTCTTTATCAAGAAAATAAAAAAACAGTGGTACATGTACTTCAAAAACGTCTTCTGTCCATTTGTAAGATGATCATAATGTGAACAATTTAAATTTTATTTCTTTTATGGTCATTATTATGTTTAGATCTTTTTGTGTATTAATAGATAAAATACAAACACTAGATTGTAAAATTTGGAATGGTCAAGCAGTAAGAAATTTATTTTAAATTCAAACTTGGATAGGAACACTTAATCATTAACTAGTATGGTGTCCTTAACAATTGTCACTTCTAATAAATAATCAACTAAATGCACGGCCTAGAAAGGACATGTCCATGATGAATGTGTAAAGCAGGCAAGGTTCCTCCCTATATAAGGCAAACATTTGCAACTACTGTCAGTTGTTTGTCTAATAGTCTTTAATGAGCAAAAGGAGTGAACTGTGGATAAAGACATCATAAGGAATGGATGTTATAATGGTCTTTAAGTAATCCAGTTCGGCGAATGGTGAAAGTGTACGGTCCTTAGACTCTTAGCCTTGCTCAAGATAAGGAATGGACAAAGATATTTCGGGAAAGACGTACAACGGTTTGGACGTCCATAGGATGCAGCCATCCAGAGAAGGTGAAAAGGATTAAAGACCTTGTGCTGGCAAGCAGACTGATGACAGTCCGTTAAATTGCAGCTGAAGTGGAACTGGATAACTGTCTGAATAAGTGATCGGGACAAGTACTTATAACGATAGAGTGCCTGCATTCCAGTATCTTGTCTTTGGCTGGTCATTTATTGAACAACCCTTATAGAATACAATACCTGATCTCAAAAGTTTCAACAGAGGATATCTAGTAGCCGTATAAGCCATGCTGAGATTGTTCAATCCTGATTTGTGGATTTTATTGTTAAATAACACTAGTCAACACACATTTTGTGACTAAGACCACACAAAGTGTTCTTAGTAGTAATTTGTAGGTAGAATCGGAATCTGCTTTAGATTTTTTCTATCACGTCAAGTTTCCAAGTTATGCACATCCGAGACTTCTATGTTAAAGTAATGGGAGTGAAGAGAAGCGGCGGTTTCCATATTTTGGGGCCGCAAGGAAATTTACCAGGCCCCAAACACTGAATGATTTAAAAATGTTTCATTGTAAAACAAGAAAGCTGTGCGTGCTAGAGAAATTTAAAAATTATATTCGTAATCAGCAGAAAAAATACTACCAAAAATCGCCCACTTTCATTTTGTCACAAGAAAAATCTTAAATTTTGTTGGCCAGCGTAATTGGAAAGAATAATATAGTAATAATCAAAGAATCAACATTTCCAGCATCAGTAAATATTGCTGTGACCACTTTATTCAATACACCTTCTAGCAGCAGCTTGGGCCTCCGCTGGCGCTACAGCAAACTATATAGCAGCTAGGGGTACACAGAATGACATAAACTCCATTGAATTCTTGAATCAGTACAGGAATATCTTTCTATGTATCTGTATAGGAATATATTTCCATATATCTTTCCAAATATCATACAAATGTGGCAAATTGATGGTGGTTGTTAATACGACCGAACGGGATAAAATCTGGAGATTGTACAGTCATGTTCACTTGCACAAGATATCTATGTGCCATTGGTTTACGCCATATCTGCAGTCTACTACCAACGTAATGAAAGAGAAATGTGATTCATTGGACTATGCCATACTTTTCCAGCGACAGTCCAGTGCAAATGATTTTGAATCGATTGCAACTTATTGTTTCGGGTCGTCAGCTACTATTGTGTCGCTTAGTACTTTCCAAGACTGCTTTTTGCAATCCATTTTTTACTGGCAACTTTTTCACGAATTGTTGCATGCGGTTGGCATGTGTGTACAATCCTCTCCCTGGTGTAATGAATCACTCAAACACACTGAACAGAGTATAGCTGTTTCGTAACAATTGCTTTTTTTATTTGGTCATGGGGAACATAAACTTCAGTCAAAATATATGAATAAGAGAGAGAGAGAGAGACAGACAACAACATCTAAAGATCTGATAAGTTAAAACATTTGAAGGAAGAAACAAAAATCTGTAACAATAATTCGTAATTTGAATTTGTAATAAGAAATTTATTTATATTTATTATCAGTCGAAAAGAAAGCAAAACTGATATACAGCGAGTCTGGTTTAAAAAAAATTTAAAGAATGAAGAAATGAAAGTGGAACTCGACATTCACACTGAAAAGGAGAAGAACAGAATATATGAAGACCGTGATCATACACTGAATATCAAAAACATTGATGATAAAGATATGGCTACTTATTTTTGTCGAGAAATTCCAAAAGAAGAAGGTGATATCCCTGAACCAGGAGTCTACTATTTTATTGACAGTAAAAATTATTACTATTGTTAATGAACCTTCCCTTTCATTTATGAGGACCCAGATAACTTTCAAATTCTATTTATTTATTTGTTTTTTGATCTTAGTTGAAGATGAAGTAAAAAATTTGGAACCAACTGAAGGTAAGAATGGAATGTTCTTTATTTCCATTAAAATGTTAATGAAATTCTTAGATCATAGAAAAGATACATTTTGATTAGATAAAATGTTGCTTAATTTGGTTATTACATTTACAAAGTGTTCCAAAAGCCTTGAATTATAGGCACTGAAGCTGTCATCAGTGCCCCTTGTTGGACGACCACTCTAGAGTCACTGAGGAATCCTTATAGAGTCCTTTGAGAGTAATTCTAGTCCTGAGGTTTGCCGTGCATGCTTCTTGTCTCTTGGAACTCTCTCATAAGTTTGCTCACATATTGTGTAAAGATCACATCACAATATTCGCGAGGAATTAGAATATTATAAAATAATAAAAAAATAGTCATAATATTATTTTTAAAAATCACATAATCCGATGATTTACTTATTATTTATAATTTCCCTTTTTGTTTAGTTTATTGCTTGTTTAATATTTTCTATGTATTTTATTAGTTATTATTTTGAGTTTGTATTTATGCGTGGGACGACCCCCAGTGGCCTGCCTGTCGGTCATTTTGACCATACTGGCTCTTGTGGGTCCATCTTATTTCCTTATTCGATTTAAATAAATAAATAAATAAATAAATAAATAAAATAAAATAAAATAAAATAAATAAAATAAAATATTTATACCAACATTTTATATTTACACTTATTTATTATTTTATGAAATTCTAGGTAGTGAGGTTGAATTGAATGAGTACACTGATAAACTAAGCAAAATAAACGATGATCAATTAAGTACGTATCAGTATTCAATAAGTTTCTTCAGTTAATGTATAAAGTTTTTTCTGAAGTCAGTTAGGTCCTTTTTTCCCCCTGCTAATTATATTCTGCCATTTGACTCATCCAACTCCTTCTTGAATCCATAAAAATGGATTAAAACAAATTTACACTTATTTCTAATTCATTGGCAGTATGCGTGTGTATAAGCTGGCAAGCTGCTAGCCTTTCAGTATTTCAACTATGATGGTATCATAACAAAACGCACCTCTGTAATAAGTTCTAACTATCGCAAAGTAAAACCTATCACCTTATTTAAAGGCATTACATAAGTATCTAACTGAATCTGAAAGCACTTGATATCTCTTCCTTTGATTTTTCAATTGAAAAATGGAAGGGAAAATTCTGCGACCCGGATCCAAACCAGGAACCTCGACTATCATGGCCGATGCCTCTACCAATTGGGCTATCGCAGACACCACGGACAGCCAAGCTGTCTCAAAGACAACCAAGTTGTCACGGTTGAAAGCCCAATGGGAGACGGGAACCTGTCCCGCAGATCGAGAATTTCTCCACTCCAAACCATCAAAAAGTTGATGAACTCACAAGTGAATAATAATAATTATTAACTGGAGATACGTCTCCAAGCATAGGTAATGATTTTTCAATTGAAAAATGGAAGATAAAATTCTGCGACCCGGATCCGAACCAGGAACCTCGGCTATCATGGCCGATGCCTCTACCAATTGGGCTATCGCAGACACCACGGACAGCCAAGCTGTCTCAAGGTGTCTTAAAGACAACCAAGTTGTCACGGTTCGCAGAATTTTTCCTTCCATTTTTCAATTGAAAAATCATTACCTATGCTTGAAGACGTATCTCCAGTTAATAATTATTATTATTCATCTCTCCTTTATTAACCTTCCATTTTAAGGCTGATAAAGCTTTCAAATGTGTGATCTTTGAGCAGATGGGAATCATTAGGACTTGCGTATACGAGTTATTATTGACGTTTTATAACTTTTGACCGGGGACGGGGAGTTCATTAAAATTACATTATTTTTAAAATATATTTTATGTTCAAATCAGTGAATACTGTCTTATGCATTCCGCAGGAAAATTACCTGACAAAGATGCTTCTTTGTGGCGCGTGTTCACATCTTGGGGACCTTGGGGACCATGCAGTGAATGTGAAAAGAAAGGCACTCGTCGTCGCGTTGCCAATTGCAGAGTTAGAAAATTGCCTGATTGGAAACATCAGAAAAATTCAAGAAGTTTATCGGTAAGAAAAACCGATTTGACCAAAGGAGAATTGGAAAATAGCCAATATAACAAAGATGCAGGGTGCTCAAAACTTTTGTACCAAACTGCTAGGGTATATAGAGAGGAAAAAACAAGCATTTTCTTCCAATGAACACGCTTCTTTGTTTCGATAGACAATTCTGAACTTCAAGCAGCAAAAGTGGATGAACGTGATGGTTTGAGTAGGACAGTAGACAAGAGAGATTCTTTGGTACCGTATTTTCGCGTCAATAACCCGCGAACGAGAAAAACCCGCATCCCTTAATAAACCGTGACAATTTCGTTTTTATATAAAAAAAACAAACTTATAAGCCCCGCATTAAACTTGTATTCCCCGTGAACTAAACTCGCGAGAATATACTGAAATAACAGCATTTCATTTCCCGTCATCAAAATCTAATACAAAAGTAACTTCTCAAAAAGATGGCAACTCCAAAACTGTTTCGATCTGACAAAGCTGCATTCTGTCCTCATGAACTTCAAACAAAATTAGCGTATAATCAAGAACAGATGAAGGTACTTTAGTCCCCCCCTTCATCTGTTCTTGGTATAATATATATCACAGTATTTTAATTTTACAGTAACTGCAATGTACAGTTCATTATACAGTACATTAATTCATTTTTTGACTTATCCGTCGCCAAAAACTAATACGGAAATAATCTCTCAAAAAGATGGCAACTTCAAAACTACTTCGAGCTGACGAAGTTACATTCTGTCTGATTGGTTAATCTCGATTGGTAATAGCACTGTAAGCACTATATAAACTCTGGCTCGGGGGAGGCCGTGGTCTGGTGGCATTTAAGATGGTTGTGGTGAATTATAAGAGTTGGGACCGCCAATTTGACGCTACAGCTCACAGATGTTTGGTCACGATCTTTGGCAAGTCACGAATTTCGCTGCTGCTACTTGTCCTCCACAGACTCAACAGACGACTCATACACACTATGTTGCGCAAATGTCTCAAGAAAAAGAACTCCAGAAGTGTTATACCAGGCAAGCTTGCTGGCCAAACAGCTGGACCCAGGATCTGCGACACCATATGTAGCATTCAGGTGCTCCCGAACCGCACGGGTGAAATGTGGAACCATATTTGTTGGCTTACACACATCTTCTAGCAGATCAGAAAATCTCCATGAACACCCGCTAAGTCATCCTGTGCAGGCAATCAGGCAGTAGGTAAGACCCAATCACATTATCACCCACATTGCCTTGGAACCTATGGATGAATGGTTACAACGTTAAACATAGCGAAAGAGGCCTTATTGGTAAACAGATTAATTGAAAGGAAATCAGGCTGGACAGCAGTTTCCTGCAAAAACCATTGGGCAAACCTCACGCAATGAGGATAATCAGCAACGTTCGGTGCCTGCACCTGCTGATGGTGTAAAGCAAGTATTCCTAATCTGGAATACGAAAACACATTCTTGGGGATGAGAAGAAGAGTGGTTATTATTACTGTATTTACCCAAATAGATGTCGATGTCGAATTTATGCCGACCCCTACTTTTTTTGGCCATTTTCATGGGAAAAAATATTCTTAAATTTAAACAGATCTCTATTTTTTTTTCAATGTACTGAAGATTATTTAAATCCCCCTATTATGCCAACAGTTGGCCGTACTGGCCCGTTACATGGTTTTTGCCTAATTACTAATTTTCTTTTGGCTTTTGGACACCCGAATTTTTTCCACTGTTTTTTACATGTTTTCCTAATTAACTGCTTTGTTTCATGGTGCTGAGTTTGTTTTTGATTTTCAAATAATTTTCACATGATTTTTTTTTCTTAAAAGTGGCTATGACACTGTATGTAAAGTAAATATAATCAAGATACATACTACATACATCACAAAATAGAATTTATTTACTAAACTAAATAACATAAATTAAATAAAAATAGAAAATACTGCGCCGAGAAAAAAAAAAATTCCGTCACACGCGAATTTAACTTTTTTCTATAATTTTTCTGAAAAAAAAACAACAAAAAAACCTCGGCATGTATTCGGGTAAACACGGTAATAATGATTAATCCTTTGGCTCTGATGATTCCAAATGGAATCACTAACTTCATTAATATTTTGTACTTAGAGTAGGGTGTATGCATATTTTGGTAAGGAGTGCGAAGGTTCATTAATAAATTTTTAGCCGTGCGAAATACAAAAAAAAAAAAAAAAAAAAAAGGGGGCTAGCATGCAGACAAGCCTACGAAGTTCATTGGCAGAAAATGTTTGTCTTGGTCTACTCTATGTACCTAGAAGTTGGTACTAAACTTTTTTAGCACCCTGTATTTCGGAGATTCAAGTTTATAAATTGATAAGTAAAGTTGCATTACATGGATAACAAATTTCCGTTACAGTAGTGTGTTTCTGGAAACAGATTAGTGTTTTCAAATAATGGTTCAAAGTACTGATAAAACTAGGTAATATTGATATTTAATGAAAAAAAAAACAAACTTACTTGATACGGAAAACAGTGAGATTGTTTATACAAGGTGATTCTGAAAAAGTGTGTATAACTGTAAGCAATGACAAAGGTGACCAGAATGAACATTTTCTTTTAATACAATGTGGGGTCGCAGGTACATTGTTCAGGAGCTATCACGTTTTATGTGCAAGATACTTTTGTTAATGACAATAATACGGTTTCGTGTACAATAACAACCAAAAGAGACAACATAAGCTGTAAACATTACGTACAATAACGACGCCAGTTCAAAGCAAATGTTCGAAGTGACGGCCACCAGTGGTGCGACATACCTGACACCGCCGACGTAAGGATTCTCGCACCCGATGAAACATATCTGGAGTATCTTGAGTGGCACCAGCAGCAACAGCAATTCGTGTTAAAAGATCATCCGCTGTGTCCACAGGTGTTTCATACACTAGGCTCTGAAGATGGCCCCGTACAAAGAAATCAAGTGGGTTGAGGTCAGGTGAGCGAGCTGGCCAGGCTACAGGGCCACTTCGCCCAATGCACGTGCAATAAACAGTGGAATCGTCCGCAGGAACGTGATAATTCAAGCAATAAACATAAAACGTGATAGCTCCTGAACAATGTATTTGCGACACCACATTCTATTAAAAGAAAATGTTCATTCTGGTCACCTCTGTCATTGCTTACAGTTATACACGCTTTTACAGAATCACCCTGTATATCCCTATTTCATTATCTCTAACCCATCGTTTTGTTTCGACTGTCTTTTTATTATATCCTTGATCAATCAGAATGAAGAACAGTCGTTAAAAGAATCGGAGCGTGAAATGAACGCTGGCCTGTCGTGTTACTCTCGCAGACTGACAGAATTGCCGAAATTATTAGAGGTTGTGCGAAGTATTCAGCCATTCGTTTTTATAGAAATATGCAATGTATCTTGCATTGGACTTTCAGGTGAGCTTACTGAAAAGAAAATTCTTAATATATTTCAAAGATAATCTAAACTGTAATTAAAATCGTGAATTTAAATATTTAGCTGAATTAGCTGCCTGGGAGAGAGCCAAATTGCAGACGATCATTCCCCCTTTTGTTGATATAAATGAACCACTTAAAGAGAAAGGTATATAAATCTATAAGCCCTAATAAGGAGCAAAATTCTTTCCCCCTTTCATCGACTTTCTTTAAACTTAGATATGAAGATGATCTCCACTACCAAAACCGTAACGGAAGGAAAAAATATTTTTCTTGTATGTTATGGGTATGTGTTTAGATTGAGTAATTTTATATGCATTTAAAATGTATTTACTGTTAAATTATAATGTTTTGCAAGTTTTTTTTTCACAATAATATTTTAGAGCAGAGCTGAATATGCTTGTTAATTGGATGAACGGAACCCATGTGATAAAGCCAGGTGGGAATTCCCACATACGGATTGATGCTTATGGTCAACTTCATATAAAAAATGTTCTATTCTCTGATGCCACTGTCTACACATGTTGGGTGAATGGCATTGTTACAACCAGCGTAAACCTTTTAGGTAAATGATAAAATGTTTCAGAGTATTAGATATCATCCATGTGTTTATAATATTTTATTATGATAATTTGGAAAAAGAATGCATCTATCTAAAAC
>JAHWFO010032172.1:456848-489872 GCA_023313115.1 Rhysida immarginata
CTGACGAAGTTACATTCTGTCTGATTGGTTAATCTCGATTGGTAATAGCACTGTAAGCACTATATAAACTCTGGCTCGGGGGAGGCCGTGGTCTGGTGGCATTTAAGATGGTTGTGGTGAATTATAAGAGTTGGGACCGCCAATTTGACGCTACAGCTCACAGATGTTTGGGCACGATCTTTGGCAAATCACGAATTTCGCTGCTGCTACTTGTTCTCCACAGACTCAACAGACGACTCATACACACTATGTTGCGCAAATGTCTCAAGAAAAAGAACTCCAGAAGTGTTATATCAGGCAAGCTTGCTGGCCAAACAGCTGGACCCAGGATCTGCGACACCATATGTAGCATTCAGGTGCTCCCGAACCGCACGGGTGAAACGTGGAACCATATTTGTTGGCTTACACACATCTTCTAGCAGATCAGAAAATCTCCATGAACACCCGCTAAGTCATCCTGTGCAGGCAATCAGGCAGTAGGTAAGACCCAATCACATTATCACCCACATTGCCTTGGAACCTATGGATGAATGGTTACAACGTTAAACATAGCGAAAGAGGCCTTATTGGTAAACAGATTAATTGAAAGGAAATCAGGCTGGACAGCAGTTTCCTGCAAAAACCATTGGGCAAACCTCACGCAATGAGGATAATCAGCAACGTTCGGTGCCTGCACCTGCTGATGGTGTAAAGCAAGTATTCCTAATCTGGAATACGAAAACACATTCTTGGGGATGAGAAGAAGAGTGGTTATTATTACTGTATTTACCCAAATAGATGTCGATGTCGAATTTATGCCGACCCCTACTTTTTTTGGCCATTTTCATGGGAAAAAATATTCTTAAATTTAAACAGATCTCTATTTTTTTTTCAATGTACTGAAGATTATTTAAATCCCCCTATTATGCCAACAGTTGGCCGTACTGGCCCGTTACATGGTTTTTGCCTAATTACTAATTTTCTTTTGGCTTTTGGACACCCGAATTTTTTCCACTGTTTTTTACATGTTTTCCTAATTAACTGCTTTGTTTCATGGTGCTGAGTTTGTTTTTGATTTTCAAATAATTTTCACATGATTTTTTTTTCTTAAAAGTGGCTATGACACTGTATGTAAAGTAAATATAATCAAGATACATACTACATACATCACAAAATAGAATTTATTTACTAAACTAAATAACATAAATTAAATAAAAATAGAAAATACTGCGCCGAGAAAAAAAAAAATTCCGTCACACGCGAATTTAACTTTTTTCTATAATTTTTCTGAAAAAAAAACAACAAAAAAACCTCGGCATGTATTCGGGTAAACACGGTAATAATGATTAATCCTTTGGCTCTGATGATTCCAAATGGAATCACTAACTTCATTAATATTTTGTACTTAGAGTAGGGTGTATGCATATTTTGGTAAGGAGTGCGAAGGTTCATTAATAAATTTTTAGCCGTGCGAAATACAAAAAAAAAAAAAAAAAAACAGGGGGCTAGCATGCAGACAAGCCTACGAAGTTCATTGGCAGAAAATGTTTGTCTTGGTCTACTCTATGTACCTAGAAGTTGGTACTAAACTTTTTTAGCACCCTGTATTTCGGAGATTCAAGTTTATAAATTGATAAGTAAAGTTGCATTACATGGATAACAAATTTCCGTTACAGTAGTGTGTTTCTGGAAACAGATTAGTGTTTTCAAATAATGGTTCAAAGTACTGATAAAACTAGGTAATATTGATATTTAATGAAAAAAAAACAAACTTACTTGATACGGAAAACAGTGAGATTGTTTATACAAGATGATTCTGAAAAAGTGTGTATAACTGTAAGCAATGACAAAGGTGACCAGAATGAACATTTTCTTTTAATACAATGTGGGGTCGCAGGTACATTGTTCAGGAGCTATCATGTTTTATGTGCAAGATACTTTGTTAATGACAATAATACGGTTTCGTGTACAATAACAACCAAAAGAGACAACATAAGCTGTAAACATTACGTACAATAACGACGCCAGTTCAAAGCAAATGTTCAAAGTGACGGCCACCAGTGGTGCGACATACCTGACACCGCCGACGTAAGGATTCTCGCACCCGGTGAAACATATCTGGAGTATCTTGAGTGGCACCAGCAGCAACAGCAATTCGTGTTAAAAGATCATCCGCTGTGTCCACAGGTGTTTCATACACTAGGCTCTGAAGATGGCCCCGTACAAAGAAATCAAGTGGGTTGAGGTCAGGTGAGCGAGCTGGCCAGGCTGCGGGATCACTTCGCCCAATGCACGTGCAATAAACAGTGGAATCGTCCGCAGGAACGTGATAATTCAAGCAATAAACATAAAACGTGATAGCTCCTGAACAATGTATTTGCGACACCACATTCTATTAAAAGAAAATGTTCATTCTGGTCACCTCTGTCATTGCTTACAGTTATACACGCTATTTCAGAATCACCCTGTATATCCCTATTTCATTATCTCTAACCCATCGTTTTGTTTCGACTGTCTTTTTATTATATCCTTGATCAATCAGAATGAAGAACAGTCGTTAAAAGAATCGGAGCGTGAAATGAACGCTGGCCTGTCGTGTTACTCTCGCAGACTGACAGAATTGCCGAAATTATTAGAGGTTGTGCGAAGTATTCAGCCATTCGTTTTTATAGAAATATGCAATGTATCTTGCATTGGACTTTCAGGTGAGCTTACTGAAAAGAAAATTCTTAATATATTTCAAAGATAATCTAAACTGTAATTAAAATCGTGAATTTAAATATTTAGCTGAATTAGCTGCCTGGGAGAGAGCCAAATTGCAGACGATCATTCCCCCTTTTGTTGATATAAATGAACCACTTAAAGAGAAAGGTATATAAATCTATAAGCCCTAATAAGGAGCAAAATTCTTTCCCCCTTTCATCGACTTTCTTTAAACTTAGATATGAAGATGATCTCCACTACCAAAACCGTAACGGAAGGAAAAAATATTTTTCTTGTATGTTATGGGTATGTGTTTAGATTGAGTAATTTTATATGCATTTAAAATGTATTTACTGTTAAATTATAATGTTTTGCAAGTTTTTTTTCACAATAATATTTTAGAGCAGAGCTGAATATGCTTGTTAATTGGATGAACGGAACCCATGTGATAAAGCCAGGTGGGAATTCCCACATACGGATTGATGCTTATGGTCAACTTCATATAAAAAATGTTCTATTCTCTGATGCCACTGTCTACACATGTTGGGTGAATGGCATTGTTACAACCAGCGTAAACCTTTTAGGTAAATGATAAAATGTTTCAGAGTATTAGATATCATCCATGTGTTTATAATATTTTATTATGATAATTTGGAAAAAGAATGCATCTATCTAAAACAGTGTATAAGAAGAAATATATAATAAGAAATAGTTTAAAATCTATTCAACCCTTTATAAATATGTAGGCTATTCAATAGAGACTGAATTTTTTCCCCTGAAATTTAATCTTTATTATAATGTATATCTAAGGCACTGATTACGAAGAAAATATTAGTTTAATTGTATCAGCTCTACTTTTATATTTATACGAAATTGCAATTTTCTCCAAAAATACTATATTTTTCTAAGTTTCTTTGTTATTAAACGCTATGTCCTTTTATATGATTTTCTTGAATTGCTTCAGATTGATCTCTGTAAACTCCAACAGTAATCGCCTATCATATGGGACGTCCCACCTTACTTGATAATGCTCTTCCATTGTAAGTATATCTTGGCGAAATCTTTCATCTTGCTCATCACTGAAATCGCCAAGATTTTCTGGGAATCGATCTAAATGAGAGTGCAAATAATGAAGCTTGATAGTGATGTTGCAGCCCAGATCTTTCAAATCAGACAGCATACACTCAACTAACTCAGAATAGTTGTCCGACTTACTGTTTCCGAGAAAAATTTTAATCACCAAAACAAACGATTTCCAAGCTTTAGACTCGAGTTAATTCATTGAATTTCCAAAGCTTGGGTCTTTTACAAGTTGTCTAATTTGTGGTCCATCAAGAATACCGGCTTTCAATTTTTCTGTGCTTATTCCTGGAAATTTGCGTGAAAGAAATGCAAAACATTCACCGTTTTTCTTAAGGGCGTTTACAACTATTTCATATGTAGTTTACTCAAAACTATTTTGTTCGAAATATATGTTTCAAAACCCTGACTGCAGATGTGTATTTATACTTTCTTAACACACCTTAACATCATTCTGACAACGAAGTACCACTCATTCTCAACTGGCATTTGTTTAGGTTTGGAAATCATCTTCGTCGCCCTTAGCAAAAATGCCAAATAGGCGGGCAAAGTGTTGGCCAATGGGATGATGTACCCCTTGCGAGGCTTTATCACATATTATTGTGTATTTGGAAAAATTGACCAATGCTTTATCCACGTGGTTTGCATCTTCAAAACCACATTCTTAGTGAGAAAAGACATTGAATGTGTTCTACCCTATGACTTGACCTACTTGATTCTGGGGATACCAAAACGTTGATACTAAGGCAATTATCAAAATTTGAAGCTAATATCTCAACAAAACTAAGAAAAACAAAAATTAAAGTTTATCATCGAATAAACATAAACGATAAATTTTAACTTTTTGTTTTTCTTACTTTTGTTGAGATATTATTTTCAAATTTTGCTATTTGTTCCCGGGATGAATCGCATCGAAAAGGATATAGGTTTCCAGACTCTGCGAAGGTTGCCTCTGGAGGCAATACTCAAGAAGGAAACAATGATTGGCAGAAACGTTTAACGAAAAATGTCATGTTCAATTGGGTGGGAACTAGTTCCAAAAATGTCATGTGCCCATTGATCTTGAAGAAATAGTTTACCGTTATAAAATTCACTCTTCTTTGAACAGCCCTCATAACTATTGCTATCTGGTAATTATTTCTGTTAATGGTTCTGCATATATAGGGGTGTTGCAAAAATATACAGAACAGTACTGCTGGATAGCTTATCCTCTCGTTTCAGGGGCCGCTTCATAAAATGATAATTGAGAAATTTTATTTTGTTAACCCATTTACGCCGAAATTGGTAAAAATGGAAATAGACTTCATATCTTAAATTTATATTCTGTAGCATGTAAAGACATAAAAAATAATTTACAAAGATATAAAAAAGTTACAAAATTGTTTTGAAATTATTTAAAATTATATGCTGTCGTCCATAGATGGCAAAACTTATACTGTATTTCAAAATAAAATTTCCCAATTATTTTATGAAGCGGCCCCTGAAGCGAGAGGATAGGCTACCCCAATAGTACTTTCCTGTATATTTTTGCAACACCCTGTACATGTATAGCAAGTATTCATTTTGAAAAGATAAAGAAATATTGTTAAAGAAACATTTTTTGTTTCAAAGGTTAGATTGGTTAATAAAAGTTTAACAAATCTCGCAGCACTGTAGTTCTATAGCGGCATTTCCTCCAAATATTAATTTAGGTAGTTGTATTTTTACACCTTTCACTATATGATATCGGGTATTGTCAACACCAATGACGTATATTAAAGATAGACTCCGAATCCTATTGTTGTAACTTGAAGCAAATTGGGAAGCTCCATGCCCATAACTGTCATGGCTGAAAGTGAGTGAAGATGATGCAAAACATATGGCTAAACATGAGAGTAGCTGATTAATAATTCTTTCACACGCCGATCACGGAGTGATAAGTTTATCTTTTCGTTTACTTTGTATTTGAAGTATTTTATTATATTTTATAAACAATTTTTCGATCATGGTTTCAATTTCAATTTCGTTTCGATTGTCTTTCAGTAACGTATTTTCATTTTAGTTACGTATTTTTGATTTATTTTTGTGGAAAATGATTCCTGATCCTTTTTCTTGTCTGTTTGTACAGTCGTACGCAGAACAACTTTGAATAATGGTTTTGAATTAATAATTCCTCGGGGCCCAAAATCTTCAAAAACAAAGCAGCCAGACAGCTAATTACTCCACGGCTCACTCCTGCCCAGAACTATCATGGCTCAATTTGCTTCACTTTTTGCCGCTGTTAACAATAGGATTCGGAGTCTATCTTTAATATACGTCATTGGTCAACACCACCTCTACTCAAAGCCTGAGCGCGAAAATTTCATACATTGTTACATCATCATAAAAAGTCATCTTTAATCGCCTTTCTACCAATAATAAGCTCTAAATTATGACTTCGTATCATGATGTAACAATGTATGAAGTTTCCGCGCTCAGGCTTTCTCTTTAGGTTGTGTGGTATAGACAATACCTCCTCGAAAGAAAGCCTCACAACTGAAACGTCACATATTGTTACATCATTATAATTCGACCATTGTTGATCATATTTCAACCAATAGTAAGCCCTAAATTTGGTCGACTTATGAGTTGTGAGGCTTTCTTTTGGTCGACTTACGAGTTGTGAGCCCTAAATTTGGTCGACTTATGAGTACGACTTTTCAGTTGTGAGGCTTTCTTTCTAGGAGGTGTTGGTATAGTTAATTCGAAGATAAAATAATCCATTGGCAGATTTAGTTGAAATGGATGGACAGGAGAAGCTTTCAAGGACTAAAAGGTTTAAGATCAATAAACAATATTATGAACAAGTGTACTGTATTTATTATCGGCTAAGAAAACCTCTACCATATTTTAAGAAATATAAGTGAAAAAGAAATGGCACAGTTTAATTAATAGCAAAAATGTTTTTTAACAATTCATTGAATAAACTAATTAACAAAAAAATTTAGCAATTTAGTATCAACTATACAATACGACTAGAGATGGTATAGATGAAACCTTTACATTGCGCTCATGGAAAAGGATGAATACCGTAATCTCTTTGAATTGTCGGAATTGAATTTGAATACCGCACTTGTTGCCTACTTCTTTCTGTATTTTAAATTGTCTCAAGTAAACTTATTTTTCAGGAAAAATTCTAAATTATTAAAAAGGCAATAGTAACTCTTTATATTGTTTCCCAATTGTTTCCTGCAGCGCTTTAATCGTCTCTCAAAGGGAGTAACTGGGTGAACCCCCATTAATATGGTTAAGCTTTTGCTAAATGTCCATTGATGTTATAGATTTATAATAAGAATTTCTGTTTCTATTATCAAACGTGCCTTTAAAATTCTTAATATGACTTTATTAATGTTAGATAATAATATTTATTACTGAATGGTCATAAATATTTTGATTCTTGAAAAATTAAATATATTCTTTACTTTCTTTTTTATTTCAGTTTCCACTCAACTAGGGAAGGCTGGTAAGTAAAGCGAGAAAATGATAGAAAAGCAAAGTTCTATAAATTTCTGCAAGTAGGATTGATAGCACTCTATCCCACTGATGTCACTATGTTTAAGGGGGCTCTGTAACTAATGTGTCTGAAGATACGTCGTTATTCCATTAATTATCCATCCTCCCTCCCCCACTTGTTTTGTTATTTTTTTTATTTTTTCTTAATGATGAAACATACACCTCATTTCCTTGTGGCAAGAGATGCGTGTTTCATCGTTTTGACTTATATATCCAGTTTATTTGGTGTTTCAACAATGGCTTTGATTTTCTTGTTCCCATTTCAGGGGGATAGTCGTAGCTTGGTTGTCTCGCTGATCGGAAGCGACTAGTGGAGTTAAGTAACAATGGCGCGGCCAGCTACTGGATGGGTGACCACCAGTAGAAATCAATCTTGAACTCCCCGTGGTTCGGAGGGCACGTAAAGCCGTCGGTCCCGGCTGCTGTTAATATCTTACTAGTTTCAAAACCCTACACCTGGTTCTTGGGGTCGTTGTCATATCCACTTTCACATGAGGAAGGTATCATCCAGCAGTCATAGTCTACCCAGTCTATGCCTGTGTTCCATAATATCCCTTCGTTTTCGTGATAAATTTTAATTTCTTGTTTTTCTTTGTTGAGATATTAGTTTCATATTTTGATAATTGCCTTAGATCGGCCTTGGTGGCTCAGCGGTTACGTGATCGCCTCTGATGCCCGAGTACGCGGGTTCGACCCCGGCCGAGGACGACGAGGATTTTTTCCTTCGGAAGGGAAGTAAAGCCGTTGGTCCCGTGTAGTCGTTTGCCGGATGCACGTTAAAGAACCATTGCGAGGCAAAATTTGCGGCCCCTATAATGCCATCCTGAAATGACCATGGCAGTTGAAAAGGACGTGGTATCAACCAAACAAACCAAACCTAATTGCCTTAGTATCAACGATTTGGTATCCTCAGAAATCAAATAGGCCAAATCATAGGATAGAACACATTCAATGTCTTTTCTCGCTAAGGATGTGGTTTTGAAGATATAAACCGCTTGGCCAATTTTTTCAAAATACGCGATAAAGTCTCATATGGCAATTGAAAAATCACCAGCATTTCGCCCGCCTATTTGGCGTTTTTGCTAAGGGTGACGAAGATGATTTCCAAACTTAAACTGGATAAAACGCCAGTTGAGAATGCGTGGTACTTCATCAGACCTGAAAGTCTGGTATGCAAATGGAAAGGGTGAAATCTGGGTGAAATCTGTGACATGCATTTGTTGTCAGTGTTGGTATTCGAAATCAAACAAGGAAAGCTTAGTTTTCAAATAAATTCCTTTCTAATTTTTTATTTATGTAAAGGCATAAAAATCGTTTTTTAAAAATCGAGTAGACCTCCTGCTTCAAAGCGCTGAGGGGCGTAGGCTTTGATTCGAATCTCGCTGCGGGTATAGATGTCTGTCCCAAGAATCAGTAAAAATATTAGTCGTTTGAAAAGGCCGCAAAATGATTTAGTTGTTAACGTGCCCAAAAAACCTAACGAACCAACCAATTAATTCTCAATCAGTGGCACCCTTCTTGCAGCATAGCCTACAAAGATAAGAGACCCTTTGTAGGCTTTGCTTGTAGACAGTAATAGTCTTCAACTTCAACTTAAATAATATAATAATAATTAAATTAAATAAAAAGCATAAATATTTAAAATTTTAATTGATATTCACGATAATATAATCAAAGTCATATAAAATTTAATATTTACAATTACTTAAACTAAAATTTATTGATAAAATAATTAAAGTAATCTTAAAAATTATTTACAAATTGATTACTAAGAATTTCAGTTTTAACATTTCTCAATTTTAACTAGCCTATTTTTCTCTAAAACATAATTAAATTGCAAATTTTTTGACTTGAAATCTAATTTGATATTTAGAAAAAATATAATAAAAAAATATCATTGAAGAGGCCAATTCCTTTCTTAAGGTGTCCAAAATTTTGATGCACATATTCTTGTCGTAATTTCTATAATTAACCAGTTGAGAATGCGTGGTACAGCATTATTACAACTTTGTTAATTAAAACCTATCAACAATTTGTTAATAGGTCCTTTAACGTTTTCGGATATTTCGCATATTATATCCTTCAAATGAAACACCACATTCAGAAGGCGTAATTAATGGCAGAGCTGGACGTAAATCTCCAGACACATTGGCAGCAAATGGAACAACCATAGACACGTTTGCCCATTAAGAAACTGAAAAAAATTTTTAACAAATCACGTTTTCAGAAATTTGTTTTTCTGAAAAATTGTGGATCTGTTTTTCATGTATTCATGTACTTCAAATTTCATTTCTGTTAGAATTATTTAACGGTATTAATTTAACGCAGTTTTAATTTCAATACGTTGTATTTATTTTATTAGGCATTATGCCTAAGGCATACAATATTGCAAATGATGACCTAACTTTTTCCATATTTCAATTTGCTAAATTTCAGCTCCACCACAATGCCCCTTCCCACAAATACATTAAATTTTATAATTAAAAATTAAATAGAACAATGTTAATTTAAAAACAATTTATATTTTTCTGGTACAATATATCTTCATCTAATAACCGTGCTAGTATCTTACCATAAGATGCAAAAAACAATAGCATTCATGAAATTCACAAATATACATAAACTTGTAATTATAAACTTACAAATTACTGCAAGCAAATGTTATGCATAAAATTCTAGGTGGTGAGCACAAACTGGCAAATTACTCTCGTGAAATAAACAAGAAAAATGATGCTCCTCCATTAAGTAATGTATTCTATTAAAATATTAAACATTATTTAACTTTTTTATAAATAATTTATAAAATACAAATCTCAAAAGTTAGGTTTTCTTTAGATATTTGTTTCTCTAAAGAAAATAGTATGAAAAGGAAGGTTTGGTCTCCTCAGATAACTTAAGAATGAAGATAGGTATCTGAAATCTATCAATGCAGACTAATAGGAAACGGGAAGGTGGCCTATCTGATGGCCCTATCAGACAGGCGTTGCAAATGCAAATTTGGACAAATGCAAATTCCATCTTGCAAATCGTAATAGATAGGACAAAATTACTAATTGCAGATTTGCAGAGAATGAAATTCTGAACATTAAAAAAAAAAAAAGTTCAACATCGGATGAACGGTTCACTAGAAAATCCAAAATAAACCAACTAATTAATCTACCAATATCAATTTAGCTTAGCCACACGAAGGCTCCTGTGGAGCTTATATCACCAGCTTATTAGGTTAAGTGCTTCTGAACAAACAATTCACAATCATTGGATTTTTTTTTTCTCCCTAACTCCATGTCCAGATCATGCGAACCACGTCACAAATGCAGAGAGGCACCCAAATCGTATACTTCATTCGTAAGTTAGAGAAATAAATATCTAAAGCAAATCCAGAAATGGAATTGAAGGATTTCCAAAGAAATAAAGGGCCATCAAGGCATCATAGCCTGGAATAAAAGTTCTTATTTTACTCTCAGATACTGGTTCCAAATCTTAGGAACTGAAATCAGACTCGAAAGTAAATACGTAACCACAGATTACGTATCAAAACTTTTAATAAAACGATAATTGCAATGGCAAAACAGATTTGAAAGATTACTATATGTGACTGAAAGGAACAAACAAAATGTACCTATGTGAAAAATGTTCAGAACGTCTTCCATTTGCATCAATGTGTTTTAATTTTCTAGTGAACTCCAAAAATTTCATTCTCTGCAAGTCTGCAATTAGGAATTTTATCTTAGCTTTACGATCTGCATGGTGCAATTGCATATATTCAGGACCTGTCTGATTGGGGCATCGGATAGGCTACTCATCATTTCCTATTAATCTGCATTGATAAAGTTCAGATATAGTGTCCCACAAAGGATTCCCTGATTTTAAGAATAAATATCTCGGAAAAAGAGATCGATAGAAGAATGAAACAAAGGGTATGTTTATTTCAAAAGCCGTAAAAATCTGATACGGAAGTTTCAAAATTAGTTACAAATGTTGCCAACAGATGGCGCTGTACGTAGTTACAACAATTTCATTCTTTATTTGCGCCATCTCTGTGTTGCAAAAGGTGCACATTTTGAATCGAATGTGATGTGATTGCAATGGCTGCTTGCAAAGGACAGTTTATAGCCTATTTCTCGGACTCTATATTTTGATTACAGCGTGCAGCGCCACCTGTCGGCAAATGTTTGTAACTAAGTTTGAAACTTCTGTAGCAGATTTTTACGGTTTTCGAAATAAACATACCACATGTTTCATTTTTCTATCTATCTCCGTTTCCGAGATATTTAGTCTTAAAATCAGGGACACCTATACCTATCTTCCATTCTCAGACTTTCCTTTCACCGTGTACAGTATAAGAATCAATGTACTAGGTGGTTTTAATTAAAGGACACTACTCAATGTTGCCCGATGCGGGCGGCCACGAACGTATGATATTGATATTTGGTAGGCATGCTAATGAAATAATGCAGAGATAATATATGCTGAAAATATTAGGCGGAAATGTGGTATCGTATAAGCTTTCAACACGTGGAAATTTTAAATAACATAAGCATATTAACAGGGTTTAGGCAAGGAACGTCAGAGGTGTAATAATAACAAATCTATTAACACCTGATGCTTCCGAAAGATTTCAATATGCCCGCCAGAGACATCGGCGACATGCTGCATCTGTAAAAAAGCAGCATGCCCGCCAGAGACATCGGCGACATGCTGCATCTGTAAAAAAGCGTAATCAACAGTTGCTCGCAGCAGTTCAAGTATAATTGAGCAACATGTTGCGGTATGCTAATAACCTTCAGATCAGGCCGAGTTGAACATGTCCTAGTAGACACGATCTCTCAGATATCCCAACAGCTAGAAGTCACAGATTCAGATCGAAAGGTCTTGCAGGTCATGCATATGGGAAATTCTGGAGATAATGCGTTCAGCAGTATAGGTTGCATGTGATGTTGCTCTTTCTTATATAAAACCAGTGCTCTCAACACAGTTACGTTTTTGCAAGGCAGAAATCACATCACGCAAAGGATGTCCTTATAACGTGCAAACGTCACAATACAATGGACAGATCCTTTAACTCCTCAAAGAAAAACGGAACCACAAAGGTGCTTATGAATCCATATATGCGTCAGTTCCAGAATAGAATGCGTCTCGTCAGTCCACAGAATATTCCTCGCCATACGTCATTCCTTTCATATGGGCCAAAAACCAAAAGGCAAAATTAAAATAGGACAAAACGATAAATACTTGTTTTTACTGTAGAAGGCTCATGATTCGTTAGTTATTTGGTTGGTCAGATTTTTGGATACGTCGACTTTTGAGTCTTTTACACTTTTTCGCATAGCTGAACTACCCAACAATAATGGAATGGACAGTATACAAATACGGGAAAAGTGACATTTTATTTTTTAATATCTTATTGGATCTCCGCATGCTGATCTTGTCAGGCACTTTCTGGGCATACTTTCTACAAGGTTCTAATAAACAGCTTCCAAGTCCGTTCTTGCTGCACGAACCTAGCTATGTCAGCAGTGGATTTCGAAGGAGGCTCTGTGGCCCTCACTCGACGCTCCAACTCATCTCATAAATTTTCGATTAGGTTAAGATCAGGGATCACGGAAGGAGATTGACATTCACGTCTATGTGCCACTCCAGACGGAAATCAAAATATGGCATGATCATTATTCACCTGAAAGTAATAATCCTCGTTACCCAAAAGTTCCCACAGCTTAGGAAGCACAGACCTGCAAACTATTACTGGAGGAAAACCGGGTGAGAGTAAATTTAGTAGGGTAAAATATACGTATCGATAACATATTTAATTGTTACAAAAATTGTGCACTTAAATTTTACTTTTGGGCATAATTTAACATTAGATGCCACAAGTATAATTACATATTATACACTATACACTAGTCAAAATAATTATGGGAGTAAGATACACCGTACGTGAAATAATGAGACCAACACTGGTTAAATTATATATATCTTTTATCTTGAAATTATGATTATATAAATTTGAAGTTTCCCTAATTTGTCTCCTTGTGGAGCTGATTGTACTGTCTTGTAGCTTTTTTGCCTTTTTATATTACTTCTTTTGAAGGTTTACACTTGTAGCATGGTACTTCTCTTTCTGGATAAGCAAATTTAACTGCAAGAAGACTAGATAGTGTTCAAGAAAAAAATTGCTGACGAAATTGCTGGTTCTTTTAAGAAAGTACTATTTGCCGGGAGATTTTTACGATCCGCCGGGTGACCGGGTGAGATTGTCAAAATCCGGGTGACACCCGGTGAATCCGGGTGAGTTGGCAGGTCTGGAAGCACCCGATTGTCCAAAATGTCCTTGTAGGTTTCAGAGTTCATATTGCCATCAACCAAACAAAGTTATGCACGGGCCCCAAACCATGCGATGAAAAACACCTCACACCATAATTCCAGAACTATCGAACTTCACGGCTGTAACTATGCGCTCTGATGAAAGACACTCCCCTGGCATTCACCATACCCAAACATGCCCTTCTGACTGAAACAAAGTATAGCGTAATTCGTCAATCCAAAAAATACTTTTTCACGCTTGGGCAGTCCCAAAGTCGGCGTTCCAAACACCACTGGGGTCTGGCAGCCTTGTTGTTTGGCGAGATGTTTAGTTTGTGTGCGACTACACGTCCGTGAATGCCAAGTGTATCTGGTTTCTTCCTATGGCATGTAATTGCTCACTGAATCCTGTTGCCTGTTAGAATTCCTTGTTGATGAGTTAGAGTGCTTTCTTGCGGTTTTTTTTTGCTTCAACACCCATCGTTCGGGCTCAGTGAGTTTTGGGGATCTTCAGACTCCGGGCGTGCACGTTCCGATGCCTGTAGTGTTCCATTTCTTCAGGTTATCACCAAAGAGTTGAAAGTGGTTTTGGTAAATTTCCCGAAATACATATGCCCACAATATGACACCCGGTTATTATTCCTCTTTCAAAGTCATTCTCTTCGTTTAGACATTCTCCACCTACAACTTTACACGAGCAAGTTGCCACATCAGCTGTTGATTTGCGAGCATGGATTCCGAAGCGCAAGTCAGATTTTATGTAAATTAGGAAGTGTCCGTTCTATTATTGTAAGGTAGTGGATAATATTCCTCATATTTATGATAAACAAACCCGCGAAGCGAGGGATTCGAGAACTTGAGAAACAACACCACCAATCTGTCACGACCGAGGGTGAATTTTATGCAGAGTAGTTGGAATAGTTTTACAAGTCATCTAACGCTAGCCTGACGTCTCGTTTTGTTTAGTACGGGCAATAAGAACTGCTTTATTTAACTTACCCTTTTGTCAATTACTTCTTAAATAACTTTCATAGGATGACGAGTCATTATTGGAGCTTGCTGTAATTTAACTCATCTTCTTCTTAATTTTGACAGAAACTTTATCATATTATTTACAATTTCTTTTGGGAATCTTCATGTCTTTCCTAATATTTGTGGCACTTCATTTTATTCTTCGAAAGCAACGTATGAAGCAAGGACGTCCCAAGGATGCCGAGCCTGCGGATCCAGGAATATACCGTAGATTTATGGTAACAAAGCTAATGAAGAAAAAGATAAAAAAGACCAAAACAGTAACAGTGGAAGAAGAACCACTCTTAAGCTGAAGAACTTTTCAGTGTGCATTTCATGAAATTATCACATAAACGTTTATGGTTTTTATTAATTTCTAGTTGTCCCTTATACAAGTTTAGAAGTAAAAAGTTTTAGTCAATAAAATACAATCTCTTTTCTCCGTTTATTTCCTCTTTTCTAACTGTTTACAATAATAAAAACAACATGTATAAGAAATGCATATAACACCAAATTCATCATTACGAAATTATATATTACGTTAAGTGCTGTTATCGCCAATTGATCAACACATTCATAGATTGTCGAAATTTGTTCAATGGCATGTTCTAAGATCATTTTTATGATACCCCCTTAGAAATTTTCAGTGCTAAAATATGGCAGTTAAATACAGCAAACAACTCGAAACGATGTCATAAATGGAGATAACGAATAGTCGATGTAATAACTAAAATACATGGTTGAAATCGGTGTTGAGGTATACAGGGGTTGGACAAAATAATGTGAACACCAGCTCAAAATAGGATCGTCCAAATAATCGTGACGTTTGAGAAAGCTCATAGAAATTTGCATGTCTCACGTATTAAAATCAGTTCCCTATCTCTCCTGTGTTACATTTCAGTATTTTGCAAGTTGTGTTTAGTTGTAGTTTGGAATAATTGCTTCCTGAAATGTTTGACCTCACAGACTTTGGAAGGGGCAGAAAGTTGTGCCCGTTTAGCAGGTGCTTCCATGTCCTGAACAGCGAAATTGTTGAACGTTTCAAGAGCAACGGTCTCCAATGTTATGAGTGTGTCCTATAAACACGGTAAGACGTCATCGGCGAAAAACAATACTGAATGATACGGACCGTCGGGCACTAACAAGGATTGTGTCGAAACAGCAAAAAACTATGCAACAAAAGTGACTGCAGAGCTTATTAGCCATCTTGAAAACCCTATTTCGGTAAAAACAGTTCGACAAATGCGATATTCATGGACGAGCTGTAATTGAAAAACCTTTTATCACAGAGACCAATGTTAAAGGGTGGTGTAAAGACCTTCGAGGATGGATGTTAAAGGATGGATAACCTTCGAGGATTACGAAAGTAACCATAAAAAAAAATAATTGAAGGTCACTGGAAAAAAAGAGTGATATGGCCGAATGAATCATCCTTCACATTATTTCCGACGTCGGGACAAATTTACGTTTGGAGAAGCCCCAAAGAAGCCTACCGTCCAGACCGCCTCATTCCTACAGTAAAACACGGTGGCGAATCTGTAATGGTCTGAGGGGCCATTTCTTATTATTCAGTTGGTCCACTGACTACCCTCAGTGGCCGAATTACTGCTGACCGAATACTGGAACATCTTACGCGATCAGGTCCATCCCATGGTCCAGATTTTATTCCCTGACAACACCACCATTTTTTAAGATGACAATGCACCCATACACACTGCCAGAACTGTGAAATCTTGGTTTGAAGAGCACTATGACGAAGTGCAGCATCTTCCCTGACCCGCTCAATCGCCAGATTTGAATATAATCCAACGGTATGGTCGATTTTGGAGAGGCATCTCTTCAGCAATTGGCAAATTGTTTGGTTGAAGTGTGTTACAAAATCCCAAGGGAGCCTATTCAGGATTGTATGAATCAATTCCAAGGTTAGAAGCTGTACTCAAGGCAAAAGGAGGCCCAAATCCTTAATAATAAACAATTTGTAACTTTTCTCTGGCGTTCACATTATTTGGTCCAACCCCTGAATATTACCATTGGAAATTTTCAATGCCAACATATGGCATAATTCGTAACAACGTGCCATGAATGAATATACATGGCAATAAGTTCAAAAATGATCGAATTAATCGTTCAAAAACGATTCAATAGTTTTAGGAGTTGTGTTTCAAACGGTTTGTGGCAATGATTAGTTTGGCCTTTTGGTACATGATTACGTCATTTCTTAATGGTTTAGTAACAATAATTTTAATATCTAATCTTTTGGAGGGCATAGTGTGGCTCTGTACCATCAGTACTATATCTTTTGCATTTCCACAGCAGTTTTCAACTTGTAGCTGCCTTTCCATTATTTTCTTCTGAGGAAATATTCCGAGTTACTTTAGAAAAGTCACCAAAAGCATATATCAGCCTTTTTATGTAAATGCAACCACACTCAACACCTAATTAAGTCAATTAAAGTACTGATTATTTTATTACACATTGGTCGACTTGATAAACGTCAGTCCTGTAATGTAGCTCTTTACCACAGAATCATACAGTAGTGTGCAAATTAATGCGAACAAGAGGGAATTTTCGGTGTTTTTATTGAAACATGGAGTAATTACTTTAGTATTTTTATTACAAAAAAGTAAACAGTTGAGCATAAATAGAGTTACATGTCAGCTGTAAATCAGGCCTGCCAAAGTCAGGAAATCAAATTATGCTAAAATTCCCTCTTGTTCATATTAATTTGCACACTACTGTTGATGGTAACTAACTGCATCCGAGATGCTTTGATGTAGCTCTGGTAAGTCTCTTGGTCAACTTATTAGGAACTTCACCTAATTCGATGTTGTTCCCTCCTGTGCCTGCAAAACTGCCTGGACTCTTCTGGACCATGTTCCACAAGGTGTCCGAACCATTACACAGGGATACTCCGTGATGTCGATACGACAGTCCAAACTTGCAGTAGTCTGTTACTTCGGACTAGCCATTCCAATTCATCCTGCACAGGGTCGGATTAAGACTTGGCAAGAACCTAAGCTCTATGAAATCCTGAAGCCCTCTTTTTTACACCAGCTGTATGCATGCATTTTAATGAGCCCACAAGCTATAGCTTATTTAACTTGTACCTAAATCTGGTCCTGGTCCTAAAAGAATGATCGACTGGACTGAGATTGGGTGATTGTGCTGCCAATGGATCACTGCAATCTGATGTGTGTTCTTCAAATTGCAGATATGGAGCAATGTCTTGCTGAGAACTCTCAGTATATACGGAAGCAATGGCCCAGTAGGGATTTTAATTACCAGTGATTAATTCTAATTAAGGAAAGACAGCAAGAGCCATGCTCTCTCGCGCAGAGCATTGGGAAACGGGACTAATCAGACCAAGCAATCCTTCTGTAGCCATCTGGTCAGGCACTCGCGCAAGGATTGGACAGGTTGGACGTTTCGAAATGTCCTCCACAGATCCAGCTTTGTATTGCATGATTAGCTACTGGATGTTGGCTCATTGTCTAGTCATACTTTGTTCATCCCAGCTACCACACATTTGTATGCATCTTTGATTCGAACACGCAACTCGCTGGCCCCGAGAGTGATAAGACTTGCACCTTAACCAAATCCTTACTGAGAGCTTTGAGTGAAACAGCGAAAATTTTATGTTTACTTCCTTGTCTATTATTGGTAAGAATAATGCAGTTGAGAAAGTTTTAAAAGCTTCTATACATTCAAGTCCCATAAGTCATGGGATACCTATTCAATATCGTGTAGGACCTTCTTTTGCCCGAGAAGTGGAGCAACTCGACGTGACATGAACTCTATAAATCGGCGGAAATCTTTTGAAGAGATGTTCAGTCATGCAGTCATAGACCCAATCCAACGAATGAATTGGCCATCTAGAATACTAGACATGAACTCCATCGAAATATTTGGGATATATACACAAGAACCTGCACCTGCAACACTCGCAATTATGGGTAGCTATCGAGACTGCAATGGCTGAACATCTCTTCAGAGGATTTCCACCGATTTGTAGAGTCCATGCCACGTCGAGTTGTTGGGGTCTAGTAATTGTTCAGAACGCTCCTCAAACCAATCGCAAGTAATATCGGCTCAGGGATATGGGGCAGTGTCCTCCTGGAACACTCCATCTTGTTAGGGTACATGAAGGCCATGAAGAGATGCAAATGGTCACCAATTGCCAGTCAATAATAGGTTCAATTTGATGAGAGGACCCAAGCTCGACCATGTAAACACACCCACACAATGATGGAACCGCCACCAACTTGCACAGTGCCTTCCTGACACAGAAACCCTACCATCAGCTTGCACCAACTTGAATCGTGACTCATTGGACCAATTTGTGGGTTTTCAGTCGTCTAAGATCCAGTGAATATGTTCACGAGCCCAGGCAAGGTGCAGCCTCCTATGGCATACTGTGAGAAAAGGAACTCTTGTCAGTCTTCTTCTGTCATATCCCATCAGCACCAAATTTCGCTGCGCTGACCTCTTTCTAGTTTCTAGTATGTCCTGTATTGACTATGGCTGTTAATTGCTATAGTTACGAAGAACCATTCTGCTTACATGTTGCTGATAATTGGCCACTGGTAATGCCTGAAATGACATACTCTCTGTACACCCTTGACAGATCCAAGAATGTTAAATGCCCTCACACTTCAGAAATGGAATGTCCCATGAGTTTAGCTCCAACTACCATTCCACGTTCAAACTCTGATGATTCTTGTCATATAGCCAAAATCACATTGCAAGACGTTTCAGACTGCTCAAACTTGAATTGACAGCACTGATACCACTCTGCTTATTTAAACACCTTTAAAGCGATGCAAGTGAAACCCAGCGATGGAAAAATTACGATGCTCCCATCTGTGATATGGCTCTTGGTTATAACAGTTTATTGAGTAATAAAAAGAAATCTTGATTTTATGTTGCTTAAATGAAAGCAACAACCCTAACAGTTAATTTTGTTTTTTTATTTCTTAACAACAGAATTAAGAAAAAATAAAAGGTTTATTTGAATCTTAAAGTACTAGAAAATTAAATACAAAATGCTAACAGTATATATAATTCTACGAATAAGCTGAACAAAATAAGCATAACATAGACACATTAATTATTATTACTTATCAGAAAGAAATAGCTAAATAAAAATAATAATAATAATTATTATTTTACAAAGCCATACGCAGCAACATTACTCAGCATTAAAAATTAAAAAAAAAAAAAAATTTTTTTTAAATTATTCATTGAAATTTAATTGACTATCTTCAGAAGCATAAAACATTTCTCTTCTGCAAATGATAAAAAAAAGAAAAAATACATGGAAAATTCGAAATTCTTCAGCTGTCAATCGCTATCAAAAGAAATTAATTGGGATCAAATAAACCTTTATTTATTCCATTTGAATTTGTAACAATAACTTCTAACAATGAAAAATCATTACTTAATATATATATTTCAAATTTAAGTATTAATTCGAGGCATGCTTATGAATTCAAAATTAACTTTACAGTCACGACAAGCAAACATGCCCAGTTACTTGTCAAATGACTAACTCAGACTACAATTTTGATGCACTTGGAATGTCATTTCTTAATAACGGAAAGACTTCAGTATCTTAATCCACACTAGTAATAAAAACACAAAATATACACATCCAGTCTCCCCAAAAAACCACACATGTCCTGGCATGATGGCTTTAGTGAAAGAAAAGTATTTAAAAGTTTAAAGACTAAATTTTTACGCTATTAAACGCTCAAATAGCCTTTTGATCTGTGATTTTTATGTCACCTTAATTGTCCTCATAAAATAACGAAATGCGTTTTGCGTTTAAAGAAAACCATACAAAATTTAAATACAGCACTTAATCGCAAATTATGAAAACTATTTTTAAATACCATATACACAGTGTGTCAAATCTTCTTGAACATTTCTGCATTTTTAAACTCCTGCAAAAAAACGAGTCAAAACTTTAAAAAAAAATTAAACTATAAAATAAAACGTAAAACCTTCGGTAGGTGACATATTGCAAGTGCATCAGTAAAATGTGGAATTGTGAGTATAAAGCGTTTTATTGGAAGAGAATGCTTAAATTTATCAAATCTAAGCACTGGTTTTTTTTTTTGAGCAGTCTTATATACGGGTAGCTATCACTTATGTTCGATCGTGAGTGCATGTTTCGATACAAGCTCGATTCTTTCACTGATCCGACGAAAGCAAAATCAATAGAATACCACTTTTAATTGTTATCTAGAGACAGAGTATACTTTTTTATTGATTAAACGACAAAGAAAATTTCAACAAACAAAAATACTTTTTGGAATACTCTTAACAAAGCCTTTCGACCAAACAAAGGAAAATGTAATTAATCCTTAAGAGCATAGCTTTCAGTTGATAAATAGAAGATTTACTACAAAAAATAATAATAATAATAATAATTAAGATTTACATATGTATGCTGTCCTGTTCGGGAACTCTTTCTGTCAATGTTCAAGAAAATTTCTTAAGGTGGATCTATTAACATGTCAATCATGATTTAACATGAAAACCATTTAAATTATTATTTTAAAAAAAGATTTTTCTCAGATCCTTTTCATAATTAAAACAAACAATCAAGAAAATTTTGTCATTAAAACTCAAAGTTGAATAAAATTACTTACTAAAATCATGCAATTAAAAAATTAAATTATCAATTACCATATTTATGAGCAACTTAAAAAAGAAAACCAACTATAATCAGACGGAAAGAAAGAAAACAAAACTGCTAAAAAAAAAAAAAAAAAAAAAAAAGCAACAAAATTTATTCTATTATTCCAAAATTTAACTTAACTATATTAAAAATTTCATGTTCATTTAATTTTGTATTTTCAGCAATCGTCTTAATCCCCCCCGATGCAAATTGCTTTTTTTTGCATATAAATCAAAATTCTTAAGGAAGGAAGAAAGAATAGAAAACTTACAGACAACTTTATGTTAATTATTTTTTAATTTCTGCAAAATCTATGACTATTAATTTTTAAGACTTATGTTTGTCAACAATTTCAAGTAACTTTTGTGCTTCTTCTTTAGATTTCACTCTAATGAGCATAGGCGTAGGCTCTGGATTTGTTTCTTTTGGATCTATTGGAGGATTTGGCACACAGACAAGAAGAACGTTGTTATTACCGGTCAGCTGGGTTGTAATGGATTCATTTAAAATAATATTCAGCAATATGTTTCCTAAAAATAAACAAATAAGATAATCAACATGTGTAAGGCCAAAAAAAACTAAATTACTACTCAGACAGTTGATTAAGATCTTTGGTAACGATTTACTGCATGTGAATGTCAGATAGCACGTGAAATGATGCTATTACATCCGCATTGTTGTCTTTCATCCAAAAGCGGTAAACATCATGAAAAAATGTCTCCGAAAAATCAGACCTTACTGCCCTTTCCGACGCTAATTACAGCAATTCTGCTATAATTCGTGCATGTAAAACACAAAATTTCTCTGTTTCATAGACACACATTAACAGTACTGAATGGAAAAGAAAAATCCCTGGAAGGGTTAATTCCAACTGGCCAAAAATTGATGTCACCTGTGCAAAATCCTCAAATTCCCACAAGCTGAACACCACAGATCATTCGAAAGGTCAACAGCTTGTCCAGTATGAAAATCCAGCAATCTAAAGAGGGATCGCAAACGTTATCATATAAAATAATAAAGATTTCCAACTGGAAAAGCTTCACAAGAGTCGTAAGCTGCTGCCACGACGCTTCGAAGAAAGGAAAAGGAACTGTCGGAGGCTCTATGAGGTTATCTTGCAGCAGAATGATAGAAGTACATTGTCACTTTGGATGAAGCCTATGTCTATCTCAGCGATTGCAACAAACCCCATGCGGTTTTCTACCGTCCACGTTAAGAGAAGTCATATCAAAAGTGGTCAAGGAAAACTTTTTAAAGGATTTATGGTTATTGCAGTTACAATGGATTATGAGCAGAAGAAGAGTGGACAGGAAGGCTAAGGTTAACTCCCTTTACTATCAGCAGCATGTTCTCGGTCAAATTTTCTGAGGAAATCCCCACAGAATCAAAGTTTAGCTGTTAAGACCAAGATTCCAGCAGCCATACGTCTGACTCGTCTGTTCAATTTATGTTGGATTTGGAAAATGAAACTGGAATTCATGTTATACCCTTTCATGATATCAAACCACTTATCTTGTACAGAGGGTAGATTATCGCAGAATGATAATCTGCGGCACTTACTCCTTCGAGGGAGTTTTGCGCCATCCCAGTAACTAACGACTGCTACGAGATGACAGTAGCAGCCAGGACCGACGGCTTAACGTGCCCTCCGAAGCACGGGGGGGTTCATGATGGAAGAGCTGCTGGCGGACAAACAAACCAGCTGGCTGCACCTGAAGTTGCTTAACTCCATCGATCAGTGAGCCAACCAGGCCACGGCCACCCCCTATCAAACCACTAGATGCATTGAAAAGAACCCTTGCTCGATGCCGTCCACCAACCATTTAGGGTTTCTGGATAGCCTGCAAACGGAAATGGAACACCATCCTCGCCGTTCTGCAGACATCTCTTCTGTAGTGGAAGATACGGTGCAGGGAAAAAATCCATAGCCAAAGTCACCAAACAGAACACAACCGTTGGCGGAGAAAAGGGTTTTCTTCGTAAACTATCTTTTCCAAATCGTTACCACAAATCATAATCAACCTTCTGTACTGCTATTGATATTGCAATTCATTTTATCATAAAATTATTTTTGCTATTATTACACTATATGGAGATTAAAAAAGCATTAAATCAATAAGATTTTTCCGGGACCACAGAAAAATTGTGTTATAGAGATACTTTCGATCGACGTTCGTTGTACGAAGGCTCTACTGTACAATAAAACAATTTCCTTTAAATTTATAAAGCCATTTAAAAAAATTCAAAATAACTTACCCAAGACAGTATCAGCCCGTACAAGTAACTGGGTCTTGTCATTTAATGATTTCAAATGAAGCATTCCAATTCCTCTTTCAACATATTTATCAGCTTTTTTATAAAATAATTTGCACCTATAAAACGAAAAAGTCTAATATTAATGAAACTGTTTAAGATTCTAAGTCTGCAAAAATAGAAGATCACAGAAGTATCAACACCTACAAATAGAAGTTTGCCCATTTGTGAAAAAAGAATGATGTACTCCTCCCAAATGTTTTAAAAGCCCTTAACACTATATTGAAGTAGCTAAGTTGAACTAAGTTTTACTTCTTGATTTAAAAAACAAACAAAAAAAAAACACAACTCGAAACAACTTATATTCTCAAATGTTAGATTAAGGCCTAAATTACATTACATTTGTTGATCTTTCCTTGAGAGTGCGCTAAATGAGACGCACTTACCAGCGAAGTCGGACCACCGGGTTCAATCACGACATACCCTAGAGCCACGATCTCAAGTGGAATGCAAGACAATATTGACATGAAATTGAAGGAGTGTTCCCTGTAAAGTATAATGTAGTTAATGGTTGAGGTCCCCAAGTTTTCACACTTATGGTTTGTACGAGGTGCGATTAAATGGCAGCACAAGTCCACAAATACAGTAAATTATAGTCCTAACATTGGGGACTGAGGAAAATATTGCTACTGTGACCGTATGTGTGCGATTTTATCAAGGACGAGCAACTTCGAGCAATGAGCAATCTGAGGGAGGACGTTTGGCAAAAGCAACAGATCTGTGGTGTGAAAAAACAGATGCTCCACCACGACAATGCAAGTTCTCATCACACGTGAGTTTCTTGCAAAAAACAACACAATTTCGCTTCCACACCCAACCTACTCGCTAGATTTGGCTCCTGCCGACTTTACCCTCTTTCCAAAAATGAAGATCCAGTTGAAACGACATTTTTGGAAAGAATACAATTGACCAGACCCAGTGCGAATCACAGAAGTTGCTTGACTCGTTTCCAGGATACGTTCCTGAAGTGGCAGAAACGCTGAACTCAACGTATGGCTTTGCAAGGGGACTATTTTGAAGGGTACACTGTGTAAATGTATTTAAATAAAGTACTTTCCCTTTAAATGAACCAGTCCTGAAACTTTTTGATTGCATTTTGCATTGTAGTTAAACATTTGTTCTGTCTAATTTACAGATATACAATCTTTCATTAACGTGACGTAGTCTCAGAGACTGCACGCCATTGTGCATTGTTTTCATTTAACTTTTTCCCACTCTTTCTTGGCTTCAGCGTATAAGTAGCTTCGAGTTAAGTTGTACTATAACCACTGAAGTGTAAATTATTATTCTAGAGCTCCTGCATGATAAAAAGATAACCTGAAAAATTCTTCGCAGTCATTTAGAACACACAATATATTTGTGTAAGTTGTTTTTTTGCTATTACATTTTCCAGGATTTCTGGGATTATTGGTTCTTAATAGCAGAACATGTAAAATTTCTCCAGTAAGAAATAAATGAAAGACTTCTCATTTTTGTGTTCTGCAAAAAAAAAAAAAAAACTGATCTGCATGCAATGGTGCTCAGAGATTTGCAAAAGCTATTGTGAAAAACTTGTAGCATTTTAAAGACAGTCTCTTCTTTTTGTTAAAAGTGCGTTTTTCTTTCTGATATATTGGTTTTTCTTAGCACTAGTTTAGTTTCATTTTCATTATTACATGACGTAACATGCTACAGGGAGATCCAAAAATCAGTTCACCCAAAGATGTTTATTACAACGCTTTTTTTGGAAGTACCATGTTTGGTCCATTAACCCTAGAATCTTCGACCTATGCTTTAGGAATTTTGGCCAACCTCACCCTCCCCCCTTCCTAAAAAGTCAATTAAAAATAGGAATCTTGAGAAAGAAAAAAAAATAAAAGCTGAACACATGGAACTTTTGAATGCAATGGTCACAGGCAAAAAGCAAAAAACGATAAAATATTTTAGTAGTGCCTAGTAAAGTTGAAGTTTACAAATGATTTAACATTTATGAGCTGAGTGTAGAACTACAAAAGATTATTTTGGTAGTAACATTTAAGATTGTTATGGAAGATTAAGAAAAAAAGAAAAAGAATAACATAGTAGCGGTTGCTAGGTAGGCTCGGGGAGGATTGAAAGAAAACGCCGTAAAGGCTGGGAGAGTAGAGAAGAGTGATAGAACGCGAGCGTACATTTTTAAAAGCTCGATGGAGACAAAAGAGAATTCTTATTTAGATCTTGAGCAGTAAATGAAGCTTCAAATTAATTTATGTAAGAAAAAGACTAAAGAAATCAAGTCTTTTTATTCTGGTTGCCAGTAAGATAAAAATGGTAGTTAAATCGCTAATGCTACAGCTAAGTCCTAGTGAGATTACAGTACTGGATTGTGGACTTAGCTTGAAGCTGCTTATGCCCCGAGGTAAAAGATAAAAAGAAAATTAAAAAGAGTTTAATAAATAAAACTGAAGATCTTAGTCGAAGCGAACGTCTGCCATGTACTTGAAGAATTCCGAAAGCAGTCGGGATCAGAAAAATGCCTAAAAGAAAGACGGATAATTCTTTACTAATGGTAAAAGGTTTCTATTGTGATCGACGTTATTCTATTGCGTTTTTCAGCGCATTTTGTTCTTGTTTATTGTAGAGAAAATTGAGATAAAAAATGACTGAGGTCGGATTGTCGTAAGAATTGAACGGAATCTTAGAATTTTCACTGCGGTAATGTAAATCAGGATTTCAATTAATTATTCTAGGTATAAGAGTTTAACCTTTACTGACTTAAACAGGTTATCAAAAAGGCTGTTCCAAAGATAAGATTGATGGGTGGCTCTTCTAAACTTTGAATGATTTTGGTAGTTGAAGTGATAAAAAAAAACAAAAACAAAAGAAATAAAACAGAATTTATACATACAGTACTTACAGGCAAGTGAATAATTAAAGAGAAAAAAAAGGAAACCTGTAGTATGTACAAGGAAATGCAATGAAGTAATAACCCAAAATAATAAGAAAAACTTTGATGTCATAATAAAAATAGCTATTTCACAAAGGAGAATTAAAGAATTAAAATAGTGATTCATGATTTAACACACGTTGTATTGTATAGTGTATATAGTTATAATTCCTTGTATTGTAAAATGGACGTTATGGAATTATAACTAAAATAGTAATATGTATGTATTCTTTCAGTATGATAAGACGAGAGAGTTGTTTGCAATGTAAGTATATGTTTAAAAAAGTTGCAAATTTATTAATGTTAGTTACTGAGTTAACGAAGATTTGTTTGTTAATCAAAGTTATTTGTGTGTGGTTTCCATGTAGCTTAGTTCATAATGCAATTGTGTAGTTTCATCGGAAATCGATCAGCCTTTGTCTCTTGACATGATTAAGTATACTTACAAGTGAAACACTGTCCCTCTCACAGCAAATGAGGCTTTCTCAAATACTAGTTTCGAGTTTCCATTATTTCACCCCATTTGCTTGTTTAAAAGACAGTTGACACTTGCAAGGGTGACACACTTCCATGTCTCAAACCCTATCAAGAAATGGAAGTGCCCCTGGACTTCTTCGAAGTTTAGGTCTTTCCAAATCGAACGTATAGATGAACAAAAAATTATACATTTATAAATCCCCATCAATTTATTGATTACTCATAAATTCTTATTTCATTACTATAATTTCATTTTTTCTACCTTTGCGAATAGAATGCTCCCTCTTCAACAACAGTCTGGACTTCTGGTTTAGGTGGTACATACTCTTCTGTTGCTTCTATAATGAAAAAATATATGTACTTAGTAAACCTGCCCATTAAATGCCAAAGAATAATGCAAAGAGAAACGAAGTTTTTTTCCTCCATATTTACAGTAAAGTATCTTTTATCCAGAATGCTCGGGACTTAGGACATTTTGGATGAGGAGTTTTTCTGTCATTAGGAGCATTAAAGCCATATTCACCATCAAGGATTAACACTCGAATCGCCTTTGAGTGATAGTTTTCTTATTTACCACGACAAGATTCTCGGATTAAATTATCACATTGGATTCACCGTTTGTTTTGAAATTGTCCGAGGATTACATATCAAATCGAGAATTAGCGGCATGCGCAGTTGGTTGAAACAAGATGGATGACATTATTGACACTTAAGACAATTTAGTATTTTCTCAGGAAACAGATTTGTTTAAAAAGAGTCCACCTCGAAAAATACTTTCAGTTAGAATGGATAACATAACATGTTGAAATTCTTATTGTCACTCAACAGCAAAAAGAATTTGTTTTTTCACTTGATGAGCAATTCATAGCCTGCAACAATAGGATGCTCCTTCCATTATTGTAAACTATTGCAGTTACATAGCCAGGTATTTGAAATTCAAAAGCGAACAGATATCTGCCTTTCATCTTGCACATCAAAATATGCACATGCCGTCATCGCGTAATAACAAAACCGGAGTGAGTCTTACAAAGAATCATGATGTCACAACTTGCTCCACGCCAACAAAACTCCATTGAGATGTAGGAAAACTGAATGCAGTTGCTCCTCCCTAAATCAACAACTAAGGGTGTCTCATGGATAGAGGTACAAATTTAAGGGATGGTAGAAAACATCAAAAGGAACCCACGACCAGAAACGTCAAGGAAAAGTGGTATCAGTGGTACAAAATATGAAAGGACATAAAACATTTATTGCACATAAATATTACAAATGGCACAGTATATGATTCCATTTCAGAATGTTACAGGAGATGTTTGAAATTTCTATTCAAAAGGTGTTGCACCCTCGGCCCGAGACCAGCAGCGGTGATGGCACGAATGCTGGTATTCTGATTCTTTTCTATGACATCCAACGCATTCTGTTCCATGGCAGGCAAACGAGTCACTCGTGGCCTGCCCTCATATGCCTGTTACCCCTTAAAGACATATCCTCCCCATATTCACACAAATTATGATGTACATGCGAAAACAACGCTGGCCTGGTACATGTCTCTGTGAGAATCGTTCTCGATACAGTTGTTCAGCTGTTCGTGCATTGCCATTACATTTACTTATATTTAAATTACATATTCATAAGCAATTTAATGAAATATAAAGCTATAGTCTGAACTTTAAATATCACCTTCATTATCTTCATTGTTGTTTAAAGGTGCTGTTGTTGCTGTAGCAAATGTGAAACCTGACTTCAATGTTGTTGGCATTTTACTATTGAAACAAAAAGTATAAATCAAATTAATGTACATTATATAAAATTAACATGATGAAATTTTACTATTTTAATATTAATCTATCTTTAATTTTTATATGTAAATAAAACGCCCCTTTAGTTCTAGATTTAACGTGTGCTAAAGCATTTAAATAACGCCTAACAAGGAGAGTTTCAGGAAGAAGAGATAGAGATTATATTAGTTAAAAAAAAAAAAAAAAAAAAATTATAAGCAAATTATGTTTTTCTTGAATTCTCTCCTTGCCAAAACTTGAATGGATAATTAACATTGTTTTTCCCACAAGATAATTTTCCATTTTATCAAACACTAACATCAACTAGCATTGGTTCCCAAACGTTTTCGACTCACGAAAGAGATTCTATGGCATTCACAAAGAACTCAGTTGGACGAACTACTGACTTATAAAAATACATACATACACGCATAAAATTTAGGAATCCACCGTTACGGGAAAGTTTTGGCAAACTCCTTGAAAGATTTTGGGAAACGCTGAAATAGAAAATCCTACGTTATCGTTACAGTCATTCAGGGTAATTTTGCACCATTCAATAAGAAAAAGATTTAACCCCTTCCCCCTGCCTTTCCTTCTCCACTGAAAGTCATAAGGATACCAGGGCAAAAATAATTACAGGGCTATTCTAACCCACAGTGGAGGAGAAGGGGTTAATTCAAGTATGGTTCAAAGTTAATCTGATTGACTGTATTATGTGTCAGTGTTCTCCCCAGAAAATTTTATTAGCTGGGTGGAAAAACAAAATAGCCGGGCGGACAAAAAATTAAAAACAAATAAGACATTAAGTAGTGCTGTGTAATTTTTGTGCATTTAGCCGGGCAGTCACCGAAACCAGCTGGGCAGCGCACCCCTTCAAAAGGGCCTGGGGAGAACATGAATGACGTGAATAGATGCTTTACAATAACTAATAGAAAAATATGAGATTCCAACTGCTTTTGCCTTTTATTGCCAGCTTTTTCACAAATCCAATGAATACATTTCATGGCTTTTATGAGAAACATGATTGGATGAGGAGGGGTGGTTTCTTCTTTTGGTACAGAGGAGATATATAACCCCCCCTCCCCAAATTTTTAAGAAAAAGGTATAAAGAATTTCATTTTCTGCTTTAATTTTACTGCTCGGGGTTCTCTCTTTCTATTAACGTTTCTAAAAATTATTCAAAAAGCTGGTCTTAGGTGTTGCATTGAAAACGCAGTACGCAGTAGAGTTTATTATTTGTTTAATTTAAAAATATTAAAACTAAAATTAAATCGACAATTCAATTGAAAATATATTACATGAGGATTAGATTTTTTTTTTAAACTAATAGAAATCGGATATCATATTAGACTTTCTTCAATTTTACTGGCTATTTGTACAGTCAGACCTCGGACATCCATGCTTCGGATTCACAAATTCAGAGATCCGTGAAAATTTCTTTGGAATTTTTTCGCACATCCGCGATACTGTATTCTATATTTAATCAAACATTTATTTATTTAAGAATAATGTATTAAGCTAACTTTTAAATGAAATTAAAGTGTTTTAAAGCCTAACTGGGGTCATATTTAGGGTTTCAACTATAGAAACAAGCATACATTACCATTTTCAGGGACTATCAAACATTCGCGAATCCTCATTTCTGACAGGTTCTGGATCCTAACCTCGTGGTCCAACTGTAGTGCAAAATTTCTTTTCAATAAGGAAGAAATAGATAAGGCAATTTTTATAACCATATTAAGTGTTATTTTTACAGATTATTTGAATGATCTTTTAAAGCTAACACCTCTCTCCAATAATTATATATTCTATTATGAAGTTGGGGATGAGAGATTTCTTCCACCATCAAAAGCTTCCGTTCATCTTTTGCTTTCATTAATGCAAGCTGAAGCTACTTCAGGAAAGAAGCAGTGAAGTGCTTTAATTCACTACAAATAGATTTAACAATGATTCATTTAAAGGGCAAATGACACCAAAAACATCGCTATCGAGATAATAAATAATCAAAGAGAATGTAACATAAAAAAAAAAGAAAACAAGTTTTTATGGAAAAAAGTTACAAATTTTTTAAGAAAGCTGCACATGACAAATAAGTAAAATGGGAGCCCCTCCATTCAAAAACGTTAGCTGCACATGACGTCATCTTTGCCAAGCCGAGGCCGACGAGATTAATAGTCCCTGTAAATCTCATCGGGCCTGTGAATCGTGCCGTGGCCTGTAAATCTCGTCGGCCTTGGTTGCAAAGCTGACGTCATAAGCAACGCTATAGCAGGAGTTTTTGACAAAATTCAAAATGAATTTATATTACAGGAAGTGGCCTTTAAATTACGATTTCTTTATTATAAATGAAAGTACCAGTAAAAAAATAATAATAATAAAATTGATACTTAGTATTCAAAACTACATGTATATGAAATCAACTTCTGTTTTGGTGTCATTGTCCTTTAAAAGATATGCTATTTTGCTGCAGAAATTTACCTGAGAGTTTAATAGAAAACTCTTTTCCTTTTAATAGCAGATTTTATAGCATTGAACAGTTCTACATTCTGTGCAAGAATCAAATTTTCAGAACAGTGATTTGCATATATGGCAAAAAGCCAAGAGAGAGTTTTTTTTTTTAATTCTTCTTTAAATATTTTTGATATACAGAAATGTAACGGTACACACCTTCAAATTTTGAAAAAGTAGCCAAAAAGTAGCTTTAAAGTAGCCCAATTTAAAAAGGCAGCAAAAATTAGGAAAAAGTGGCCCACTGGTCAACCTCCATTTATTTTCAACAGATATTTTAAATCCACTGCTTTTTCTAACTTAATCCACTCCTTATACCATCGTACTTTCCATAAAATGGTTTTCGAGATCTTGAGAGTCCCTTAGCCCTCCAACAGATCCACTGAATCTCACAATAACTTTAATGTTGCCTCCACTATGGTTACATAGCATTCGTAATATGCCACCTCATCTAGCAACTTCAGGTTGGTAATCTGACCTTTTCCCAAAATAATGGGTCCTCTTACCCTCCATAGGCCCCCAATCTTATTGCCTATCCAAATTTTTCAAATCATTTGACCTTCACATTTCTTTTCGTACCCATATTGCATGCCAGAAAATCTTAAAAACCCTTATCAACATCAACTATTCTTAGTTAGATTTATACTACAAAGACTGCAGCATACGAGATAGTTTAATTTGATATGACATAAAAGCTAAGAAAATCAAATTTAAGAATCCCCTCCAATTTTCCCAGTCCATTCAACCCATTTATCATATTTTAATTGTTTAGTATAGACGTATAAAGCAAAATTAACATAAGAAAATGAATCCTCTGTAAAATAATAATAATGAGAATAAATTTTATAGATTTGGCAAAAATAAACGAAACAAATAATATGACTGTTATATGTAAGCTGACTAATGCTGCAAGCAAAAAGCGCATTTTATACAATATTGGTAATAATATTGATTAGCCGTAATCAACAACAGTGAGTTATTGTTCCAACTGGGACTAAGGTGTTAATACAAATGTTTCAGTCCTCAAATCAAGCTCCTGTGCTGCATATACCACCACCAAAATATGTTCAAACAGAAGTCAGAGAAACATACTGCAAAAAAGTTGGTTTCATAACTCTGAGCCAAGGACGACCTTCTTCAAGATGTTCATGCAGTGGACATCAACTGAGTATAGATAATTCCACTCAAATGTCAGCAGTCTGCTGCATTCTGTCACAAGCAAATATTTACAAGTGGTGACATAACTTTTCTAGAAGCATTATAAATAGGGTATCAGTAAAAAAAATGAACAACAAAAATGATTTAGCAGTCATTTCTGTAACTTAACCCTACTGAAATTCAAGGTCAATAAACATACAGAAAGACCTAGGTTCAACAGCAATCCACACACACACAAAAAAAAAAGACAAATAAACTCAAAAAATTGGGATCAATATGCCTTCATATCAGCCTAAGGAGAAGAAATTGATACTTGTGTCTGGTCTAAAAATAAAAATTTGGAGAAAACCCTTTATAGTTTAATTTAATTTTGAGAGCAAAACTGAAATTCAACTCAAGTCTATTGACGATCTCTATGAATTTTCAAAATATTTGCTTGGGTTTTTTTATAAGAGTAGCTCTATACATTTGGCCAATAAATTACGAAAAGGCAATTGGTAACGCTCGTGCATGCGCAGTTAAACATTATTTAGAAAAAAATGCTAATATTTCATCAAATATTTAATATTTGAATATTCTGACTGCAGGGTGTTGTCTCT
>JAHWFO010032172.1:490272-542611 GCA_023313115.1 Rhysida immarginata
TTGCTGGTCCCCTATTTTTGATTTATCACCACTGATATTAATGGTAAGACAAGGTAACATTAATCATAAAATTTTAACGATTAAAAATTATAATTTTGGAAAGAATTAATGATCTCCGCACATAAATTTTTTACGGAAAAGCAGATGTTACAAATTAATGATCTCCGGTAGCTTATGAAGTTAAAATAAAATCCCTAAAATCCTAACACTTTAAGGGCTTTCTTTCTTCCTGGACGTCAACTCAACCTTTAAACAAACACAATGTGTGCCTCATCGCCACTGGTTTACAGGAGAACAAATGATCAAGATGGACAGAGTGAATGGGGAAACGCAATCACGATATTTGCTAATATTGACTTTGGGTGCTGCCATGCAATGAAATCATCATATAAGACTACAAAAACTAAAGAATTACCATAAACTTGGTTATAAGATATTGTAATTTAGGATTACTTTTTTTGTTGCATAACATTCCATTAATAATCTGAAACTAACAGAAGGGGACTAGCATTTTTTATTCTTTTCATCATTGGAAAGGGGAAGGAACCTTTAGAGAAAATACATACCGGTATTATCCAACAACCCATACTTACTTACATAATTAGAAGTACTTTTTTTTTCTCTACATATACAGGGTAAATATAAAAGTCTGAACTCCCCCATTTATTTTTTGAACCGAAGCAGATATGTCAATTTTGATGAATCCAATGAAAGGAAGTTGTGGATTTCCTATCCCATGGTGCACTTTTCATCATCCCAAATATGCAAATTAGGACACATTCAAAATTTCTCTCAAAAACCGTAAGGAATAGAGAAAAAAACCCAATTGCAAACTTGTTCAGCATAAAAAAACAAACAAAACAAAAAAAAATCATCCAAATCGGAACAAACAATCACCCACAATCACGTGATGAATTGTTAGTAGCTTACAAACAGTCACACTGCATAAGGAAAACTGAATGTTGATATTTCCACCATGTAAAGCATGCAAATCAAAAAATTAACATAAATTACCATACTCACATTCACTTTCATGCGGAAAAGCAAATAAAAGGCATGTTTCAGCACACAGAAGACAGAACAATTCCAGGATGGCAAGCTACACTGTTCCGGAAATGGTCAACATGATCTTCTGCTTCAGAGAGGCAAGGAGAAACCTACATGCTGCAGTTAGGTTGTATCGAGACAGATACCCTAACGAACGCCATCCATCTTGTCAAACAATGCGTCACATTATTCAAAGATTCGAGGCTACATGGAATGTTAATGCAGAACGAAGGACGACCAAGGGCACAAGGCGATGAGGATACAACACTAGTTCTGGCTGCAGTTGCTGCAAATCCTCACACAAGCAGCAGAGCAATTGCTGCAGATGTTGGGTGCCATCAGAGAACTGTTCTCAACATTCTACACGCACATCATTTTCACCCATACCATATTCATTGTCACCAGGAGTTACTGCATTGGATTATGTTGCTAGGGCTGCCTTCTGCAACTGGTTACTTACCTGCCTGGAAGACAATCCAAACTTCATTCATGAGGTGTTATGGAGAGATGAAGCCCAGTTCACCAGGGATGGAGTTATCAACAGGCACAACCATCATCATTGGGCAGATGAAAACCCACGATGTCTGCGAGAAGCAACTCATCAAGTGAACTGGAGAATTCAATGTGTGATGGGGATTGTACAATGACACTGTGGTTGGACCGTATTTTTACGATGGAACACTACCGGGCTGAAATTCTCAACGTGGTAGTCACAGACTTCATTGACAACTTGCCATTGGCCTCGGATCAGCGCACGTGGTTTCAGCATGATGGAGCTCCTCCACATTATGGGTTGGTCGTTCGTGAGTGTCTAAGTGAGATGTTTGGACAACAATGGATTGACCGAGGAGGACCAGTTCGTTGGCCAACCCGCTCCCCTGATTTTACACCATTTGACTTTTTCTTGTGGGGATACCTGAAGGACAAGGTTTATGCTAGGCAGCCTGCCTCACTGGAGGATCTGGTTCAAAGAATCCAGGAAGCGTGCCGAGGAGTGACACCAGCCATGCTTGCCGATGTTTTGGCGTCAGTTAGGTTCCGTGCCCAATTGTGTTATGGTGCCCACGGTCGTCACATCGGGCATTTTGTTGATTAACTTTTTTTTTAAACTGTTTGAAGTAACTTGTTTGTGCAGTGTGACTGTTAAGAACGTGATTGTGGGGATTGGTTGGTCCGATTTGGATGATTTTTTTTTGTTTTGTTTGTTTTTTTATGCTAAACAAGTTTGCAATTGGTTTTTTTCCTCTATCCCTTACGGTTTTTGAGATAAATTTTGAATGTGTCCTAATTTGCATATTTGGGATGATGAAAAGTGCACCATGGGATAGGTCACCCACAACTTCCTATTCATATATCATCAAAATTGACATATCTGCTTCGGTTCAAAAACTAACTTCACCCTGTATATGTAGAGAAAAAAAAATTACTTCTAATTATGTAAGTAAGTATGGGTTGTTGGATAATACCGGTATGTATTTTCTCTAAAGGTTCCTTCCCCTTTCCAATGATGAAAAGAATAAAAAACGCTCAGACTTTTGTATTCACCCTGTATACCATTCATACATACGACAGCCAGATACGAGTCGATTGGACCCAATCAGGCCCCCGTGCTTTTAGACAAAAATTATCAACTCCCAGTTCTATTAAATATTGAAATTCTGAGATAAAATATGCTAATTCAAAAAACATATCTCATATACTCTATTAAACAAAATGCCAGCCACTGCAAAAAAAGTTCCAATTGGGCCCCGTACGAGCCAAATTTAGTAACTTTTGAATTAAATATCAATCATGTTGATACAAAGAAACTCCAAAAGTTTTATCTGATATATTCATTTAATGCAGAAAATGCTCCTATGAGGCACTGGCATCGAGAGAACAAAAAGATGGTGTATACCATAAAGAAAGATAAGCTGGTTTTGAAGATAAGCTAATCTAATTTCTCCTCTATCTCCTCTATATAACCTCTAAACAGGGATCAGTTATCTTTTTTTTTTTTTAAGGAATATATACATTTGTGAATGATCTTTATCCACAATTGATCAGAGGTCGAGGTAAAGGAGGTCACCAGTTCGAATCCTGGCTCGGATGATGCAATTTTTCCCCCTTCATGTTTAAAATTTTCTAGCAATTATTGACACCCAACATCATGTGATATTTTTCTTCAATTTAAGTTTTAAACGATATGTGTACAGTGAATATCAGAACTAAATCATAAATTAATGACTAAAGCCCGTTTTCCATTTAGTGACTGTTAGGAGTGTGCGACTTTTGGGTGTCTTTTATGGCACTCACACTCATTTTCCAATTAGGAATTTCCACACCAAGCATCTGCCATCCAATTTTTCAAGATCTAGCAGTTAGATTTTTAAAAGTTTTCAGGTCTGGCCAATCAGGTACAATCTATTTCGCTATGTATTCTGGATAGTGGTCTTCACCAATTCAGATGGAAAATCAAGACTGCCGTAGCTGGTGTTCGCAGATACAGGTTCTTGTGATTTTTCTCTCCTAAATTTATTAATAAAAACAGGTTTTAAAATTTGGTGAATCATTTATTTACTAAGTAGAAATAATATGGTAATAAATTCAAAGCGTGAACATGATTGGAGTGGTTGATATCCTCTTTTACATCGCCTTGAGAGAGCGGCAATTTAATGAAGATCAACTTCTTCAGATACCATGTTTTCAAAAGTGACTCGACCAATCAGCTCTGACCAGAGTTGGGATAACGCCTGAAAATCGCTAAATGGGGAACAACCTGAAACCTGTTGCACTTCTCAGGTTACTTTAACAAAACACCCAAAAGTCGCTGCACCTTAAATTTGCTTATAAGTGGCTAAATGGAAAAAGGCTTAAGAGGGAACAAACTACTTTAATGATAAACTGAATTAAACTCTCTGGACTATCGACAATAATCATTTGTATCAGTTTTATAAAATTAATCTATTAAAATAAAATGTAACTTGCTGTATAAACCAAACATGAATTATAACTACGTATTTGAATAATATAATGAATATTCATACAAACCTTGCTGCAAATGAAATTTTTGCCATTGTAAAAGGCGATTTTGTTGTAGACTGTCCTCCTTTGTCAACAGAATTAAAGAAAGAAAATGAGCTGCTATCTTTTACTGTTTTTTCTTTTGCATCTTCTGGTTTATCTGATCCCTGAGACTGTGGCTGTTGCTTAATAGATAATGGCGATGATCCAAATGAAGGAGCTAAATTAGAAGACACACTGGTTGGAGCATCTTTTGCAGGCTCTTTAGAGTTCACTGGACTAGGAGGATTACAAATTGGGTATGCTTTGTCAAATTCTTTATAATATTTTTCATAATCAGCAAAAACTGGCGTCAAAATACAATAAGGATTTTCTTCAACATGCTTGGAAATCCAAGAAATAATACATTCGTTCAAAGCCTTCAATTTTCTATAGAATTCAGTATCTCTAGGCAAGGAATTTAGATCTATGTCCGAAGCAGGCTGAGTTTGTTTGACTGTTTTAGGAGAACTAGAGGAATTGGCAACAGAAGAAGCTACTGATACTGGAGTTGAACTAAATAATGTAGAGGATGTTGTCGGCAAGCTTGCTGTAGTCACTGGTGATGATTTTTTATCTGTTAAAGTAGTGGAAAAAGATGGACCAGGAGCGACTGAACTGGAAAAAACCGATGGTAATGAAGACATGACGGATGATGCTTGGGAAGCAGTTAATGTGGTTGATGTATTAATGCTACTTGAAAACGACATTGAGGTGTTGGGAGAAAAAGAAAATCCTTTAGAAAGTGTTCCATTTAATGATGAATTGTCTGATTTGGGCCAATTAAAACCAGACGATGCAGACTGAGCTTTCATCATGTCAAATCCTTTGAATCCTGAAAACACCCCTGATTGAGCCTTTAATAAATAAACAAATGGAACAACATGAGATTATTACTTATTTTAGGTGGAAGCATTATTAATTATCAAGTATTTAGTAAAGACTGCATCTTTCAAACTTTACACATTTCAATCCATCGAATTTACGACAAGCCTTAAATATTTATTTCAAAATAGCCTATACAACAAATTCAAAGAAAAGGTGCTCATCATTAAAGGTATAACATATAATCTTCTATTGACTATAGAATAAACAAAGAATAACAGTTATTATTAAAATTAAGCTTCAACATTATGGCCTCGTACACACTACAGTTGCGTGAAAAACCACAAACAATAGGAAACTGAAGACGGGAGACCGAATAGGTAAACAAACAGTCACCACTGTTCTTATCGCTCTTGTTCGTTCTCGCCTTCGTATCGGCGTTCAGCATCTTCTCAAGATGGATATAGTTGCTGAGTGATGGTATTTAAAAACGAAAAAAGGAAATATTGGGAGCACCCCTGACAATTTTCTGTTAACTGCAAATGAAGTTGATCCATGAAAAACGTGTTGTGAAATAGAAGCAGCGGTTGCGAAAAACGTCTGGTTGCACTGGGCAAGGTCAAAAATGGACATGTGGATACTTCATGAAATGACTACTGCCAACAAGAGCAGATGTTTGGTCAAAAAAAAAGCAAAGCCTCATGCAAAATGCTACTGCTGGGCCTATTTTCATAAATCGTGATAAATCAAGGCACGGGACACCCGTGAAGCCACACCCGTTCACATTGTCTCTCAAATTTCACAGAATGTAAACAAAAAACGCAATCAGGAGAGGAAGGTTGCTCGCACAGTGCATAGATGTCAATAGACACAAGCCATCTCAGTGGTTGCACATTTTCCCACTCACCAAATCATGCAACTTCCCACTCACCAATTTGCTCTTGATTTTCTGGTCTGCGATAACTGACATGTTGCCAAAACCATGTGTGTAAACGATAACTATTCTAGTTATATCACTAGGTTGCTAGCAACCAGTCGACAGTGCATAAGAGGCCTATAGGAACTACAAGTTATCAAACAAACAGCCACCACTGTTTGTATCGCTCTTGTTCGTTCTCGCCTTCGTATCGACGTTCAGCATCCTCTCAAGAAGGATATAGTTGCTGAGTGATGATATTTAAAAGGGAAAAAAAGGAAATATTGGGAGCACCCCTGACGACATTAAATTGTACAAAGCCAACGATAACCTTAGCACTCATTCCTTGAGGAAATATTGTGCCAAACCCAGAACAAACAAACATCCATGCCACAGCAGGATTCAAACTTACGACTCTCTGGTTCCGAGAGCGATAAGATCTGCGCCCTAGCGCTCCTGGCCACTGAGCCGGCAAAGACTAATGACATACAAACGACTTCATAAGATGGCTACTTTCAAGCAGGAGATCGACAATAGCGATGTATGCCTTTTAATACTTCCAGTAAGTAATGAGATAAAATATATTTTCATTAAATTATGCTTTGAGATGATCCCACTTTCTTGGTTGAACTTATCATTTCATTCATAATAACAACATTGGCTAAATTGTCTTTTCTAATGCTAATCCCACAGAAGGAATGTGTTCATAAATTGAGCACTCACTCCAAATGCGTTCGTAAATTCCCCACTCAGCAAGATTCTGGCATTCGTAAAATTTTGCTCTTTGAGAGTGCTCCCAAGCTCAGTGAGCGTAGTTTATCCTCATAGTTCGCTCACTCAGAAAAAGAGGACGAAAACAATATGGCAGCTCAAAAGAGAACTTCATAACTTTAACAAATTTGCGTAATTTTTTACATTTTCTTTCGTCATTTTTTTTTTATATTTAATTGCTGCCAGTTTTCAAATTCGTTTTCTTTTGTCATTTTAGGAATTCTGTTCATTGTTCTCTAATACACAAGAGTAAATCAAGGCAACCACTTCACAAATAGTAGAGATTCGTAATTGTTGATAGCCATGTTACTGATCGATGATCACATTGGTTCGACGTAAATCGTTCGTAAATTACAATACCCATTTCCATAAAAGTTGAAATAATATGAAAAATGTAAATAAAACACAAATGAGTAAATATATATTAGCAAAATTAAAAATAATATATGCATTTGAAGTGACTGAATTAAAATATGTTTAATTTATAAATGCCAATCTCTTTTTTGGTCGTTTATAATTTTTTAATGAAATTGCCATTGGCAACATGCACCATAATATTTGGGATGGAAGGAAAAGACTACACTGGAAGCCATAAAAGTGAAATGAATTTTCTCAAAACTTCTGTAGTACAATACATTATAACTTTTCCCTCTTTAAATACAAACTGCAATGTGTGACCAGTCATTTACACGACAACATGGGTCGAGACAAGGAAGTGGGTTAAGATATGTGCAACAGAATAATCCAACAATTTAGAAGCAACAAATCTCAGTGTGAAATAGCCAGGAATCTTGGACTTCCATCATCTATATAGTTCATGATGTTATTAATAGGTATAGGACAAGTGGAAATACCACCATTCGTAAAGGGCAAAGACAAAGACCAATTCTGACTGCTCGTGATCTTTGGGTTTTCAGACGTCACTGTATTAAAAATAAATAGAAATTGCGGAATGGGCTCAAGGATTTTATCAAAAACTTTTATCATTGAATACCGTTCGCCACTACATCACAAAACATAAGTTGAAACTGTATTATGCAAAACGAAAGGTGTTCGTAAACACACTGCTGAAATTTAAGCGCTTGACTTAGGCACACACCCTTCTGAAATGGACTGACGCCCAGTGGCGACGTGTTTTGTGGTCCGATGAATTTACAGTTATTGCTGGCGAAAATCGTCGGCGTGTACTTAGGACCAAAGAGGAAAAGAACAATATTGCCTGTTACTGACGTGCGTACTGTACAGAAGCCAGGTTCAATAATGGTCTGGGGCTGCACGAGTGCCATTGGATTGGGAAACCTGCACATCTGCAATGGCACTATTAATGCACAGCATATATTGGAATGTTAGACGAACATATGTTGCCTTCTCGGCAACATCTTTTTGGAGCCTGTCCCTTTCTATTTCAACATGATAAAGCTAAACTCCACACAGCACGCATTACAGGAGGACAGTAGCTACACAAGAGACAAATTCGGGTGTTAAACTAGCCTGCCTGCAGTCTGATTTATTCCCAATAGAGAATATATCAGGGTTCATTCTAGACTTAAAAAAAGGCAGGGTGCTAGGGGCTAAAAAGGGTAAAACGTTATCAAAAAAGGGCACTTTGTCCCCCAAAAAGGGCATTATGTTTTCAAAAAAGATTTTTTCTATAAAAAATGCAGTTCTTTTCGAAGTTCCTTAACTCTTTACAAGATTTTTAGATTTTTCCTTGCGGGCGCATTTTTGGGTGTCGGGGAGTGCAATCAGGATCGAAGAGCAGCTGGTTGGAAATTTTTCATTAAAAGAGCAAACCCCATAAACCCTGTAAACCCTGCCTAAAATGAATCCTGATATATGGCGAATTATTAAGAGGAAGTTATGTCAATGACGACCCCGAATAGTACAACAGCTGACAACTTTCGTACAGCAGGAATGGCAACTTTCAACAAAATGAAATTGGTATCATCTGTTTCATGATGGCTACAAAGTGTCATCAGAAGGAAGGGAGATGTCACCCAATGGTAATTCGCCTGCTGTCCCAACAATTTTGGAGTGTGTTGCAACCGCCAGTTTGCAAAAAACTAATATTTATTACTATCAGTTAAATTTTCAGTTCCGAAATGTTTAAAGGGCCCCACACTTACAGTTTATCTGCAGGCCGTTGCCTGTATTGAAGAACTGTAAACTGAAATCTCACTGCACCACACACATACACATCAACCACATGTAGGCAGTGGTCTCTACAGTCCATGGTCCAGTTCATAATCGTCAGTCCGGGGGACTACAGTTCAAGATTAGAACTGAAGAACTGTCTCGCGAACAGTGCCAGTTGTTCGGTTCAACCTGAAGCCCCCTGAATACAATTCAGATCGCTGGAGATGATCATTTGACAGGCTTACAAGATGGAATTAGTAAAAATGTTTATGAAAATGCAAAAAATAATCGTGAACAGTATAAAAATTTCTTCGTAATGAAAGTGTTTGGCAAGATAATTTTGTTGATAATTAGTTGCAATATAAATAATTATATTATATTAAACATAATAAAATTATATGGTATTGCACATTTTACTATTTCTACAATGGCCATTGGAATCGTTGTTTTATAAAATTCCAATAATTTGTCATAGGCCTTGGTTTTCATTTCTTTATTGGAATACGAGGGCTCTTTTATCTTCCATAGACAAGTATTCTTCTTATATAGTTCTACGAAAGAAGAAACGAACGCTGGCTTGTCATCCATCTCAACAGTCCAAAATAATTTACGCTTGCTTTAAAGATTTTCGCCTGCCAGCGGATGTATAAAAATAGACCTTTCAGGCATGGTGACGGCGTGTGTGGTTGTTTTGGCGTAAGACCAAAAACCGTAAAATCGTGGACTCTGAATTGATCACACGCGAGATCATCGTCTCAGCCACTCATACATCAACAGTTCTGTCCAGCCTGCAATCTACGATCTTAAGATGGACTGTATATGTGTTCAATCGCTATAAACTGACAGATTAATATCTTCATTTATAGCGGTAGGGGGGGGGGGGGAGGTAATATCTATCCAATAAACTATCTTCTTTTGAAATAAAATGAATTAATACATCAGTCTATCAATATTTTTGCCCTGTCCCAACTTTTATGGAAATGAGGTTTGTACAACAGCACTCACCAAGAGCTGTGTGAGCACTTGTGTAGAGCGCATTTAGACTTCGCTCGGTTTACAAACCGGCAAAGCCGACAAAGGTTTGAGAGCTCATCAGTTTCGTAGAACTGTAAGGCATACAATAAAATCCCATTACAACATACCTCACTTTAACGTACATTTCAGAATAACGTACTAATTTTACGTTCCCTTGGTTAAATTATCATTTCATTACAACGTACATCGTTCGAATGTCTTGCTCTGATTGGTCGATACGTCATCACTTAAGCAAATGGGCTAATTAAACAAACAGTGATCAGAAACTGCTGGCAGAAAGCCGGATTCTCCATTGAAGCAATAAGCGAAGAAGAACAGACCTAAGATGTATAAAATGAGAGCCAAACTCATGAGGATTTGTGGCAAAAGGTTGTCTCTGTCTTCAACGTGCCAGCAGAGGTAACCATTGAAGAATATGTAGCGTATGACAAAAGGGTTTACACCACTGCTGGGTTCACAGATTCAGAGATTCTGGGTATGGGACAAAAACAAAATGAAATTCAAAATGATCAGGAAGATGAAAATGGCCATTTAGAACCAGAGGTAACGCCAGTCTCAACTTTTGTAGCAATGGAGGTTATAAAAACTTTATGTAATTATTTTGCATAGCATTTCGCTGGATCAGATTCATTTCATTTCACAATGTCAGGTATGGAAGATTTTTTGGGGAGGCAGGTTATGGAAAGAAAGCAGACGGTCATTACAGATTTTTTTTTAAAAAAATTAATCAACTGTAATACTACATCTATTCTGTATTTGTATTGAATAAAATAAAATGCTACACTTCATGTGTTATGTTTTTCTATGCATATATGTTTTGTCCCCCCCCCCCCCCCAGATTCAGAATACAAATTTCCAGTTTCTCCTTGAAGCACGTTGTAATGGGATTTTACTATAGTAGCTTGAGCTTCAATAAACAAACATGCCCATGATCACAAACTACACAATTCACCTAGAATGGATCTTTCATTGTTTTACAACACCTGAATCAATATGGCTTTATTTTTCTTTTTTATCCATGAAAGATTTTGGTGTTTCCAGAATGTTTAAGCAGCAAAAGATTGAAATGTGGAAGCTTAAAAGAAGAAATCTAATTATCTTGCGGTGGTTATTTACATTAGCTTCACTATGTTCTGGTCTTCGTTTTGCTTTTTTAATGACCCTTTTATCTAACTCTTCCCTGCTTGCAACAGCAAAGGTACCAGCCTGTTTTGTATTGAGAAACATTATTATAAAGTTAATACTAATGCAGAACAATAAGATTATAGCTTAAGACATAGCATAATTTAAAAATAAAATAATTAAAAAAAAAAAAAGACATACTTCTTCTGGTTCTTCTTCTTTGTCCCAGTTTGTATGGTTAAGCTCAGATGATGCATCTCTTTTGGACATGTTCAATTTATTTTTGTCTGTTTATACGCTCCACACAACTTTTGTTTATAGATTAATATATGGAATATCAGGTTCAAATTTAATCATAAAACAATATCCTAAAAAAAAGTGGGCAATGCAAAACAATATTTATAATAATAAAAACAGGCGATTAGGCAGTTTGATACTTTATACTTCAAAGTTGGATAACTTTTTTTTAATTTACAATTCGAGTGATCACCTGGTCTGAGCCTGTCAGCTGTGAAATAATTTAAAAATAAAACTCTTCTGGACTTTTCAATTTTTTTTCTCTTTTTTCTTTTTTTTCCAGTGTATCAAATGGACCACCAAATTCACATTACTACTACGTACCGGCCTGCAAAGTAAACAACCGAAGTTTTATTTCATAGCGTAAAAACGTTTCGCCGATTCAACGTAAATTTACAAGTTTAGGTATTAAGGAAAATACCCAGTGGCAATTTTAAGCCAGGTTAAAAATAAGAGACAATTAAAAATTCAAATGAATTATCTTTGGGTAATGATAGAACACGCGTATCTCGTACAAAGGAGGCAGCCATTTTACAGAACTTTTTTCACGGATCGGCAATGTATCAATGCGCCAGCTCAAGTGTAAGAAATTCGAATCGAATAATCATCCCGAGTTGGTTATGCATTTACAGGGATATAATCAACTTTGTTTCTTTTCTGGATGTTTCTAGAGATTATAATTGATATATGTGTTGAAATTTATGCATCCGGAATACTATAAAGTAGTTCGTGGTTTAAGCAAAGTGGTTGTTAAATCCGGGTATTTTTTACCCGGTGTAGCGACCACCAATTGCCCCATTATTTTCTGGTGTTTTTTTTTTAAATGATTATGCTAATCAATATTTCTTTATTAATTACATTATGGCATTCTTAGGACTATTCAATGGTAGATAAATCGAATGAAATGTGCCAGCGTTTGCGGCAATACTTCCTGCGAATCTTTTGCTTCATTGCGCTATAAGTAATGATTCCCTAATTGGTTAGTGGGGTGATGATTCGTTTTTCGCGCCCGAGCGCTGGCCTATCCTTGTCGTTGGATGTTGATTTCAATCATTTTTTTTTTTTGCTTTTACTTATAGGACAGTATTTCCCACTCTTTATATGAAGTACTCAATGGGGAAACTCCCCCACATTTGGAGTATTTTTTTCCTGGGGGATAAATTTTTTGAAGGGAAATTTATTTTTTAAAAAACATTGTGTATGTTGAGCACTGAAGCAATTTACGGAAAAAATTTTTCCAAAGTTTTCAATTAAAAGTGAAAATTGTTCCCTGCAGAGAGTGTGAATATCTGGAACATCACGCTTTTCGTGACGTGAAGTTCACACTTGGGTTTCTGAGAGCCTGAAAGATTTCAAATTTTCTCAGTTTGCGTAATTAAAAGAATACATAAATGTTTTACGAAGATCAATCGAAAAGTAATGCCTCCATGGCTGTAACTTTTTTATTTATGGTGCCCGGCACGAAAGAAAAAGGAAACTGGCACATGTGTAAATGAATAAAACTCGTTCACCCAATCAGAAACGGACTGGAAACGAGGTATTACTTATATCTGGCATCAGTAATAAGTAATGCCTTGATTCCTGTCCGTTTCTGATTGGTTGAACGAGTTTTATTCATTTACACATGCACCGGTTTCGTTTTTCTTTTGCCGGGTACTATAGTAATCGATTTTCAAAATTCTTTTTGTAATTTCTTCTTCTTCATCTTCAGCTTTAGCCACTTCTATGTGGGGTCGCTGTTTCTGATGAGCTTTCTCCATTTCTCTCTGTCCTCTGTCCATTCCCATCCGAGACCCTTTGATTTCAAATCTTCATCCACAATATCTTCCCATCTTCTCTTGGGTCATCTTCTTTTCCTCCTTCCCTCCACTTTCATGTTCATAGCTCTTTTGCCAGTGTAGTCCTCGTCTCTTCTCATTACATGGCCAAACCATCTCAGTCTATTTTCTTGGATTTTATTTTCAATATCTCTCGGATAATCCTTTTCTCACTCATTTCTAATCCTGTCTGCTCGTGTCACTCCGCACATCCATCTCACCATTCTCATTTCTGCCACCTTCATCCTTTGTATATTGGACGTTTGTAGAGAGAGTGTTTCCATTCCATACAGCATTGTAGATCTCATCACCGTCCTGTAAACTTTGCCCTTTAGATGCACAGGGATCTTCTTATCGCAGAGGACTCCAGAGACTTCTTTCCAATTTTTCCAACCTGTTTGTATTCTGCTCGTCACTTCCTTACCCGTCTCACTCCATTCATCAACTGTGGCATCACTTCTTAGCCTTAGTCTTTGAAGAGGCCTATTGAAAGTTTGCTTTCTCTTTGTACTGTAGTCTCTTACTTTAGGTTTTCTTGCTCAAACAGGTGAATTGGTCTCCTCATATATGTACAGAGAGAATCAGGGTTTTTTTAAATGAAAAACAAGAAGGAACAGTGATGTGAAATTGGCCTTATATGAAGGAAAAATCTTACCACAAAAGATTTGTATTTCAAAGCTATACCTTTATTCTCAAGTCTTAATCTTACCGCTGAAATGCATATCTGGCGTTTCATATCTCGTATGTTCTTTTGTGGCAAGAGATTTTTTTCCTTCATACATAGGATATTTTTGGTTCACAAAGAAATTTTATAGTAGAATGTTGTGTTTCTGAATACTAGATGGCACCATAGGTGTATCATATTTCTCATCTCATCTGATGATTTTGTTCTCGAATGGGAAAACCACTTGAATATTTGTAAGCATTTCTTTGTTATGAAACTGTAACATACATCCCACAAATTATGCAGTTCCGTACATTTCCGAAACGTAATTATTTTTGGCATTACATTTCTTCATTGTGAATTCTTTGTGTAAACTTTATTGCATTACTGTGTATACTTTGTAATTTGATGCTTTGTCTATTTCCTTAGTCTCACTGTTGACTTTATCCAGACTCATTCACTTCCCATGATTAGTCACACTTTCAAGCATGTACATTTAATCCCATAAGAGAACTGACCAGACAGTCTTTTTTAATACTTCCCTCTCTTTCCTTCTGACTATATCTGCTGACTTCTTGATGGATGTGTTGAATTTTTTTATTTTATTTTATTTTTTCCCTCCTCACAACTTTTTATTAAATATATGTTTTGAATTAATGTTAGGATCAGAAGAAGTATGTGCAAATCAAAAAGTAAATTCCCTAATTTTTTGCAGGTGGATCTAGTAAAATTAGATCAAGAAAAAAAAGCACAGTTCTTTTGGCATTATACCTTCATTTTTTCAACAATCTCCAAAGTTTTTTATGTATTGGTTCATGGCGTAAAATGAGGTTTTCCATGCCTGATGATAGAAAGCAGCGTCCTGCTCATCTAAAAATTAAAATGCACTGCCAACCATTTCAGTGCCACACATTTATTCTTCCACATCATTTCATCAAACCCATTATCAAATGTGTCTGATGTTGATGGATGGCCACTCCTTTCTTCGTCTTTTGCATTCCATTGACACTCTGAAAATTCACAGCACCATTTCTGCACTTGTTGGACAGACATCATTTTCTCTCTGTAAGTTGACACAATCTCCTGTGAATGTTGACACGTTGTATGCCGATTACTATGCGTACTTCTTCCTATGATCACTTGTTCGGTATATCTTAACCATTTGTCATCATCACTGCACCCAGATTCTGTTTTACCTACTTGTGTAGCTATGGGATATCTATCGCTGGAACTACAAACAATCGGTTACACAAGTTGCAGAAACGTCTGATTCTCGGTTTCTGAGTAGTAATAAAATAGGAAACTTGTTTTATGACTTACCCTCATATATGATAAATGCCAACTTCGGTGACCAAATATTAGAGTGCAAATCCTCTGACTTTTGTGATCGGCAGCTCATGGGTTTAAATCCCACAGTGGCATGGGTGTTTGTTCTTTCTAACCTCTATTAACCTGCATTTGGCCCGCTTGGAAGGTTATTAGCCAATTTCCTTTCAAAATTAACCATGCTCTGTGTATACAGGGTGTAACTAAAGATGTGTTACAAACTTTGGGGAATGATAGAACTGGTCAAAATAAGCATTTTTTGTTCTATGAACATTGGTCCACAACTGCATCGTTTAAGAGTTATAGCCACTGTTCAAAATGACGTCTTCAGAATCAATGCAGGCTTATGACACACCCCTTTCTGAATTATGGTATGGTCATGTAAATTTTTAAAGTAACATGACCACACCATCACATTACCATGCAAGCAGATCCTGCACACTAAAAAATCTAACGTGTGTGATCGCATCCGGATATGGACCACACCTTTAACGAGTGCACTGACATGTTGTTAGTGTACGGTGCTGCAGACGGTAATGGAAGGGCTGGTATTGTTGGCAATCGCCTCATTGGGCCGTACATTCTCCCAGCTCGTATGAATGCACAAACCTACCTCGTCTTCTTCAGGAGGTGCTGCCTGAACTGTTGGATGACATACCTCTTAACATCCGTCAAGTAATGTGGTTCCAACATGATGGTGCATCTCCACATTTCTCACAGCATGTCCGGGCCTTCCTCACTGATACGTTTGGCGATCGTTGGATTGGACGGGGTGGTCTAGTTACCTGGCCGCCACCATCACCAGACCTAATACCATTGGATTTCTTTGTGTGGGGCCAAACGTACCTGAACTACGAAACAATGGTTAATTCAGTGGAGGAACTCATCGCACGATTGGCTGTAGCAGCAGACAACATCAGGGACTCCCAGCAGATGCTGAAACGGGTGTCTTGCAACGTACAGCGACGAATGCAAGCCTGCATTGACGCTGAAGGGCGTCATTTTGAACAGTTGCTATAACTCTTAAACAATGCAGTTGTGGACCAATGTTCATAGAACAAAAAATGCTTATTTTGACCAGTTCTATCATTCCCCAAAGTTTGTAACACACCTTTAGTTACACCCTGTATAGTGAATACATGATGATAATAACCAGGGTTTCTATTAATAAATGTGCAATCTGCAATTATATACATGTACAGGGTGTCTCAACTGAAATGCTCCGAAATCAATGGTACATTTATATCAGTAAGTGAACTTATACCAGGTATCATATGAAAACTTTTGTTCCTTACGTTTGAAAGTTTCTGACAGAATTTTTCCTTCGTCGCCCATAGCGTTTCCGATGCACTGTTGTCAGTAAAAGAAAAAAATGGCCACTCCACTGGAAAATGTACAAATTGTAGTCAGATATGCCGAGTGTAAGTCTACTGTTTCAGTGCAGCGAGAATTTCGCCTAGTTTATCACAAGGCAGCACCAGGTGGTGGTGAAGAGAATAAAGAAATGGTAAAGGCAGTTTCTGGATACTGGCTCTGTGTTGAAGGAATATGGAGGAGGCCAACCTTGAAAAGGACTCGTAAGATCTGCAGGCACCAATTGTAAAAGCTATCGCTAGTGGTGCTCTCAAAATGCTACAGCGCAGTTAGAAACAAATCTCATACAGACTGGACATCCTCCATGTCATGAAAGGAGCATATGTGGAAGTCTGGTGGTTTTTGTCTGTTAACTTCGACATATACAGGGCGAGTCAAAAGAAGCAGACGTGACGGAAAAAAACTAAGTTCCAGGACCATAGGTTTTGCAACAGCAGGTGTGTTGTAAATGGTTTGAGTTTGTTGGTTTCTTTTTCGAAATTAAATAACAGTTGATTTCGCTTTCGGCTACAATGGGTCAATATCCGGTTAGTCGGCTACAATGGATCAATGGAAATAATGTTAGACAGCAGTGGGTGCGAAAGTATCCAAAAATAGGCAACCACCTACAAGAAGCACAATCCAGGCATTGTTTAGAAAATTCGAGACAGATGGAATGGTCACGGATGCACACAAGGGACGAAGCGGCCGCCCTCCAACAATAGTAACACCAGAAACTTGCGCAGATATCCATTGCACACTGATGGACGGTCCTTCTACATCAACTCGCCAGTTAAGCTGACGGCACAATGCTTCCCAAACTTCAGTGATACGATGCATTAAAAGAAAAGGGTTCAGGTGCTACAGACCCCCAACTTGCGCATGGCATGAAGGAAACTGACCATGGCCGCCATCTAGAGTTTTGTGGATGGTTGTACGACATTCTGGATGAAGAACCAAACGTGTTAGACCGCATTTTATGGATTGACGAAGCTAAGTTTCACCCGAACGGATTAGTGAACAGGCATAATTGCATCTACTGGTCGGATGAAAATCGTCATAACACAATGGAGTAGGGCTTACGGAGTCCAGGTGTTAACGTTTGGGCGGGAATATGGTCTGGTGGGATATTTGGGCCCTTTTTCTGCAATTGGATATCACAGGCTGTTAAGGGTAAAGATCATTACAGCAATTCAAGTGCAATGTCCAAGGACATCATTTTTCAACAAGATGATGCTCCGTGCCACTATGGTAGAGTGGTCCGTAATTTTCTCGACACCCTGTTTCCCGAGAGCTAGATAGGTCATGGCGGGCCTGTGGCATGGCCTCCACACTTCTGCGATATCACACCTATGGACTTTGCGGTGTCAGGAATTGTCCACGATATGGTCTATACGAAACCCCCACAGACATCGAAGTCGATAAAGTGCTGGTCGAAGAGGCATTCGCCACGTTTACCCCACCACTCTACGCTAAAATTTGTCGACAAGTTGAGCTTCGAGCAGCGCTGTGTTTTGATGAAAATGGTGGACAATTTGAACATTTATTTTAGGATTATGTCATGCCTAACACCTCGCATTTGCATAACACTTGTTGAATACACCTATTGTCCTGGGACTTAGTTTTTTTTCCTCGTGCCAGCTTTTTTTTGACCTGCCGTGTATAGAACATATAATTGCTATGTAATTACTAAAATATCCAATAAATACTTCCTTGTAAGAAAATGAAATCGGGGAATTTCAAATGAGACAGCATGTATTTTATTGCAGTTTACATTGTTCTTTCAATCCCAAAGCACAGCATTTTTCTTAAATCTGTATACATATCTCTATTATTATAACAAAATATGTAAATTCTTTTTGACTTGCACCTTCACACAAAATCAGAATTACAAAAACAATTTTTTTTTTTATAAGAACAGACTATAGATTCTAAAACAACTTTAAACAGAGCATATTCCTGACTTTTTTCGAGAGTGTAGTAAGTGAAAAGAATTCCTCAAGATTTTCAGTGGCAATAACAGCTTTTATTTTTAGTTATCAAAAATATATGGATAATAAATTAACAATTTTTCAAGACATGATCCAAACATGCATCATTTAGTATGGTAAACTCGCAGTTTTAATAAGTAATGATTTTTATTCAGTTCCACATGTAATAATGAACCTAAACCATTTTATAAAAATTTGTGTTTCATAAAAGGCCATAATGAATTCTAAAAATTTTCAAGATTTATGCTCGTCAATAATTTCAAGCAGCCGTTGCGCTTCTTCTTCTGATTCCAACTTGATCAACAGAGAGATGGGACGAAATGGGATTTCATTCTGCAGACGGGAAGTTGAATCAGGTGGAGAAATAAGACTAATAAATTTACTCCCATTTAACTTTGCTCTAATAGACGTATTCAAAATAATGTTAAACCAAATATCTCCTGGAAGAAGAAAAAAAAATTAAATGAAAATCATATACAATAGTGTATAAGGTCAATTTCTGTCTGATCCTCTAGTGAAGGAACACATATCTGTATGCAATAACGTATTGAATTTAATGCGATATATAAAAGCAATACATTTAAAAGAAATTGAAAATTTCCTGAGTAATTATCACCTAAAGGAAAGCCCTCCCTATATTGATTCATTTAAGATTATAATATAAGAAGTATGTGAATAAGTTTTAAGGAGCAATCAAACTCAAAGAATTACCTTTTATACCATGGATAATACCATGAGGGGAATGTAATGGAATAGAATACAGGTCGACATTCTCTAATCTGGTACCTTTGGGTCCTGAGCAGTGCTGGATTACTGAATGATCATCTCTATACAACATTTAATTTTCCCAAAATACCTTTAAAATAACTTGCAAATCAGAATACGCTGGACAAGAAAAGAAAAGAAGCAAGGACTGCTTCCACCAAGATAATGTGCCTCCACCACGGCCCTTGTGACATGGCAGTGGCTGGAGAAATATGCTACTGATGACTTCATGATAATGATTTGGCCTCCACGTTCCCCAGATTGCAATCCCATTGAGAACATTTGTGGGACATCGTCGAACGATCTGTCAGGTCATCACCAACACAACTGGTAAATAGCAGCATCGTTATGGAATGCAGTGGAGGCGGCATGGCTTCCAGTGCCTGTGGATGTGTTCCGGGGACTGGTAGACTCTCTTCCTTGACGGGTCGCCGCCATTATCTGGGTCAGAGGGGGCCCAACACGTTTTTAGGCAGGTGTGCATGACTTTTGGTGAGTGAGTGTATATCAGAGATCCTCAATCTAACGAGATGTGACAACAAGCAAAATTCCTATAGCAAACTTGATACGGCAAAAATATCCGTGACGCCCTTTCGTAATAAACGCTCAAATGGCACGAGAGCATTCGCAAGTGTCGTACCTAACCATGGCCGACTAACAATACTTCTTTTATTAATTAAATAGAAGTGAACTCTTTTTGATTTCTTTCTTAATTTCTTTAATTTGTGATTTAATTTAAATAATTTTCCGTATGTAAGGGACATGTCCTATTTTAAACATCGAAAAATTTAAAACCTCTGCCTTGTCGCCGTTGTCGTCTGCTTCCAGTATCTTGAAGAGATTTTGATTATGTCAGATATCATCAAGGCCTACAGAGCCATCTGGCAACACCCTCGCAAGAAAGCTGCGCGAACCATTTCGCATATACGGATTGTTGCATCACGTTAGATTAAGAATCTCTGGTGTATATAGTCATGCCATTATTATGACATCAGCTAGTAATCAGAATAATCACTGTGTACAGCATGGATAGCAGCTAGATGGTGTAAGAGACAATAAAATGCTGTATGGAGTCCACTAGTATCTTTAGATTGCAATGCATCAGACATCTTCTGAAGGGTTTGTGGTGGAGAATCCATGGAGCAAATATAGTGGTTGACATGATCCAAAAGGTGCTCAATTGGATTTGGATCTGGAAAAAATAAGGAAGTTAAAGATGGATATATTTAGGTATGGCAAATGCCAGGAGGGAGCCTTTTAACTGTGGCATCATTTCAAACGTGAAGTCTGGTGATGGTGGAATCAGGTTGTGGGGGGTGTTTTTCAAGGAATGGCTTGGGACCCTAGGATATGGTTGAGAGCAATTTGAACTCTGAAGCCTACAAGATTTTTTTTTTTTGTAAAGTGGGTTGTTTCGGAGGGTAATGTACCATGTCATGTTTTAGCTTCCACCAGGTAGTGGCACACAGACATAAATGTCAGTCACCTTTTATAGCCTGCAAAGACGCAAGATCTTAACCTAATCAAACATTTATGGAACGAGTTGAAGCATCGAGTAAGGGCCAAGAAGCCATATCCAAGCTCGACTAATATAAAATAAAACTTACGGTACTTATTTCATTTGTATGTTTCAGTAGTTTCTGCATTTTCAGAGGCCTTAAAATAACTTACCTGAAACAGTGTCAGCTCTTATTATCATCTGAGTCTTTCCATTTACTCTTTTTAAATGCAATTTCCCAATTCCCTTTTGAATATATAAGTAATTCGATTTATAAAACAATTTGCACCTTAAAATAAAATGTACAATTTCACTTAAAAATAAACAAACATTTTGTACAAGAGGAATATGAAGTGAAAGAAATTATCGTTGTGGAAGAAAATACAAAGACACTGAGAGCATTAAAATTTGTCAAAAAGTGAATTTATAATATATGATGAAATGTATGGCCGAGAGCACTAAAGCACAGGTCTTAGCACTCTCGAGGCCAGCAAGTCACAGATTTGAATCCCACTGAGGGCATGGATGTTTGTGCTTGTCCTTGACCCATTACTAATAAGCTTGGGAGACCAAGCAAAGCCTCAGTAAGCGAACCCCCTGCTAGGTTAAATTTCAAATAGACCCAATGGTTATTTAACATCCTCGGCATTAAAAAGGTAAAGAGGAATAGTAAAGAAAGATCAAAAGTATCAAGACCTTTTACACTTTGCTTCTTCTGCAAAATAAAAAATTTATATAGAATGAGACTACTATATGCTGCAATATCAGCTGCCAGTCTATCAGGAAGGCTATCCATTAATTCTGAATAGCTGTGCTGCAAAGAATAGCATAGTCTGTGAGAGACCTGTCTAAATGCATGGGACGAAATGCATTGCAATAAGTTCTGCACCATCTGATGGAATTGCAGAAACGACAATGACAAGAATGCTACGCAAACTCGCTTGAAATGCTACGAGCGCAAAGGTAAGGGTTTTCTATGCCGTGTCATAATGATGGATTGTATGAGCTCAAACTGAAACCCAATCAAACGAATGGCTTAATTATGGGTCCCTGCAAAAGTCAAAAATATCCCAGAACCCAACAATTTGAAGTACTACACATTCTGATACATGACCGTGGCATCTGCTTCCAAACAGTTCCCTAAATTCTGCAGGCAATAGATCACTCCATTCGCATTATCCAAAGAACAGGTGCTGCCTCAGATGTACTATAGCTTCCTCATAAGTTCTCAGTTTATGAGTATGTTCTATTCACTCATCATGTTATTTCAATGACTTACTAATATAAAGTTGAACAACTAACTTACCGCTGAGAATAAAATGCACCCTCTTCAACTAATTCAAAAGGTGTATCATCATCATCTACAAAAACAGCAATTTAAATTATCTTATTTGGAATGAAAAACATTGCATTTATAAATGAATTAATTTTAGATGTTTAAAATTCCATATATGAAATAATTCTTCACATAAATGACATTCTCAAAATTCTTACAATTTTATTTTTTGTGGACAAGACGTATTTCTTGGCTTTAATTGTTCTTATCCACAGTTAGTTGATTCTTCAATTAATCTAATCTACAGTTTTAAATAGTGATACAATATATAGGGCGTATCAAAGATACGTTTACAAACATTGAGGGCAAGTTTCTCCCACTGAAACAAGAAACAATAGTCCATATAAACATAAATCTTAAAATTCTTAGATTTTGATGTATTAATGAAAGTTTACGTTCAATGCGGTTGAGATACACACCATCAACAGAAGTTTGTACCCAACCAGATGGATAGAGCCAGGGAGAACCATTCCTTGAACCTTAGTCCTTTGGATTTTTATACACTTTTATTTAATAGTTGCATCATGCTCTATTATGCTGAAAATGAAAGAACTAAAAGGGTCTAAGAGTACTCCCACTCCTTAGTTACTCTTACACTTCCTCACATTGTATTTTTCTCATTTTTTCTTATTTGTTAGTCATGGAAGCCTCTTTGTAAACCACCAATCAACATGAACCACTGTGCACCATAAATTCAGTGGTGGGGACTGACTTGGTTGTAATCATTCCCTACCCTAATGATGAAATTTATATTTCCAAATTCAGCAAGTTCAGCTTTTATTTAGCTTACTTTTCTGTGTCTGTTTGGGTCGAATGTTGTAACCAACTTCCTGACAAGCTACAAACCTGAAACTTGCTACACATACATATGACTGAGGACAATGCATGTTAAAGGAAAATTTTTTCAAATCGGTTAACTGGAACGTGTTCTAGGGTGCAAATTCATTTCACTTGTCCCTCCACAAGTTGGCAACTTGGATGCCAATTTACAGAGGAATGATTTTTATGCGAACTGATTTTACAAATTGTTGACGCCGGCTTGAAGAGATATTATAATAAAACATAATAAAAGCGTGGTTTGAAAAAGAACCTTTTTTTTTTTTTTTTTTTTTTTTTTCCTCTTAATTCTTGTTATCTGTGGGCCACCTTAAACAATTGGTTTATGCAGCCGAGATACTAATACAGAAACGCTTCATCAATGTGTTATGGAAGCCCATGTAATATTTTGGCACCATATAAGCCTCCAATGATCTGAAGGATGCAATTGTATGTAGGAGCATGCAGAGGTCATCTTGTACATTTGTTACGAGTTTCCGAGGTCATGTATAATGTAAAACGTTAACTGATACCTAAAAATCTAAAGATTTTCAGCCATATGTTTATATGGATTATGTTTTTTTGTTTTGGTGAAAGGAACCCACCCTCAAAGTTTGTAAACGTATTTTTGATACACCCTGTATAGCAAAGGATGTTATTATACAGGGTGTCCATAAAAGGTCTGACACTTTTTATCTGTGTATTACCAAAAAACTAATAAAGATAATCAGAAACGGATTTCAATATATGAATATATGAAACTGTAACTGAAAAAGTTTTATAGTGTTTCACAATTTCGCTGGTAGCATGCGGGAACTGAAGTGAATCACAGTTGCTATTAACAAGGTGGATGCCGATATGCTCAAAAGAACATGGCAAGAAATTGATTATCGGCTGGATATCCTCTGTGTGACCCAATGAGCACATGTTGGGGTCTACTAACTTGGTTTAATAAATCTTTTTCAGTTAAGTTTCATGTATTGAAATCAGTTTCTATTTATCTTTATTAGTTTTTTGGTAATACACAGATAAAATGTGTCAGACCTTTTATGGACACCCTGAATCTTAAAGAAAGAAATAACGAGAAAGTGTATACATTAAATAAATAACTAAATGATCCGTATTAAGCAATACTGAAGTTTATTTTAGGTAGCTAACGTGTTTTGAAAGTACTTCATCAGAGCTATTGAATACAAATGAAAAAAATTCAAATATGATGAAAATAATTTTTTCCTCAACTTTACACATGTTGAATAGATTTATACCACACGATACTGATGTCCAATAAATCGTATGACTACTCACAACTGGATTTTTAACAAAGAGAAAAAAATAAACTTTTCCAGAATTGAAACTACAGAGGCTACTTAACAAAAGAGGATTAATGAAGGAAGTCTTCAAAAAATCTTCTACCAACCTCAAAGGAGCTAACAAATGACAGATCTAAGTGTTCATGCTGAGGGATGTCTGTCCTGATAAAGCAGAGTTGCAGCACCACACAATATGACCATTGCAATCATTTACCTAACTGTACTCTGTATCAGTTACATTTCCAATTGCACATGTGTGAACATGGCTTTTTATGCCAATTGAACAGGATGATGGTGCTGTTGTGAAAACCTCCAGAAATACACAAAACTGAATGGGCATAAAACATGATTTGCATGTACGGTAGTAATTTCATTTTTGAGTGATCTTCCATTTATGATAAGATTTTTTTTTATCGTTATATTCATAATTGAATGCAAAAGACATCTGCAATTGGAAATTGGTTCCTATCTGTTGCAGTTTACAAGATAAATGCTGTATATATGCTAATTTGCATAATCGGGTTATCGGAAGGTCAACAACAGATAGCCCACCTACAACTTCATATTTGCTGGCATTAATAGATTTTTAAATCCTACAATCTTGAGGGATATAGACTTTCCCAATATTTTTTGAAAGCTTTGGTAATTAATAGTGCTAAAACTAGCCCTAGCCACCCTTTCAGGGGTGGGCGGAGGCCAGTTTGAAATTTTAAATGGAACCCCTATTTTTTTTATTGTAGATTCAGATTCTTCAAATTTCTTATCATTTTTCTTTTACGATAGATGGTGCTGTAATCACAAAAAAAAAGTATTTCACATGTCTCTGGAAAAACACTTTAGATCTAAGGGGGGAAAAATGCTTGTTCATTATTCTGAGCTCTGCACTCAAAACTAATTAGTCTCCAGAAATATTGAATAAGTTTTTGATTTGAAGGGGACTTCTCGAGATATTCGCACTAGTCCGACTTTTTTGCAATTACAGTGCCATCTGCAAAAGAATTTGGGTAAAATTAACGATTTTTTCCATAGAGTCTGAATTTGCAAAAAAAAAAAATTGGGGTTCCCATTTGAAATTTCAAAGTTGCCCTCCACCCCAACCCCTATGAGGGGGTGCAGGGAGGTAATTTTGGTATTATTAAATAGCATTCAAAATAGCATATTTTATACGTATTTTTTCTCTCTTTGACAAGACTTATATTTTTCGAGATATTAGACCATTCCAGGTCTTTTTATTCACCCAGTATATGCTTCCTGGTTGTAGGAGTCTAGGTTTTTTCAGAGTTCCTTCAACATGGCTTCTGCCTCACCCATTTATTCAAGAAAAAAAAAACTATGAACAAGTAAGCTATAATTTTTAATGGTGAATAACACTGAAGATAGTAATAATGCGATAATAAGAGACCAGCAAGGCAGTATTATATGAGCTTGTTGATCAATCACGAATTGAGCTGTGCCAGAATCGTTTCAGTTTTGTTTTAGCTGTGATTTCAGTTAAGGAAATGGCAGGAATAAATAATGCTCCCTTTCCTGACTGTTTCTAATTGGCTGAATGAGTTTTAATCTTTATGCATATGCCATTTTCCTTTTTCTTTCTTGTCAATTTAAATCTTTAAGCACTTAATCAGCTATTATGTTACTCCCTCCTTCATTTTGTATAAAGAAATGGTGAAAACATTGATTTATTCCTCATAAAGATACCTGACATAGTTGAAAATGTCAAACTTAAAACATGCACATACCTTATACACATTCTTACCTTGAATTTCTTCATTATCTGAAGAAAGTGAAACTGGATTTAGCAAAGAAATGAAGTCTGGCTTTAATGTATTTTTATGATCTGCACTGTAAAAACAAGACATTTTCAGTGACATTCTATATAAAGTCCCTCTTAGAAATATTCTTCCCTAATTTGTATTGTTTTTAATATCAGTAATTATGTCATAACTTCATAAAAAATTCTTTTTATATTTGATTATACATACATAGTTTGGCCAGTTTGTAAACAGATCAATTTTGTTTGCTAAGAAGTTTTAAGTGGAAAAAAAAAAAAAAAAAACTTTCCTAGCTAATATTATTTACTTCACCATAAAATGAGAGAATTACACACTTATGACATTACGACTTCGTTTTCGGCATTACGACACTTGTTTCGCACTGACGACATAAAAAAATGCAATTTTCTTAAAAAATTGGCGTTTTGACTTTCAACGTTTCAACATATGACACTTTCTGTGAATCAATTTTATCGTAAGTGCACGGATTCCTTGTACATGAAATGTGAAAAACCATGTTATATGCTTAATTTAGTCTGCATCACTTCTTGGATTTCTAATCGGTGTGTTTCATTTCTTACATTTCTCCATTGTTTCATTTCCAAATGCTAGTGACCTCTTTCATTGACGAGGTGGTGTTGTCAGCCAAGCACTATTTGAGCACTGCATCATTCTTGTTATATACGAGCAACAGTTATATGCATGATAAAAGTCCAAGTTGGTATGGTAATTGCAGAAAAACTGAATACAGTTTGTATGGCAGTGATTATCACACTTTGCTCAAATCCTTAGTTTTTGCCATACTAAGTGCACTAATAAAAACACTTAATCTGTGGTGACAAGTTTGATGTTACATGCTTCCAAATTTGAGCCATTCATTCGATTTTGAGGGGTAGTGTATGTAATATAATCATCACTCATTGTTTATAAGGACTTTACCCAGCAAAATTCTAAAAATGTGACGATTATTTCAATTTCCCGAAATCAAAATACGTACATGCATTTGAAATTATTCATTTTCATATCTCCCCAAATACATACTTCATTGGTTACAAATATCAGAAGGGGAAAAAGAAACCTGACACCTTAAGAAAAGATCCCATACTCTGTCTTAAAAAAATTGATACCGCTCTCCAACCAAACCAAGAAAATAATTGATAAATTTTTATTAAAGTACATGCTCATTTCTTTCACGGTGTTTCAGTTTAGCATAGGCTTTTGGGAAGGGAGTTCATCTACTACTTTCAATTTCTTCAAGCCGGCTAATTCCCCGAGACTTTTAGAGACACAGCAGACTTGGAGAAGAAGCACTGTACACATGAGGTCTGTTCAAAAAAATTCTGTCATTTTTTTTTTTCAAAGAATTCTTCAACTTACAGGGCAGTGGTCTACCTCCTTCAAAGTACTCTCCTCTCCAATGAATACACTTGTTCCAGCAGCATTTCCATGTTTAGAAGTAGTCCTGGAATGCTCCTTTTGATTTGCCTTTAGTTCCTTCTGTGAATTTTTTTTGATCTTTCAAAGGCGTTAAAAAACAATGGTCAGCATGACTTTGACATTGAAGTAAAATTTTGTGCTTTTTTTTTCCCCCACCAAGGTGAATTTTCACCAACCCACTGACAAGACTGAAGTTTGGTTTCAAGGTCACAGATGTACGCTCATGTTTTCTTCACCCGTAATCAACCAATTCCCGACCTTTTTTTGAATTGGTTGAACTATTCATAACACTGCGTGCAGCTCACGAATTCATTACGGCAGGCTTGTTGAAATATCTGATGGGCTTTGTGAATTTTTTTTATTTTTTATCTAAATATCAGAATGATGCTTTGCACAAATCGCTCATCATGAAAATAAAACAATCGCAGAACACTCGGAAGCTCACCTTACATAAATAACACACACAAACTAAGCTATATTTCGACAATTCAGCAATAGGAGGTTGTTTATATGAAGACAATCCACCCTTTCCGATGTCTATAAACTAACTGTAGGCGCACAATACGAAATGTTTCAGACTTTTTGAGAGACCTTGTATTTCTACTTAAAAAAATTTATTAAAGGTAAATTTTTGGGAATCTGGAACAGATGAATTCAATTTATATTATTTCTTATGAGAGGTGTTAACTCAAAATTAAAAGTCAAACCACCTTTTGGAACAAATTGTGTTTGACTTTAAGGGTCCACTACGTGAAAAAGTAATTTCAGTATCCTCAGCAATGTTGTTTTCAAGCATTTTTGACACTGAATGAATCTGTGATCAACAACTCTGCCAACTGAAAGTGTACAACTCTTACAGCTTATTTATAAAAGGGAATGTTTTTAAAGAGATTTTCTACGTTTTTTTTATGCATATCTTTTTTATAACAAATAATTACACAAATTATTATGCATTTTATGTAATTTTTAAAGGTACCCTTTGTACATTAGGATTCACTGTTCTTAATGTTTGTTCAGATTATTAAGTTTATTGGCCTACCACTTGCTAAGAGTGAACGCCTATGTGTTAATTTCTGAAACTCAAATTTTTTTTTTCTGAAATAGACTTAAAAATTCATGATTCAAAAAGACATGCTGAAATTTTGAAAAAAAAAAAAAAATCCGTCTGTACGTATGTAACCTATTTTGTGTATCAAACTCCTCCAAAACAGAAAATAGCAGAACCAAATAAAAATTTCACATACCTAAAGGATACCTTAAATTGTACCTTGACGTTTTTTTTTTTATGTGAATTGGGAAGCCTTTTCAGAGATACCAATTTTTTTCTAAAAATTAAAAAATGGCTGTAGCATTCAACCGAGCGAGCCAAACTCAATACACTCAACACTCATTAAGGCAATTTTTTTTTTTTTGTAAATGATTTGTTTGGCTTTGATGAGCAGTTTTGGAGTTATTAACGACCTTCCCCCCCTCTTCTGACAGAATTTTTTTTTAATTAATTCTTACTTAAAGGGATCCTTAAAGTATGCATTGATGTATTTTTCATGGAAATGGGCTAAGCCTTTCTAGAGAAATTAATTTTTTTTCTAAAAATAAAGTATGGCAATAGCATTTATTTCAGCGACCCAAAAGCAATAAAAATGGCATGGACAGACTCCTCTCATCGAGACAAATTTTTTTGGATAGAAATAGTGTGGATGCCATGAGCTATTTTGGAGTAATTAAGATTTTAAGGTCTCCCAACACCCCCCCCCCCCCCCAGCGAAAAAACTAAAAAAATTTTTTTGAGTCAGTTTCATGGCCAAGTGGTAAGCCTGTGCAAATATACCATTCTGCCATTCCAATTTATTTTCTTTCCATTCACCAGCACTAGATCGTTCAATTATTACTGAATGCAAATTCATCTTAATTTTACAATGTCAAATGAATGAAATGGTAAGTTATTTAACTCCATCTTTTTTTTTTTTTTTGAGCAATTTGAATCCCTGAGCCTTTTTTTTTTTAAATTTGATCACTCAAATTCTTTACTTGAAAGAGTCAAGATCATTGCAAAATTGTAATGTAAAATTTGAGCAGCTTATAGCTAAATCGACTTGAACTAAAATTAAATTAAAGCTATACTAATCAATTTTTAAGGATATAAATACAAACCATGATAAATTTTTATCAGCTGATTGATTTGCTATTTCACTGAAGTTATTAAGAGAAAAAGAAGGTGCCAATCCACCAAAAGTAATGGGTTGATCTAACACTGACTGAGTTATCACAGGAGAGTTGGCTCCTCTATCAGAAGGAACAAAATGGGAAGCTATATTTGATACTACATTATTTACAGGTTTTAGAAGACACTTCAAGGTACTATCTGGCTTATATAAAGGATACGATCTGTCTAGCTCTTTATAGTATTTTACATAATCCTCAAATACTGGTGTTAACATACAATATGGGTTTTCATTGATATGTTTAGTAATCCAAGAAGTAACACTTTCATTTAAAGTTTTTAACTTCGTAAAAAATTCTTCATCTCTAGGTAAAGGACTTGGGTGTGAACTAGCTATGGATGATTCTGACGTCATGGGATCAGTGGTTGTAGTAGTTGGTGCTGTTGTAGAATTGTTATTCACATAAGGAAATACCGATTTGACTGTTGAGATTACAGATGCAACTGTACATTTAGGGGAATCTATTACAGATGAAATCTTTTGGGTAGGAGATTCTTCACAGATTGATGTTGCAGAATTAGCAGCAGTAGTAGTTGTAGTAATAGTTGTTGTTGTTGGGGATGCACTAAAGAAAGGCATGGATGGCATTGCTGAAGCAAATGTAGAAAAAACTGATCCCGTTGTAGATATCACGTACCCTGCTGATGAATTTGTTGTAACAATTTTAGCAGGCTGTGTAGAACTCGTCGTGTTGAAAGATGTAAATACATTCCCGGGAGAAAAGGAAAATCCTTTTGAAAGCATTCCATTTGATGAACAATTTGTAAATCGATTCAAAATCACATCGTTATCACCAGTTGGACCTGGTACATCAAATCCATGGAACTTGGATATTATGCCTTGTCGATCCTATTTAAAATGACAAAACAGAGGAAAATGTCCAAATTAAATTAAATTTTTATAAAAATCTTCATTAAACATGTTTTTCTGACTATTTTACATTAGTTTCCATATGTTCAGAATGACTTTTTCTATTTAGGGTAATCCCGTTTTCCAATTTCTCTTCTGAAGCAGCAGGAAATGTACCAACCTATCAAAAAAAAAACATTTCATTAAACTGCAAAATAAACAATGTGTGACGTTTTAATCAATATACACTCACTCACCAAAAGTCATGGCACACCCCTCAATCAGGTTCCCTGTCCGTAATGAGACATCCCACTGCTTCCATTCTCAGAGTGCACAGGAAGCACACAATCATTGCAAGCAAAACTAGCTGCAGAAATGGCAGCATGCCGAGAGCTATCCACATTTGAATGACAGATGATTGTTGGTGCCAGACAGATGGGTGCCTCAATATCAGATGCAGCCAACATCCAGCAATTTTCCCGCACAACCGCTGCAAGAGTCTATCGAGACTACGCCCACGTCTCATTGATGCCAGAGGTGTTCGCCAGTCACCCGGCTTGCAATTGCTGACCAAAGGGCGACAGCAGGCCAAATCACCATGCAGTATAACCAGGGATGTCCCACAATTGTGTCCGTGGTGACAATTTGGCGAACCTTGGCAGCTGCAGGTTTTGGGAGCAGGAGGCCATGACAGGTGCTACTCTTGACAGCTGAACATCGTCAGCAATGCCTAGCCTGGGCCAACCAGCATCGACATTGGACTGCTGAGGACTGGCGAAGGGTTGCCTGGTCCGACGAGTCACGGTTTCAGCTGTATCGGGCCGATGGTCGTGTCCGTGTCTGACGCAGGCTACACGAAGCCATGGACCCCGCTTGTCAGGTGGGGACCATTCAGGTGGGTGGAAGCTCCATACAGGTCTGGGGTGTTTTCTCGTGGCATGCAATGGGTCCATTGGTGCATCTGACATCCACTCTGCGTGCTACATCCTATGTCGATCTGCTTGGGGACTTGCACCCCTTCATGAACTGTTTTTACCCCGTGGGTGACGGCATCTTCCAGCGAGATAAGGCACCTCCACACAAGGCCCTTGTGACACGGCAGTGGCTGGAGGAACATGCTACTGATTTCACGACAATGATTTGGCCCCCACGTTCCCAGATTGCAATCCCATTGAACATTTGTGGGACGTCATCAAACGATCTGTCAGGTAGTCACCAACACAACTGGTAAATGCAGCATTGCTATGGAGTGCAGTGGAGGCGGCATGGCTCTCTTCTACGATGGGTCACCACCGTTATCTGGGCCAGAGGGGGTCCAACACGTTATTAGGCAGATGTGCCATGACTTTTGGTGAGTGAGTGTATTTTAATGGGTAAAGTTAATTAAATTTCTTTTCTATTTTAAATTGAATACAGGATAAGTAACTATTACAAATTAAGAAATAAAAATAATTATACGGAGTCCGCCAAAAAAACAAACTCTTTGTCATACCGTATCAGGATATTGATATTATGGAGCTGACGAGGTGGTCTTCTACAACAGGACGGGGCACCACCACAATACCACAAAGCCATATGAGCTTTCCTGGATGACAATCTGCAGAAACATTGGATTAGACGAAGAGGGTCCATTGAGTTCCCTCCATGGTCGCCAGATCTAACACTTATGGACTTTTTCTTGTGGGGAACTGTGAAAGATCAAGTCTATAGATGTAAGCAGTGCATGCTGGAGGACCTTTGACAGAAGATTACAGCAGCATGTGCAGCGACCTCCTTTGAAAACACTGACCGACATAGCTGCGGCGACCGCTCGTTGTTCCGTTGTGTGTCTGGCCGCCAATGGACAACATTTTGAACATGTGCTTAAATAAAAACCGTACTATGCGTGGGATCAGTGCAGTGGTGTGCTGGAGCCGGCTCGCACCGGCTCGTGCGAGCCGGTTGTTGAACTTCTTAAGATTTTGCGAACCGGTTGTTGAATTTCAACAAAGACATGAAAAATTATTATTTTTTTTATACATTAATTCATATATACAGGGTGTATCTGAACGGTCTGTACAAACTTGGAGGAGTGGTAGTATGGGTGATTCTAAGCAATAACTGAGATATGAACAGAAATAAAAATGCCGCTACCAAGATCAACAAGTTAATAACTCAAGTTCTGTAACATCTAGAAAGATGAATTTTGGTAAACCAACAGGGTACATAAAACTGTGTGGACTGTTAAAATTTGATAGAATTCCAATGAATATTTTCCGAGTTACGCAGTCAAAAACGTAACACGTGCTGGTTAGTACTCGCATGTGAGCATGGGTTACGATGTTGAACGCGTAATTCTGAAACTACTGGCTGGAATTTGATCAATTTTTAACGGTACACACAGTTTTATATACCCTATAGTTTTACTAAAATTCATCATTTTAGATGTTACAGAACTTGAATTATTAACTTATCAATCTTGGTGGCGGCATTTTTATTTCTGTTCATATCTCAGTTAGCGTTCAAATTCGGACCTATGTTCATATGAACTTTTTTGCTTAGAATCACCCATACTACATACCCTCCAAGTTTGTACAGTCCGTTCAGATACATCCTGCATATTGTTAGGAGAAAAAACCCCAGAGATTTTAGTCAAAAAATTCCATCGCATAATGTAACACTGCAACTGAGAGACAACCAAGGGGTCCGTCATATAGAAAATTCTCGTACACCGTCCCACAAATCTTACAAATCTGTAAAAAAAAATCTCAAAAATTATTGCAGATTTGAAGTCTCAATTCTGATATCCGGTAACAACTTCCGGTTCCGGGCTGAAATATTTCAGTAACCACTTCCGGTTCCAATCGAGTAGTCGTGGAGCCGGTTGTTAAACATTTGCCAGCACACCACTGGATCAGTATTTAAATATAAAACAAACACACAGTAGTTTTCGTTCCTTAAAGTGTATATACATTTTTTTTTGGCGTACTCTGTATTTAAAAATTCTGGAAGAAGAGATGCTGCTTGGTATATGGGTGATGAAGAAGGAAAAATGCCATGGAGAAGATGGATTCCCCATGCCTTAAACAAAAGTGCCAAAGAATTGGAATAATGCTACTTTTCAAAGAAGGGAGTGAGAAAAATTGCAGAAGCACACACCTATCAGCCTCTTATCTGTCATCATCAGCACATGGTTATTTTCACGTAAGTACTTTCCAACAACCTACACACTAGACCAAACCCAAGTGAGAGAACAGACATGATTCAAAAGTGGATTTAGCATGGCTGACCATAGAGCTCATCGAGTGCAGGAAATGAATATAAAAGCCTTTGACTCACTCTGGTTTGCCTTCGTCAATTATGAAAAGGCCTTGGTGTCCATTATAGCTGTGAAGGAGCCAAATGGAACAGATGGTACTTACATAAAAATGCACAAGAAAGTTTACAGCAAAGTGATGGTAACCATTCCCTTAAACAAAGGAAAAGCCAGGATAAAAAGTGAGAAAGGAAAATAAATATTGCCAAAACTATAAAATGCTGCAAAAAGAAGTCTTTAGAGGTCTAGATTGGAAGAATAGAGACCTTAAGAGTAAATGGCAAAAGCCTCACCCATCTTTGCTTCACTTGATGATATTGTTCTTATTAGCAACAATCCAGACGAACTAAAGGAAATGACAAGAATTTAAATAAATTTGGGGTTAAAAGCGTATTTGGAGAAAATGAATCTGAAGAAACTATCTATATTATTAAAAGAATAAAAACTGGTAGTTCTTTATATTATTTTTCATAATCTGCAAATACTGGCATTAACATACATTATGATTTTTCCTTTACTAATCCAAATTTTTCAGCTTCGGAAAGAATTCGCATCTCTACATAAAGAATATGATTATGAACTAGCAATGAATTCCGATATCAATGGGGACAAAGTCGTTGCTACTGTTGTATAATTGTTACTCAAATACAGAAATATTGATTTGACTGCTGAAATTACCGATGCAAATAGGCGTGGAGGGGAATCTGTCATAGTTGAAGTCGTTACACAGTTATAAGATGATGTAGAATTAGCAGCAGTCGTTGTTATTGTTGTTGTTGTCGTTGTCGTTGGGGATGCTGAAATTGCTTTATCACGAGAATCACTAAAGAAAGGTATGCTTGGTATTGCTGAAGAAATTGTGGACAAAATAGTTCTTGTTACAGATGTCTCACACCCTGATGATGAAATTGAGAACGTAACTGTATCTCTAGGAGAAAATAGACCTGCTCCATTAAATCCATTAAACTGTGAAAATACATTCTGTTGATCCTATTTAAATGAAAAAACAGGAAGAAATATATTCAAAATTTAAGTCTTTACAAAAGATTTTCATTCAAGATGTTTTTCCGACTATTTTACGTCAGTTTCCATATGTTGAGGATGACGTCTTCCTTTTAAGATAACCCTGTTTTCTAATTCCTCTTCTGAAGCAATAGGAAATGTACCAGCCTATCAGAATAAAACATTTTATTAGATTACCAAATAAACCTTGTGTGAAGTTTTACCATACAATATACAAAATGGACAAAGTTTATCATGCTTGTTTGATAAATTTTTTCCATTTAATAAACTGAATAATATTTTAAATAAGTAACTATTACAACTTAAGAATCAGAATAATTATGTTTAAAAAGTATCATTTTATTTCCTTCTTACGTTAAATTAACATGAAGCCAAAGTTGAGTCTGAACCCTTCTGTCAGTTTGTACTAAATGGGTCGGCCCTTGCTGAATCTTGGCCAGTCTTCACTGACCACTCATCTTAAATCCCACAGCTGACTGGATGTTGAAGTATACAAGAGTTTTTGGCAGGGCCATTTAAAATGAGCATATGCTTAAGCAAGAGACAGCCTCCCTCAAAATCATAGGCCAATATCAGTAGCCCCAACCTTGTTCTGGTGGTCTCTTTTTGGCATGGAGAAGGAGGGGCAAAAAAAAATCCACCCAATCAAATGATATCAATGTTTGCACAAGTCATTTACTAGAGAAAGTACAGGGTGGCCCAGAACCTACCTACCAAGATTAAATATCAATTTCTCTGCTAATACGAGGGCAGATCAAATATAAACAACACTATCGTTGTAGAGCGTGCTCTATGGGTTGGATCGTGCTACCACTAGAGGGCATGTTAGGTGCAGGTCTCAGTAGAACTTGAGCAGATGACTGACCTGTATTCATTCCTAGCATAGTGTACAATACGATGTCTGAGAAAAACGTACATCCGTCGATTGCGCAACGTATTACTACCGGTATAAAGTTTCTAGCTCGTGATGGTGTAAACCCGACCGAGATTTTACACCAATTGACGTCACAGTTCGAAGATCAAACACTTTCAAGGCCACGTGTTTTTGCGTGGCATAAGAAATTCATAGAAGGCCGCAAAGAGGTTGAAAATGAGAGCCATGAACTTCGCCCACGGACGAGCATTACAGAGCAGAACATTCAAGCTTTTTCTCACCTTCTAGAGGGTGACCGACGTTTTTCTGTTTCTGAAATTTGTTCAAAAATAGGCATAAGTTACGGAAGCACTCAATCCATAATCAAGAGAGATCTAGGACTCCATAAAGTGTCTGCCCGATGGGTCCCCTGTGACTTTCACCTTTCTAAGCCACTCTAAAAGCTCTGGGAGGCCAACAATTCAACGACGATGATGTAGTGGAGGAGCTTGTGTGCAACTGGCTGCTGACACAACCAACTTCTTTTTATCATAACGGGATCAAGAAGCTGCCAATCCGCTGGCAAAAATGTGTTTCTCAATCAGGGGACTATGTCGAAAAATAATATACAATTGGATTAATTCTTGCTATAAATAAAAAAAATTATGAAATTAAAGTCTCATTTATATTTGATCCGCCCTCGTACTAGCGAGGGAACCATCCGAACCTGTATCTCACATTTTCAAATCAAATTGAAATTATTTTATTCATGTAAAGCTACTGATTGCCCTTAGCATATAAGAAATTGCACTATTTTATTCTTTTTAAATGTGTCACAAAATCGAACCAAGCAAGCATACACTGGAAGCGGGGGCAGCAGCACTTCGTTCAGCCCTGAAAAATTTATGAGGGTTATTGAAACAAAATATTACGGTGCTCCCGTAAACTCCTTCACGAATTAATAAAAATAATAAATTAAAGAAATGATCATTTAATTGCTATATAATTTTTTTTTTTCACTGGATGACTAATTTAATAATTAATTTTTAAAAAATAAAAGTTTGTTTAGACGTTCAATATTGACAATAAACCTCCTAGACGTTCAATATTGATAAGACGCTTCAATACACTCCTAGACGATCAATATTTCCATCAATATGGTCCTCCGTCAATATTGAAGCGAACATTGACAATATTATTGATCGTCTAGGGGTTACTTAAGTGTCATTGTTTGCAAACTGCGTGATGTGTTTGTCACTTCAAGGCATTTTGTTTAACATATTTTTTTGTATAACTTCACAGGATTGAAAAAATGGTTGCCTACACCATCGAGCAGCAGGTTTTCATCATTGAAGAACAAATTTGGACACTGAAAAGTCCGGAATGCATGAGACAAGCATTAACAAATGAAGTCTGGAGTCAAAATGAGAATACCCCTTGTCAACGAGTGCAGGAATGGTTTGAGTAAGCAGCGGTTGAAGACATGGACTGGCTTACACAGAACTCCAATGTAAATTTCAGAATACAAGATGGTTATAAAATAAGTCTGCCTACTCAGAGCCCTGTAGAGCCCAATCAATGAACCGATTGTGATGCAAATTGAAATGCAGGCTATTCAGACCATGGGGGAGAGAATTTCGGAAAGAAAAAAATTAGTGCAAATTTTCAGCACCAGGTAAAAATGTGGCACTGTGGAATGACAAATGGAGATTTTAAAACTAGTTTTTTGTTTTAAACGAGCAGGCAAGGTTTTTGTTTGATTACAGCATATGTTCAATATGTCCACCCCCTGAATCAATGACATGTTGAAAGCGTAGCACAGCATGATCAATTGTTGCTTGAAGCATTTCCCAGGGAATGTCTGAGACATGCAGTCTAATGCTGGCTCTCAGCTCAGGCACCGTCCATACGCTTTGTTGATAGACCCAATCATTCAAATATCCCCAGAGCCAAAGATCGCATGAGTTCAAATCTGGAGAACGTTAAGGCCACGCATCTGGAAAACTTCTAGAGATCACACAATCATCTCCAAAGTTGCCACAAAGCAGTTCTTTCACTTGTCGACCAATATGAGGAGGTGCTCCATCTTGCATGAAGACAGGGGTTTCCAAGCAATGTCGTTCTCGCAAGGCAGAAATCACATGCTGTGCAAGAAGTTCACAATAGCGTGCACTTATCACAGAACATCTTACAGGACCTCTTTGTGTCACTTCCTCAAAGAAAAAGGGGGCCTAGAATAAAATCAGCGGTGAATCCACACCACACAGTCACATATTCAGAAGGCATCCCATATGTGGCAGTTCTGCATGTTCACCGCTCCTTCTAGAACATGTGCTTCGTCTGACCATAGAATTTTCCACGGCCACAGGTCGAAAGGTCTTGAGGTTCTAGCTATTGTGCCAGATGAATCTTGTATGGGTACCGCAGAGTGGACCGCAAGACCTTTTGCACCGTGGACCATGGGATGGATAATCCACGTGCTGTTGCTCAAGGACTTATTGCAAAATGTTGAGAAGAGGAAGCTCTGTCCGCCACTGCAACGCCACGTCCTCAACAACTTCGTCTGCTCTTGTGCCGTCCTCTTCCTGGTGCGACAGCCAAATCGCCAGTCTATTCAAATTTCTTTATCATTTTTCGCAACCCAGTATTTGACATGGGGCCTTTTCACAGTCCTTATAGACAATATGCTCACAATGCAGCTGGACTGTTGCTAATATTCTGCTAAAACAACTTTACCGACAGTGCGCATTCTTTCTTGCTTAAAACCATGATCTTTCGTGACAGCTTTTCACTAAAGATAACATAATGAATGGATCAATCCATTCCATTCTGGTTATGTTAACTTTCTAATATGCATAAACTTTCTGCTAATAAGGCAAATATTAAGAATGAACATATGCTGTAATCAAACAAAAACCTTGCCTGCTTGTTTATATTAATAATAAAACTAGTTTTAAAATCTCCACTTGTCATTCCACAGCACCACATTTTCACCTGTGGTGAAAATTTGCACTAATATTTTTCTTTCCGGGATTCTCTCTCCCATGGTCTGAATAGCGTACATTTCAATTTGCATCACAATCAGTTCATTAGATTGGGCTCTAGAGGGCTCTGAGAAGGCAAACTTATTTTATATCCACTTATCAATGCTCTTCAGGAAGAATGGAAGGAAACTGCTGAAGCTATTTATCTAAATCTGGTGGAAAGTTCTTCTTTGGAGAATAGAGGTTATAATAAAAGCAAGGGAAGGTTCATGGATGCAGTGCAAAAATATACATGTATTTCGATCATAAAATGCAGTTATATCATTTTAACAGTGTCTTTATCACTGTTGCATATCATCGAGCGACATAACATTTTATAATATGTGAAAATTTTTTCTCTGCATTATCACTGATATCCATATCAAAACTGAGGATACAATACACTGGTCTCCCTTTTGTTTATTTTTCAATGATCAGCAATGAGCTTCTCTGCAGTTGACAGTTGTGACATGTACTTTTATTCATTACAAGCTTACTAAAAAAGAACAAATAAAATCGAAAAGCTTAACGTTTATTCGATTACCTTCACAAAATCGTTAAAGATTTCATTTAATTATCTGGGTGTCCCGAAAGTCTGGTCTCATAGGGAATATTGAAAATATTGCCTCACACCTCTATGGGAGTACCTTAAGTCCACTTTCATTGTGGATCTCCAAGACAACATTCGCGCTGCATGCCATAAAATCACACAAGTAAAGTTATGCCATTTATAACAAGCTCTCCATGCTAGGATCAATACCTGGAAGGCTCAAGAGGGGCATCAATTTCAACATTTGTTGCCGTAATGTAATTCCTACCTTATTCACGTATGTGCATTTTCAATCTCCAACATTTTAATATTCCCTGAGACAGAACTTTATTCCCTGTATAATTCTGTTAGTCATCATGTTTCTTTATCCTTAAATATTAACTTTTTTACTTATACACTGTAAGTTTCAGAATATAATACGCATCCGTGTATAACCAGTGCCTACTATTATTATTTCAGGCCTGCCCATTGCTGCTGAGAATGTGAAACCAGGGGCAGCGAATTGATTTCCTGTTTTGCTACTTATAGAGGGTTACTTACGAGAGAGATACTTCATTTTAAATTTGGTTCTGATTTGGTTAACAACTTCAGGAATATGAAATACTGCTGTTTTCCTTTATGTCGATCGACAGGTACTAAAGAGGGAAATGTGAAGTTTTACGAATTTCCAAATAATATAGAAACGAGAGAGAAATGGATCGAAATAATTTCTCGAAGTGATGAAAAAGGTGAACTATGGAGACCAAATGACAGGTTGTATTCCTAAAAAAAAATCAATTTCCATCCTAGGGTAAACCTATAAAGTAACATCCCCAAGATGGCGGAGGTCGGGAGGGCATCTATATAATTTTAAGTAACTTTATTTATTTTATATACGAGGGTGGACTGAAAAGTAATGCCTCCATGGCTGTAACTTTTTTATTTTTTAACCGATTTTCAAAATTCTTTTTGTATCTGATACTCACATTTCTCCTCTATGTAATGCACTATTCACTTTTCGACATAGTCCCCATCCCTTTCCAGGCATTGTACCAACGCGCGTGACTAGTCGGGTGAACCCGCAGAAAGGGATTGGGACTATGTCGTAAAGTGAATAGTGCATTACATAGAGGAGAAATGTGAGTATCAGATACAAAAAGAATTTTGAAAATTTGTTAAAAAATAAAAAAGTTACAGCCATGGAGGCATTACTTTTCAGCCCACCCTCGTATATTACTAATAAAATTGTTTGTTCAGACTCAGAAATAGTTCATTCACATTTCCCATCATTGCAATTATTGCCAATTTGAATATCTTAAGCTTAAATTTCATCTTTTTTTAATCTAATCAAACAAACGGTAATGCTTTAATAAAAACAGCTAATACAGAGCATATAATTATATCAACCAACTGTTATTCAAAATCAAAATTATTTCAACAAAGTTATTGTTCTTACTTCAAACCATTTATATATCATTTGCCTAAAACGAATAGTTTCATCGGTGTCGCTGAAACCTAATGTCGGTGCTTTTTCACTCAAAAAGCTGATAGCTGCAGTTACTGGAGGTGAAAAAGTTTTCTTTATTGTCTTCTTCAGTTTCATCATTAGAGATTATTCTAACTTTTGATTGTGGTTGTATATGTGAAATTCTTTTTAATGGGCTTTTTCTTTTAGCAGTAGTTTTTTTTTTTGCATATATGCTGGGTATTGTGAAAATATTGACGGTACAACACCTTTTTTTAAATGTCTTCGCTTTCCGATGATAAAACCAACTTCGTTAAAGTGAAGACTACAAACTGAGCTCCTAAGAAATAATTTTAAAAGTGTTTAATATAAAAACCAAATGTATTCTAATAAAGAACGTTTAAATATGATAAAAATGTATAAAATCACTTCAGAGAAAGTTATATGTACAAGGATGGGGTAAACCTATAAAGTAACGCCCCCAAGATGGCCGCGGTCGCGAGTAACAGGAATAAATGAGGAGTTTATGAAATAATATATTTCACAATTTTGTTCATTTATTCCTGATAGTAATTTATCAAATATATATTTCACGAAATACTGTTTATAATCAAAAATCAATAATTATATGCTCTGCATTAGCTGTTTTTATTAAAGCATTACCGTTTGTTTGATTCGATTAAAAAAAAAGATGAAATTTAAGCTTAAGATATTCAAATTGGCAATAATGCAATGATGGGAAATGTGAACGAACTATTTCTGAGTCTGAACAAACAATTTTATTAGTAATATATATAAAATAAATAAAGTTACTTAAAATTATATAGATGCCCTCCCGACCTCCGCCATCTTGGGGACGTTACTTTATAGGTTTACCAATTACAATTTTTTATATATAATAGATTCATAATATAAGCAATACCACTTTCGAAATAAAATCAAATAATCCAATCGTTAAACCTTTCTATGATCCTGATGATGAGAGGCTTCATTGGCTGGAAACCATTTTTCTACAGTATTTTGATGACTGGAAAAGGTTTGTAACGTACTTTTACAAAACACTTTCTTATAGTATTTCTTATAGCATTTTATAAAAATTTATACCGTTCCCTTTTTCAGCTCTTGCCATGATTTACGAAGTGAATTTTTGAGTATGGAGATAAAGATAACAGGAAACCACTGATCCACATAAAACTTTTAATCGGACGTATGCACATTTCGGCAGCCACGCTGCCTTCTTCAGCGTACACAAGGATTTTGATCAGAACAGACAAACCTGTTCTGAAGTTCGTCCACAGTGTCCGGCTCCAGTTCTCTCTTGAGTATGGAGACTTATAAGGCCTTAAAGCAAACTATCTTGGCTACAGTAAAATGTATTAGGTAAGTATGTAAATTCAGATTAAGTAAATAACAATTGTGAAACTTTACATACTAAACTCATGAAACTCGTTTGTCTTAATAGGTGCTTGTTAAAAGAAGGATTTAAATTTGTTTTAACTCGAAAATTCAACTCTGATGCCATCGAAGGGATATTTGGCACCATTCGTCAAATGCAAGGGTCTAATGACCAGACAGATGCCATAGCATGTGTCTACTCATTGAACAAAATGTTAAAACTTGGTTTAATGAACTATTCACAGTCTGCTAATATTGCTGTAGATGATGGCACTGAGCTTTTTCATTTCAAGGCAAAGGTGTCAGTAGATGTGGACATAGAAGAAGAAATTCCTCATGATGCGAACATAGGAGAAATTCTTCCATCCCATATTACAAATCTATTATCTGATATGTCAAATCTTCCAGGTAAAGTATATCTTGTAAAGATGAAAGGTTAATTTTGTTATCCTTAGATTCTAATGATTTTTTTTTACCTGGTTTCAGAAGTGATAGTATGTAACATACAAACTGCATCAGTTAGCCTCCTTGCTGGTTATCTCGCTCGTTTGGTAATCGACAGACATTCATGTTACGATTACTGTGAAATTTTATGTCTTCCACAGACAAGTTCTTCTATACATCTCTTGACCTTTAAACAAGATCGGGGTGGCTTAATATATCCACAAAATCGATTTATCTCTTTAATTTTAAAGCTGTATGATTTTAGTTTACACGAAGCGATGGAAATCATGTGGATGTTTGTTAGGAAAGCTTTTAAAAGATAAACTTAACAATATTGATTGGCTTTTTTGTAATTATACAGAAAGTATCAAAACTGAACATTATAAATTGCTAATTAATTTAATTATTAATACTCTTGTAAAAATAGTTTTAACTAATTATGGCAGCATAATTACTGATAAAGAAGATAGACTTACAACATCAAAGAAAAATATTATTCATAAGCCCGTATCAAGAAAGATTTTAAAGATATAATTTATTATTTGTTAAAAATGTCCCATTTCAATTAACAAATTGTAATTTTCGTATGTATCGACCTTTTTTTTTTCCTTATTCTTTTTATATTTAAACATTGTTTATATTAACTATATACGTGTATAGTTATGACTCCTAACATTATAGAGCAAAGTTGTTTTTTTTTTTATTTTATTCTTTTCATTACTATTAAAAAAAAATCATTTCGGAGTATCACTATAGTTAAAATCTATATACATGAATATATATATATATATTTTTAATTGTTAAAATTGATTTTATTCTTTTTGATGTGACTTAATTTTTTTAATCATACTTTTCTAATTTAATTCCTCTACATGTTTTTACAAATTGAATTTATTATTAAAAATTAAACCTACATATTTCTTACATTGCACCTCTGAATGATTTGGCTGTTAATTTTTTTGACATCAATATTTGTATATTTTTTTTTCAATTTTCTTTATGAAAATATACTTGTTTATTTAAAAGAAAAAAGTTAGTTTTTTTGCTTTAAGTTTCTTTTTCTTTACATAACCTAAAATTTCATAAATTATCAATTTATATGCAAATAAATTCCTATGTAAGTATAATAAACCTGATATGTGTATTAACTACGTAAAAAAATAAAAAAATAAACATAAAAAAAAAAAACGTGTATATTTACTTTCTCTTAAAGTTATCTAAATTACGAAAATAATAAATATTAAGTGGAATTAATGCTCAAACAAAACGTAAAGATACTGAGGGAGGGAAATTTTTTAAAGAAGGGTTTAAATTTGTTTTAAATTGAAAATTTAACTCGTTATAAAAATATTGAGGGAAAAAAAATATAAAAATCCTTACTGAAAAGATATTTAATAGGGGTGTGTCCCTGAGAAAATATTTACATTTTCATTAATTAACTACGTATATAAACCACAATATGTATTTTTGAATTGACGTAGAAGTAAACAAATGAGTTTGTTTTGTAATTTTATACCCCCTATAACTAGCGCCCTCATGCGTCATTTAGATGACAAATTGCAGGGAAGCCTAACTTGACCTATTTCATGTTATGCTATGCATTTCAGCAGCGATGGGCAGGCCTGAAATAATAATAGTAGGCACTGGTATAACATACATCTAATTTTTTTATTGATTTTTGAAAATCCTTCTGTGTATAATACACAACTGTGTATTATACACACCCAATGTATTGTAAACAAAATAAATGAACATCACATTACAAAAAAAAACCCTGTGAATTAATGTACTGTTTCTTGTAAAGACTGTTTAATGTACTGAACTGCATAGGTTTCTTGATGAAACATTCTTGGACAATTTGAAAAGATGAATGCAGTAACGGTTGAAAAGCTTTAATGATCACAGATTTTTTTTAGGTGAATGGTTGCCACCATCTTTTTTGAAAATTTACTTTTGCAATAGTATTTCGTGAGAGGAAATTGACAAAAATAAAGTGAATTAAAGTACTCAATAATTTATTATTGTATAGATTGTATAAAATGCTTTAATCTGCCAGTATATCAGCCACCCCCCCCCCCTGCCACCATGCAAAAATCGTCACAACAAAACCAGATTATTATACCCAATTTTTTATAATACCCAGTGACGATTTTTTTAAACTTTCATTTTGCATAGTACATGTATTATATTCCGAAAATTATGGTATTTATTATTGGTGCTATGTCTTATATTCAACTGTTATCCCTCATGAAAATTATTTTCATGTCTATAGGGAGTTTCTGAATTGTCTGTACAAACTTTCAGACTATGTTCCTGGGACCAAACAAGCAAAAAATGACATATGAACATGGGATTGAAAATGCTTCTTTCTAGATGTCCTTCAGTACCAACGGAAATGCTTGTTTTTAGAGTTACGGTGCTTTGAAATTGTCCAATAACTAAAGACCTTATAATGCCAATTAGTCTTATTTCGAAACAGAACAAAACAGCAAATGCAACGCTTGAATGTAGCAGGAAACTCAAGGCCATTGAATTGCAAACCATCAAACGCTCAGCAGTTAATTAGCGCTTATCAAAAATTGGGCAATTCAGGTTGGTAACATCAACAATGGTGCTCCAAGAACGTTTCAAATCTGATGTTGAAGAGAGCACAATTTTCTTCAGAAGGTTTTTTAAATCATCGTTACTCTTTTTCTACTAAAGGACCTTCAAAACCTCTATAAATCTAGATAGAAGAATTTTTGGCCCAGTGTTCATGTGACAATTTCTGCTTGTTGTATAATACGCATCTATGTATTATACACATCCAGATTATTATAAACAAGTAAGTGCCCATTTGCTTAGAGCTTTGCATACCACACAAAAATTGCGCTTGGTATGATGAGTCACGATAACGCGTATTCAATTTAGAATTACTTGTTTTTTTTTTTAAGAATAAAAATTTTCATGTTGATCTAGAAATATTCACATCAAGATCGGAATTTCATGTGCACTTTTTCATAATGCGCAGTGACGATTTTTTAACTTTTACAGGGAAAAAACTTAGCGTGAGAATGCTTGCTGAAAAATTTGGTCTTGGCAAAACTCGAATAAGCAGAATCTTAAAAAACAAGGATGACAACAAGAAGGAGTGGACTAAGAATGGCGATTCAAACAGGTAAAAAAAATTTTTGGAAAATGATAAAGCTACTTTGGATAATGTTGTACTTGAGTGGTTCAACAGAGTTCGAAGAGAAACCTTCCAATTTGCAGCCCACTTTTGCAAGAGTGAGCAAGAGAAGCTGCAAAACAACTTAATCTTAATGAATTTAAAGCTTCAAACAGGTGGTTGGAAAAATTTCACATATGACACAACATCACATTCAAGACTGTATATGGTGAATAATCAACAGTTTGAAAGCTGGCGTGAGAAAATACCGTCCATTAATATGGTTACAATGAGCGAGACATATTTAATACCGACGAAACTGGATTGTTTTTCCGGGCTTTACCGACGAAGACGTTGACCATTAGCAATGAAAAATGCCACGATGGTAAAAGTTCAAAAGAACGTCTCACTGCTGTTCTTTGTGCAAACATGGCAGGGGACTGAAAAACCGCTTGTGATCGGCAAGGCTGCAAAGCCTCGTTCCTTTAAAAGACTTGATATATGTTCATTGCCTATCGTTTGGCACTCAAAAAAGCATAGATGACTCGAGACATCATGATAGACTGGCTGCAATCGTTTGATAAGAAGATGGAAGAGAAAAAAAGAAATGTTCAAGAAAAGGACAATGCAAGTTCACATACAGATGTAAATCTGATAAAGATTTTTTTGCCATCAAACACAACATCTGTCTCACAACCCCTCGATCAAGGCATTATCCAAAATTTTAAAAACCTTTACAGCAGTTGGGTCATTCCATATCAGATCACCCAGGTTAAGAAAAAAAAATAAAAAATAAAATAAAATAAAAAAATAAAAATAAAAATTTTTTTTTTTTATTTATTTATTTTTTTTTACATGTTATTTACCAAGTTATGACACTATGCCAAATTATTTTGACCAAATTATTTGACCATGTATACTTTTGGAGATTTTTTTTTTGTTTGTTTTTTTTAATAATTTTATATGTAAAAATAGGAACACAAGTTATTTTTTTTTTCTGTCTAGAATTGGCATATCTTACACAACACAATAAAAAAAAATTATTGATATCTTAATTTTTGACAGTGTTATGATTGTTTTAAAACAAGCGTCATGGACGTCACGGAGCTGCGAAAAGACCTAAAACGCCTAATTTACTTAAACTTTGACACCCTATAGCTCTGAAAGTATTTGACTTAGGCCAAAATAATTTGGCACAGTTTCATAACTTGATAATAGTAACATGCATAAAAAAAAAAAAAAATCTGAAGAGGTGGGTGACATGGCCTGAACTGATATGGAATGACCCGATTAGGATCCTGCTACGTGAAAATCGACTTCGCAACTTGAAAAGGCAATGTTCTTGACGCAGTTATGCGGATCAGTCAGGCAGTGAGGCACATCTCGCCAGAAATAATAACAAAATGTTTTAGGAAAGCTGGGTTTAGAAGTTACAAGGGAACAAATTGACAAGACAACTGATAAATGTTCATGTACCCAAATCACTAAAGAATTGGACACCTTGGTTCACTTTTAAACCAGTCTGGAAGAGAAAATGTAGGTGTGCGCCAGTATGTGCGGATAGATGATCAACTCAGTTTTGAAGCCAAAAACACTAACGTCGTAAGCATTGTTCAGGATACCAGAAATGATGACGATAGGGAAAGTGACAATTATAATGACGACTGCACTGAAGAAGTGATTGCAGAAAAATCTACAATTGCAAGTTACCAAGCAGTGCTAAAATTACAGTGTGCCATTAAATTTTTCGCAATGGAAAAACAATGACGGTGCTGCATTTGATTTGGCTTGCCATTAGAAATGCATTTTTAAATGGCTATTGTGATGGGTAAAACTCTGCAAACAACAATAACGGATTTCTTCTCAAGTGAATAAATAAATAAAATAAATAAATAAATAAATAAAAGAATATGCATGACGAAGATAAGAAATTTTCCTTTCTTAAATTAAATGGTAATTTCCCTTTAACTTTCAAGCCATAGTTAAACAAATTTCTTTACTGTTTAAATTTAAATTTGTATTCCTACAGTTTAATCCTGTACATGTCATATGCACTACAGCATACATATACAGAAAACATCAGCAGAATGTTTGCAATATTTTGTTGAACCCTGTAGAACCCAACTATTTATGGATAACAGGCCTGTTTTGTAATCAATTAGAAGACTGATTGATTCACATCAGTTTGCTTTGCGTATTAGCTTATTTTTGTCCCCATTATTGCTACTGTTTATGTAATAAATTTTACAAGCATAAATCCGTACTGTATCCCAGAATATTTTTATGCTACCTCCCGATAACGAACACCTCTCCAATGTGGACAAAAAATCGTGTCCCTTAGCTGTTCATTAACTAGAAGTTTGACTGTATACCGGGTGGGCAAGAAATAACATGAGGTGTTCAGAACTCGCTAGCAGGAATTCTATTAGGCCAAATGCAGTACATTTTGGTGTATATACTTAGTGGAACATGCAGTTTCGATTTCTGCAAAAAAAAAAAAAAAAAAAAATAGTACCAAAAGTCGCCATAGGGGGCGCTTAGTTCAAGAAAACAATGAATACATTTGCATAAGCGCGTTCCGTGTTGAGCAATCATGACAATAAAAGGCAAGGCTGAGGATTTCTCATCATTCACGAACAAATGGCCTGACAATGACGCTTACTCTGACCGGGCGTTATTAGTCAAGTTGTTTTATCAGAAGAGCGACATTGCAAGTGCTGCCCTTCGTGAATTCCGGCGATTGAAAACGTTACGAAGAGGACCGATGATCATAACTAACTTACAGAAAATGATTGAACGATTTGAATCTACCGGAACTCTAGGAGAGCAACCAGACCGAGGACGCAAACGAATTAGGCAGCAACACGTTGGAGAAGTACGTTGAAGAAGTTGCAACTGCTGTTGTGGAACAGGAGATGACTACTGTGCGGGGTACCAGCAGTGCACACGCAATAGCACGCCAAACAGATATCCCATATTCGACGGTGAGGAAAATATTGCATAAGATATTGACATTTTATCCCTATAAACTCACACCTGTTCAACAATTGCTTCCTGGAGATGAATGTACCCGAACTGACTTTTCGTTGAGATTTTTAGCACGTATGGAAGTGGATGATGCATGGCCATGAGAAATTTTATGGAGTGATGAGGCACATTTTTATTTGAATGGTGATATCGATACCCACAACTGCCGTATTTGGGCTGCATCAAATCCACAAGTGTGTCTGCCAACTCCTATGCATTCACCGAAACTAACAGTATGGTGCGGCTTTACTGCTTCTTTCATCATCGGCCCGTACTTTTTTGAAGAAATCCGTCCCCGTGGACTGATGACTTGTTCCGTCAATTCTGCCAGGTATGCCGATATGCTCGAGAATTTTGTGATACCACGATTGCAGGAAAAGGGTTGTCTGGATTCTACCATTTTTATGCAAGATGGTGCGCCACAGCACATCGGACATCAGGTGCAGCAGATCTTGCGAGAACGTTTTTCAGACAACAGAATAATTAGTCGTGCATTTCCCATGGTATGGCCACCCAGGTCGCCTGATCTCAACCCTTGTGATTTTTGGTTATGGGGATATTTGAAAAGCCTTGTGTATCAAGCACATGTTCCTGACCTCTCAACCTTAAAGGATCAAATAACGTTACATATCAGACTAATTAATGCAGATATGCTGCGAGCTGCCGTAGAAAATGTCGTGTACCGCATGCAGCTATTGGAACAGCACACTGGTGGTGACATTGAAACACATTTGTAATTAAAAATAAAACATTGTTTATTGTTGTTACTAAAGTTGGTTTGTACGGTATTTGTTCATTTGACAATTAGGTATTCATTGTTTTCTTGAAATAAGCGACCCCTATGGCGACTTTTGGTACTATTTTTTTTCTCGCAGAAATCGAAACTGCATGTTCCACTAAGTAAATACACCAAAATGTACTGCATTTGGCCTAATAGAATTCCCGCTAGCAAGCTCTGAACACCTCACATTACTTCTTGCCCACCCGGTATATTAACTGCACGTCATTAGTAATTACCTTTGCAATAAATATATTTTGACAATTTTTGCAGTACAAAACATTTTTTTAGTCTTTTTTACAAATGGCAGGAGAAAAAATTTTAAATTTACAGGGTGAGTCAAAAGTCGCAGTACACCCTGTTTTTTCAAAAAACCTTGCAGGAATTGGGAAATTTGAATATTCCAGTAAGTATGGGTGAGGTGGTCTATTTTTTACGGTAAGTACAGAACACTGCCGCCATCTTGAAATCAGCCAGCTTGAATCTAAGTCATTTTTTTTTTAAATGGAAAGGGGGTCATGTGATATATCAAATAACATCAGCATTTTCTGACAATTTCATTTCTTAAACAGATTTGAAGTAGCAGTTATGGTTCAAAAGTTACAACACATTTTGTTTCATTTTGTAGCAGGTAACTGAAGATGGCTTTGACCAAGGAGGAGAGAATTGAGGTCATTTTGATGTCTGGAGAATGAAGTTTCAGTGTCATAGCTGCAGATTTTAACAACCGACACCCAGAAAGACCTCCAATTTCACACAACACTGCCAGGTGCTTAGTTAAGAAATTCCGAGAAACTGGGACTGTGGTTGACAAGGCACAGAGTGGCCGTCCAATAAGTGCTACTGACAAGACAACCTCAACAATGGTTTTGGCGTCCTTCGTCAAGAGCCCACAACGCAGCACACGACGTTTATCAGCAGAATGTGGAATCAGCCAGTCATTGATCATACGAATCCTTCATGCTCATCAATGGCATCCATTCAAGATTCAGGTACTCCAGCACCCAGCAGAGGATGACCCAGACAGACGTATGCAGTTTTGCACGTGGGCCCTAGAGCAACATCGACAAGATCCCTCTTTTGCACAAGGTATCCTGTTCAGTGGTTAGATGTTCAATTTCCTGGTCATTGGATTGGCCAACATGGTGCTGTGGAATGGCCACCCAGATCACCTGATCTCACACCACTTGACTTTTATCTGTGGGGTCTTTTAAAGCAACTCATATATGCAGAGAAAATCAGAAACAGACACTATCTCTAGCACCACATTGAAGAAGTGTGCGCCAGAATTTCTGCGGAAATCCTTCTGCGAGTCCATGACAATCTGATTCAACGCCTTCAAATGTGCCTTGACCAAGAGGGATACCATGTTGAAGACATTAAATAACTGTCCTTTATGGAGAACAGTCCAGCCTGTAATTCCAAACAAAAAGTGTTGCAACTTTTGAACCATAATTGCTACTTCAAATCTGTTTACAGGAATGAAATTATCAGAAAATGCTGATGTTATTTGATATATCACACGACCCCCCTTTCCATTTAAAAAATTGACTTAGATTCAAGACGGCCGATTTCAAGATGGCAGCCATGTTTGGTATATACTGTAAAAGATAGACCACCTCACCAATACCTTACCAGAATATTCAGATTTCCCAATTCCTGCAAGGTTTTCCAAAAAACTGGGTGTACTGAGATTTTTGACTCGCCCTGTATTTGAAAGGTCGAATTTCATGCAATTTTTTAAAATTCCTCTTTATAGCACTTTTAAAATAAATTTTAATACAATTGTGTAAATTTTGAACTTCCCCAAATAGATTTTACAATTTTTCTTTTTCAATTGTTTTATAAACACTATTAAATTTACTAATTTGTTTTAGACTAATGCTTTTAAATAAATCTGACTTCTTCCTTAAGTTAGCATTTGCCATTCACCCTTCCTCTTATTAACATTTCTGTCAATGTCAGGAAAATTTAATTCTCTTTAAGTGGCAGTATATTTGTGTTTTAGTTAGCTTAAAATTTAGGTAGTTCAGTCTCCCATTAACAATTTTTTGACGGATAATCTATAATCTGTTCGAAGGTTTTGTGGTTAAGAGTTTACTTTTATTATTAGAGGAAAGCGTTTATTCAGTTTATTATTTGTTTTACCATTAAATATTTTAATTTTTATTTATGAAGGCCTGACAGTCCACCTCTTGATGTCGAACATTATTGAAATGATCTTGATACTTTGTACAAGGATAAAGGCTATTTTACATTTTTATACAAATTGGTTTCATACAATTTTAAATGAATTTCATATATTTTTAAATAGATTTAATACAATTTTAAATGGATTTAATATGTTTTCAAATGAATTTAATACTCTTTCAAATGAATTTAATACTCTTTCAAATGGATTTAATACATTTTTAAATGAATTTAATACAATTTTAAATGAATTTAATACGATTTTAAATAAATATAATGTGTGTAAATGAAGTTTAATTACTAAATATTCTAAAACTAATTTTTTTACAGTTTTTACAAATTGGTTTGATACAGTTTTACATGAATTTCATTCATTTCTAAATAGATTTAATACAATTTTAAATGAATTTAATATGCTTTCAAATAGATTTAATACATTTATAAATGAAGTTAATACGATTTAAATAAACATAATGCGTGTTTTAGTTCAGTATAAATGGAGTTTAATTACTAAATTGAGTGTATATATACAAAACTTTTATTGAACCCTTGATTTAGTAAATTTTACGGTAAATATTTTTTATTATCTTAATTCAATTATAGAATACAAAACTGTAACATAAACAAATAGCACAAATAATTAACCCGTGTGTAATTAAACTAAAATACAGTAATACCAGAAATAATTATTCTTCCGTATTTCTGTACCGAGAGGGTATTCCACCGGTAAATTCATTTAAAATCGTATTAAATTCACTTAAAAGTGTACTAAATCTATTTTAAAATGTTTAAAATTCATGTAAAATTGTACAAAATGAATTT